>CM052443.1:127955805-128068007 GCA_028533085.1 Varecia variegata
ACGGGGACGTTCACACCGTGGAGCGCACACACGGGGACGTTCACACCGTGGAGCGCACACACGGGGACGTTCACACCGTGGAGCGCACGGACGGGGACGTTCACACCATAGAGCGCACAGACGGGGACGTTCACACCGTGGAGGTTATGAGGGCGAGTGTTTGGCTTTGGTATGTGGAAGTTTCTACGTTAATTTTTGTACTGCTCTACCTTGTTTAAATCCTTTACAAAGACACGTGTTCTTTTTACAAAATCAAAGTGAATTTTCTTTAAAAATACAAAGATCGGGAACAGATACGTCAGGATGTCAGTGGTTAGTCCTGTGCCAGGGGAGGACCGACACCTGCTGTCACATCTTTCATCTGCGGCATTGTTAAAGCCCAGCCCCGAAAAGAAGAAATGGAAAGGCTAGGTAATTGTATACTATATAAGAAAACAAAATAAAAATTATATGAAAGTCAGAGAAAATGGAAAGAATCGTGTGGGGGCACGAAAGAGCCCAGTGGTCGGCCGGGCATGGTGGCTCACGCCTGTAATCCCAGCACTTGGGAGGCCGAGGTGGGAGGATCGCTTGAGGTCAGGAGTTCGAGACCAGCCTGAGCAAGAGCAAGACCCCATCTCTACTAAAAATAGAAAGAAATTAGCTGGACAACCAAAAATATATAGAAAAAATTAGCCGGGCATGGTGGCGCATGCCTGTAGTCCCAGCTACTCAGGAGGCTGAGGCAGTAGGATCGCTTAAGCCCGGGCGTTTGAGGTTGCTGTGAGCTAGGCTGATGCCACGGCACTCACTCTAGCCCGGGCAACAGAGTGAGACTCTGTCTCAAAAAAAATAAATAAAAGAAAGAGCCCAGTGGTCAACCCAGAGTGTGTGCCTGTGGCAAGTAGGACAGGTAGTCGCCCTGGCAGGCCTAGTCTGCTGGCAGGGCCGCAGGGCCCGGCTCACGCTGTGTGGCTCAGGGCAGTTACTTAAGGTCTCTGAGCTGCAGGGTGGATGTGGAGTGACAGCCCTTCACTTTGAGGTTCCAATGAGATGCTCATGCGGCCTGGCGTGCTGCATTCCCTGGAAGACCTGTTAGCTGTGTGTCAGAGCAAGCAGTGCTCTCACGACCCAGCCAAGCCGAGGACAGTGGGCACGTCCTCAGTTCCTGCCTTGTGGCCATGCCTGGCAGAGGAGAGCAGCACCTGCCGTCCCCATCTCTGATCCTCCCTGCCCCTCCACTCCAGGGGGCTGTTACTCTCTCCTTGTCATATCCTTGTGACCAACAAAAGGAAAGTGCCTTCCCTGTGGCTGCATCTGGATACCGTGTCTTCCTTCTCAGACCTGGCCAGGGTCTCCTGGGGATGCTGGGAGCCTCCACATGGGCAGGTTAGGTGGCCGTGGGCCTCTCTGTCCACCTGGTCTTCAGAGAGGGCAAGAGGGGCCTTACTGTGGCTGTGGACTTCCACACACCTGTGCACGTCGGCGCGGGCTCAGCACACAGGCATCCTGGCTTTTCTCGGTGCGGTGCATGTGGGGCCGGCCACAGCCTCATAGTGAGGGCCTCTCGTGCACTCTGGTGGCATCCTGAGGCTGGAGGACAAGTTCTGAGATCTCATGAGGGACTTTCAGATGGCTGGAGTTGGGACTTTGGGGACACATGGAATGGGGTGAGGAAATTAATTTGGTGGATAAGCCCCATGGAAGAGGAGCCGAGGGTCTGTGGGAGTGGGGGCTCCTCACAGGAGGAGGACGTGCCACAGGGCAGGGCGCACCTGCCAGCTCCAACAGGTGCCGTCTGCGCCTGCGGCCCAGGTCCTCGGCTACCGCAGGATTTGGAGAGGGTGGACTTGGGGTTGCTGTAGTCAGGGGGTCGATGTGGGGAAGAGCAGTGAGTCAGTGGAGGAACCTTCCGCCTGCTGCTGGCCTCGGGCCTCTGCCCCTGCTGTCCACCCGGGCCCTTCCCCGACTCCCTTCCTGGGCCTCTGCTCTCCCCGGGCCCCTGGTGGTCTCGGCAAGGCCCACGTGTGAAACGCCGTCTGCTGGTCCACACGGGCTGTGGGGTCCGCCCAGGTTCCTGAGCAGCACCGGCCAGCACTGCTGCCTCCAGCTGTGCGGAGCCCACGGCCTGAGACCTCAGAGGGCTTCTTGCTGGCGTCTTCCTTCGAGCCCCTGCCAAGGGCTGTCACCAGGGCCAGGCCCTCGCCCTGCACCTGTTGCGCGCCCTTCCCATCCTTGCCAGGTCCTGCGCTTCCCCTTACTGCTCCCCGAGTCACCTGTCCAAGGTAACCATGTGGTGCCTCTGACCCCAGTTGCGGGGTGTGCCCGTCCCTGAGACGCTCACAGGCAGCTCAGGCTGCTCAGCAGGGGCCTGCGGGGCGAGTGAGAGGACACAGGCCTTCTCTGGTAACCCCGCCTGTGTGGCCTTGCAAAGCCTGGGGCGCGGAGAACACCAGGGCGGCAGGAGCTCAGCTAAGAGCACTTGGCGGAAACAGGCCCTGCGTCGGGAGAGCACCACCCCCCACCGAGGGTCCAGGGGTCCTGGCCTCAGGCTCTGGGAAAGACTCATGTGCTCCAGGTAAAATCCTGACCCAGGTGTGGCCTCTGTCAGCCTCTGAGCGGGACACCACCTGCCAGGCATCCTCGTGCCTGGGAGCTGTCCCCGCCTGTGCAGATGGTCCCCGCATGGCAGTCGCCTGAGAAACAAAAATGGTGTTGCAGCAGAACAGACTCGATACATATCTGAAGTTACTTCTAAAGTTACGGCTTTGGTTGGTTTGTCTTACGTGACCGTCTTTGTCCGCAGTGAAGATAGTGATCCGGGGGGACAGGAACACAGGCAAGACGGCGCTGTGGCAGCGGCTGCAGGGCAGGCGGTTCGTGGAGGAGTACATCCCCACGCAGGAGATCCAGGTCACCAGCATCCACTGGAACTACAAGAGTGAGTGCCCCGCCTAGGCTTTGGGCGTGGATTTCCTTCCCCTCTGCGCCACGGTTCCTGGGAGACGCTGTCCGGGTTTGGCGTCTTTCCGAGGCACCGGCTGAGGGAACGCTGTGTGTGGGAGCCCCTGTGTTTGGGGTCTCCCGCTGTCTGGACGTTGAGCTCTCACGCTGGAGACTCAGGCCCAGGGGCAGCAGCTGCACGTGAGCCGGGCCCAGCACGGGGTAGGGGCTGACGAAACGCCCCCGACACCACACAGCAGAAGGAGCCCCCTGCTCCCCTGTGCCCGACCCCCCACGCCACGGCTCACAGTGACGTGGAGCTTGTACCACTGAAAGATTCTTGGCGGTGGCTCGCTGGATGGGACAGGCTCCTCATCCCTGGTCTCCGCTGAGGGGGGCTGGGCGCTGGGGCCACAGTGGATGGGGAAGGCACATGTGGGGAGCGCCGAGGACTGTGTGCACTTGGGCCCCTCAGGAAAAGGGGCGGCTTGTGGACAGACTGCAGCTGCCTGGCTTGTCCGGGACTCCTGGCCGCAAAGTCCTCTGAGCCATTTTAAACATTTCTTCTTTTTATTAGAAAAAAAATCTAGCAGGTTAACAGTGGGAGGGGACACGTGGGAGCCTTTCAGGAGATGAGTTCCAGCCCCCGAGAAGTGACGGTTGACGTCCCGGACAGCCGAGGGTACTGCCTGGGGTCAGCTTAGCTGCTGCCCGGGACCCAGAGCCCTCGGGGCCGGCAGAGAAGCCCTGCCCTCCCAGTTTGGGGCGAGGCTGGCGTGAGTCCCCACACCACCGCTGGCACCTGGCCCGAGCACGCCCCAGGGTGTGAGGTCGCTGCTGGGGAGGGGGCGCGAGGGAGCATTGGAACAGGGGCTCCTTCCTCACGTGGTGCGAAGAGGGGAGGACCCGCAGCTCCCAGGAAGCCTGTGGAGTGGACCTGGCCAGACAGGGCCCCGGGGACCGTGCAGCTCCAGCCTCCACACTGAGTGGTGGCCACTGCCCTCATACTGAGCTGGAGCCGGTCACCGGATGAAGAAACAGGGTTGGCAGGTAACCCAGGACCTTCTGACCTGTCCTGCAGGACAGCACCTGCTGGGGGCCGGAGGAGTCCCGTGCGGGTCCCGGGGTCTGAGGGGGAGAAGCCGGGCGCGGACCCTGCCTCGTGCAGCTTACAGGTGGGAAACAGACCCGTGAGGCGGGTCTCCGCCACAGGGCAGGGCTCTGCATCCAGCTTGCGGCCGGCCCTCCTGAGAGGCAGCACTGGACGAAGGCCTGGAGGGGACACCGAGCTGACATTGGCATCCGCCTCCGTGCGGAGGGGCCGGTGGGAGCTGGTGCCCCGCAGGGACAAGCGGAAGCCACCTCGTGAAACTAGAAGTTCATACCGGGTACTAATCTTAGGATTTCTCCCCATTGCAGCCACGGATGACATCGTGAAAGTTGAAGTGTGGGACGTGGTTGACAAAGGTGAGGTGCATCTTCCCATCTCAGGTGTTCTTTGTTAGAGTTTTACTCACGGTGTGAACAGCAAGTGCTTGCCTTCCCCTCCTGACACCTCTTGTCACGCATGTGGCCTCGTGGCTGTTGCACTGACCACGGCTGCTCATCGGGCCCTGGTCAGACGTGGCTGCTGCTCCACTCCGCTCTGACGCACACCCAGGGTGTGCCCCGGAGACGTGTCACCGCTGTGTCCCGGGGTCGGAGATTTGGGTTTGTTGCCAACTGCTTTCATTTAGGTCTGGGTCCTGGTCAGATGCTGCCTGCATCTGTGGTGTCAGGGACAGACGCACGGTGGGTGTGTCAGAACGCCATGTGCTTTGCCACCTTGAGCGCGTGTTCAGTCACTGAGCCCCGGAGCCCGCAGCGGTGCAGGGCAGGCACAGGCCGGGCGTCTCAGGAGCCCTCCTGCACTGCTGCTGCTAAAGCACCCAGGGGCCAGGCAGTGCCCGGGGCCAGGCGCGGCTGTGCCCATAGCTGAGGACCCAGCACCTTCACTTATGAAGCCGCCGTCCCCCTAGGTGGATGTGTCCCACTGACTGTCAGCTCACCAAGCTTGGTCCCTGTCAGGGTCCCAGCCCACACACAGACCCCCAGCCAAACTTCTGGGAGTCCTGGGAGGGCCACGGCAGGGCCCATGGCATCCACACGGCAGCCTCGGCCCCGTGTTCCTGTCTGGTCCTCTGAGTGGGAGCACACGCCCCTCCCTGGTGCCAGCCATGTGTGTGTGTGTGTGTGTGTGTGTGTGTGAGTGAGAGAGAGAGAGAGAGAGTGCGTGAGGGAGAGAGAGAGATGAGCAAGGCCTGAGCTCTCGCCCTGGGCCCTGGGCTCACGGGTGTCTTTGCTGGAAAGGACGTGTCTTCCGTGGGCTGCCCTGGCTCAGCATGCAGCTCCTCTCGCCTTGGCCTGAGCTCATTGGGGTGGGTTTGGGTTGAGGGGGACGATCCTGCTGGCAAAGGGTGGAGAGCTGGCGCTCAGTGGCTCCCGCGGCAGCTGTGCTGACCTGGCACTCCCAGACGCTGCCTCCGCAGAGAGTGTGTACGTGGACACCAGGTGGCCCAGGCTGAGTGGCCCTCAGCCCTCTCCGTGCCCTGGTTGGGTCCTGGGCCACTTCAGAAGGACGCCCCTCGTGCCTCCCCTGTTGGAATCGCAGGGATTTCCGGAGCCCCTGCTTCCGCTGTGCCCCCAGGTCTGCGCTGGGTAGGGGGGTGCGGGTTTCCTGTGGACAGGTTGCCAGAGTGGGGTCAGTCCTAGGGCGGGATGCCATGGCAGCTGTGACGTGGTGTAGTCTCAGCCTTTCGGGACAGGCCCCTCCTGGCGGCCGCTGTGCCCTCGGCTGGAGTGAAGGTGCTGTGGGTGCAGAGGCCCAGGGAGCCCTGGCATGCGCTTCCTCCTGCCTGTGCTTCCCATACCCTGGCCAGTGATGGGCTGGGACGTGCCCCTCTCACGCACCCGTTAGCTCCCACCTGGAGAGCCTCACTGGTCAAAAACGAGGCCAGCACCAGGAGGGAGCTCCCGGCTCCACTCGCATGCCCAGCGTCCTCATAGCCTCTTGTTACCCTGTTTAAGGTCTTTTTGTGGGGGCAGGAAAAGCACCTTCCGCTTCCCACCCTCACTGTTGCTCGGGACAATGCCTGAACACAGGTGATCAGGTGTGAGCCGCTGTGGCCTCGTGGACAATGGAGTTCTCAAGAGTGACAAGGCCAGGCCTGCAGGTCAGAGCTGTCCTGCTGGTTGTGAAGGCAGAGTTCATGGACTGTGTGTTGAGAAGCTTCTGGAAGGGCGGATGGCTTGGGAAGCAGCCTTGCGAGTTTCTGGCTTCCTCCCTGGTATCCTGGAGCCAGGCCCTGCCCACCCTCCCTGGCGCTGGGCCTGCGGTCTGGGCCGAGGCAGCTCGTCCGGAGGTCTGGCCGTGCAGTAGGCGTCCCTCCTGGGCTCCGGGCTGCAGCAGTGTCCCGGGGGGCCGCGTGGCCCCGTCTGCCGAGCCCCACGTGGGTTAGGCCAGGCCAGGCCGGCCCTACTGAGCTGTGATCGTCCACTGCACCTTTGAAGGAAGGCCCCCTCCCCACGACGGGTCACTCAGAAACGAGCTATGGGAAGAGGTGGGTGGGCTCTAAAAGTTCCTGGTTTGTGCTCAGTTCCGTTTGCGCCAGTCCGTTACGCAGACTGGGGAGGCCCAGCTGGCTGCAGTCTCTTCTCAGTGGAACATTCTGGAGATGAAGGGAGGGGTGGTTAATGGTACCAAGAGTCTTTTTTTTTTTTTTTTTTAATATTTAGAGCCTTGTGTTTTTTTGTTGTTGTTGAGACCCTCTGTCGCCCTGGGTAGAGTGCAGTAGCGTCATCACAGCTCATTGCAGCCTCCAACTCCTGGGTCCAGGTGATCCTCCTGCCTCAGCCTCCCGAGTAGCTGGGACTACAGGCACCACCACTACGCCTGGCCAGTTCTTTTTCTTTGTGGTAGAGACGGGGTTTTCCTCTTGCTCAGGCTGGTTTCAAACTCCTAAGCTCAAGTGATCTCCTGCCTCGGCCTCCCAGAGTGCTGGGATCACAGGTGTGAGCACCACACCCAGCCAAGCTGAAACTTGAAGCTGTTTATTACTTAGGAGCCACCAGAGCCCTGCATTAGCTCCATGGTTGGGCCAGCAGTGTCACCCAGGGCTGCAGGTCCTGTGTGGCTGTGGCACTGCCCTCCCGGTGTTGGCTGTTCTAAGTAAGGGCATGTCAAAAAGCCATCTCAGAAGCTCTATCCAGGGGGAAGCCCCCCACCCTGGACTCGGTGTGGGGTCTGGCAGGGCTGCCCCGACACCCCTGTCCAGTAGCCCACTGGCCCTGCGGGCCCCACCTCGCACCTTCCAGTGCAGGCCCTGCCGGCCGGCTGTCGGGCCGCTGGCCTCCGCCTTTCTTCCCAACCTGAGGGAGCCAGCCGGGGCTGCCCAGGAAGCCTCCCTCGGGTCTGGCTGCTCCACTGTTGGCACTCCAGGGTCAGCCGGCCGAGCAGGGATAGGGAGTGGCAGCTGCTCGAGCGGAGGCAGAGTGGGCACAGGGGGGGAGTAGTCTTCACACACAGCAGCCTTGAGCCCAGCAATTCCACCCCATGATTTTTGTTTTGTCTTTTAACAAGGAAAATGCAAAAAGCGAGGCGACGGCTTGAAGATGGAGAACGACCCCCAGGAGGTGAGCCACACCCCTGTGCTGCCCACAGTTGCGTTTTGGAGTGGCCAGCTCACCCGAGCCACCTGCCACAAGTTAGTGCCACTGCCTTTGCTTCACTCGGCAGACGTCACCTTGGACTGACCCCCAGTTTGAGTGTGAGTGACCTGAGAGGCATTTAACTGAACTGGCCAAACGTGATATCCTCGTCACAGCGGCCTCAAGCCCTCAAAGCACAGGACGCATCTCAGAGCGATGGCCCTGCTGCCTGTGGGCGCGAGCCTCTCCCTCCTCAGAGCCGCCCTGGGGCGCCCGTCCCAGAGTGTCGGCTGTGTCTTCCCCTCCCATGGGCAGGTGCCACTTCCTGTCCCTTCAGGACAGCGGGGCTAAGTGACTCCCTCCCGCCCCTCCGCTGGCGTAGGTCTCCTGACGTGGCTCGAAGCACTACAGCCACCCGGGTTCTGGCTCTGGGAAGTTCTGGAAGGCCCGTCTGACTGAGGGTGGCTGACCGCCAGTGCCGCCTCTCTGTTCCTGGGTGGTGATTTGGCAGATCGTGAGCCCTGGGGACGGTGCTGCCCGTGGCCAGTGGCTCCCCAGGGCAGGCGGCTTGTCCAGGGCCAGCAGCAGCGTTGGTGTTTGCTGTCGGGCAAACTTCGACCCCTGTGCTCAGCAGTCTTGGGTTTATTTAGCAGTGATGTCTCTCCAGCATGTTTTTTCCCAAATGAAAACAGCTCTGTTACCTTTTTAGATTAGAAAAGTCCTGTTGGGCTGTTTCCAGGTGACCGTGGTCCACATGGGTAGAACCTGTCCCAGAATAGCCTGACACCTGTTCCCTCCCTCCGACTTCCCAGGCGGAGTCCGAGATGGCCCTGGATGCCGAGTTCCTGGACGTGTACAAGAACTGTAATGGGGTGGTCATGATGTTCGACATCACCAAGCAGTGGTAAGGCCAGGGGCTGGCTGGCGGGGGCTGCCCACGACGCTCGGCCACCCTCTTTGTCCGCCAGTTAACAGACCAGCGTCACTCTGGTTGTGCCGAGTGCCTCTTGGCACGTGCGAGTGCCACCTGGCCTAGATGTCCCTGGGCGTTTGGCCTGTGGGGAGAGGGCGCGTGGTCACGTCTGTGCGAGGAGGGTGAGGTGGGCCGGACAGGCTCAGGCCAGCTGCACGGGTCGGTCTGGGGTGGGGCACACGCCTCCGTGGTCCTCCCCGAAATGCAACCCAAGACCTGGCCACCCAGTGGCCACTGGTGCAGGTGGCTTCCCAGGACCCCCCACCGTCAGGGACTTGCCAGGAGGAAGCACAGCTCAGGTTCATCACAGCAAAACAGCAAAGGGAACAGGTGCGCCAGAGGACGTCTGGGGAGACCGGGCATGAGCCCCCTAAGTCCTCTCCACGTGGAGTCACGCATGAGACATCAGCAGGAAACGCTAGAGCCTCAGCACCAGCATGCTGCCGACACGCGTGAGCTCCGGGCTCCAGGAAGAAGGTCCCCATGGAGACCAGCAGTCTAGTCTGGGAGCAGGGCCCCTCCTACCAGGGGTCCTGGGAACAGCGGGAGCAGCAAGTTCCCTGACTTGCGGGCATCCGTCTTTTGCAGCGTTGGGATCTTGCTACACAGGCCTGCACTCCAGAACACACCCACACCACGGTTAGGCACGTCAGCCTGCCACGAGTCCACGCACTGACGTGGGGCCAGAGCTCACACTTGGCACACGTCAGCCACTTGGGCCTGAGGGACGTAGGCCTCCCGCTCGCTGCCGGCCACGGCCCAGCCAGCACCCCCTCTGCCAGCCTCTGCCCCCATGCCTCGACCTACCCTCCCGGCCTGTAGCGCCAAGTCTGACCACCAGCACACTTGGAAGAGGCCTCCGCGTAGCTGTGAGCACATGCGCCAGAGACCCACGTGCAGGCCAGGCTGCTTCCCCTGGCCGTGAGCTCCAGCTCGGCAGGGCACCAGGAGCCACGTGCCAGGTGAAGGACCCGGAGGACATTTTCTCCCGTCCTGGCGGCGGTGGTCCACTGCCCTGCTGAGTGGAAAGTGGCTTTTCCCACGTCTGGTCAAGTCTGGACACTGGCCACGTGGCTCCACCCAAGCGTCCTGTACCTAGCCTTTGCCAGACGAGCCCCGTGATGCCTCCCACAGCCACCAAGGGAGCAGAGCGCTGGGGGACAGCAACCGTGTGGGCACTTGAGACAGTTGGCTGCCACCTGGGCTGAGGCGTGAGGAGTGGACAGGAAGGACAGGCGGACACGAGCCAGCCTGGGGAAGAAGCAGTGCAGACCCTCATGCAGGGGCCCCGAGACCCCGTTGGCAGGGAGAGCTCAGCGAGCATGTGGCACAGAGACTGCTGGGCCCCCGAAACCGCACGTTCATTTCAGCTGGCGCCTGGGCCGCGTGTGCAGGGCGGAGCACAACCAGCTGGGACGGTGGCTCTCGGCGCTTTGTGGGTTGGCGCATTCGCTCCCCAGCTCACCTCAAGGCGCCTTCTGAGCCACCAGAAGCAGGACAAGCCCGAGGACAGAGGCTGCAGGTGGCCACGGGCCTGGCCTTTGTTAGTGGTTAGTTTAAGTTACTGTGTGCAAAGTAAACTCAACTTAGGAGCATTAGTACACATATTTTCCACTCACCTGCATTGGTTTTTTCTCATGTGAGGAGGTTTTGTTACATTTGTATCATCGGTTATTCCTCTGCAAACCACTTGGAAACGATTTGGGATAACTCACGAGGCCACGCAACTGGCAACTCCACACAGCCGCAAGTCCTGGAGAGGCTGAACCTTCCTGGCGGTGACCGCGGAAGAGCAAAGCCCTGAAGACAACTCGGCCGTCAGGAGCCACGTGCCACGAGCAGGGCCAAGCGCAGGGAGCAGGACGCGGGGCGGTGCGGGTTGAGGGCAGACACGGGCCGGTTGTGGGGACACGTCCGGGACAGGGCAGGCAGGGCCTGCAGGCCGGGAGAGGGCTCAGCACCCACTGCACTTTGTTCTGTCATCTCTGCACACACGTGACACGCGCTCTTGAAAGCAGGATCTTGGAAATGACAGGCAGCCACAGTCCTCGGCCCAGACGCACACCGGCTTCCCGGGGAGGGCCTGGTGTCCCCGGGCTGAAACTCAGGCGGTCTCCTCCCCGCTCTCCAAAGGACCTTCAACTACATCCTCCGGGAGCTGCCAAAAGTGCCGACCCACGTGCCGGTGTGCGTGCTGGGGAACTACCGGGACATGGGCGAGCACCGGGTCATCCTGCCGGACGACGTGCGTGACTTCATCGACAGCCTGGACAGGTGGGTGCTGGCAGCCCTGTGGCCCCGCAGTGCACTCAGGTAGTGCCAGGGAGGGACAGGGAGGCAGTCCTGGCCTGGGGGGTGGGGTTGAGCCTCTCAGGATGGCGGTAGGCAGGGGGCTGGGCCAGGATGGGGGCTGAAGGGAGGGATGGGGGTTGGGGGGAGGGGAAGGGAGGGAGGGCGTGCGGGAGGGAGGGGGTAGGCAGGCCCTGGGCTAAGGGGGACTCACTGGGCTCATAACACTCAGGTCAAAGCAGGAGGCTGGTGCATGGGAGGCATGAGCTAGGGCACTGTGGGGCCACTGCGTTCTGTCCAGTTCCTCAGACCACTCCAGAAGGGTCACCTGCAGGCGACTCGAGCTCAGCCCCTGAGCAGGGCTCAGCAGGGTCCCATGCCCTCAGGAGCCTCCTGGAGGTGGGAGGCCAGCGTGGACAGGGGCCTCAGGCCCAGGTATGTCTTTGGCACTGGAGGGGCCAAGCCACACCCCCCACCAAGGGTCCGTCTGCTTTTTTGAAAATAGACCTCCAGGGGCCTCCTATTTCCGCTATGCTGAGTCTTCCATGAAGAACAGCTTCGGCCTGAAGTACCTCCATAAATTCTTCAATATTCCATTTTTGCAGCTTCAGGTAAGTCCTCGCAGCACAGGGTGGAGTGGGCAGCACTCTTGTCTCACCTGTTTCTGCAGGTGCCTCCTGCATGGGGATGTGGCCCCCATCCCCGGCCCTGAGAAAGCTGGGTGTGGGCTTGAAGACTGGGGCCAGCCAGAGCAGACGGACAGTTGGGAGGTGGTGCCTTTTCCAGTCACGGACCCTCAGCTCCAGGCGGCTGCCGGGATGCTGGCTGGGTGCCGGCCACCACCCTCACCTGCCCTGTGTGTACCTGTGTTCCTTGGCATCCCCGGTGTGGCCCTCCAGCGACTCACACAGCCTTTTGACTATTTATCAACATGCACCATAAACGTCCCGTCTCTCCTAGCCCGTAGACGCTCCTGCTTTCTTCCCGGGGTTTATTCGCTCTGTCCTGTAAAGTCCCCAGTGTGGGTGCAGGGCGGCAGCCTGTGGCTGCGTCCAGCCGGCAGAGCTGCCGTGGCAGTGGAAAGGCACGGCCCTGCTGTCCCCTGGGTGCCACTCCTGCCACTGTGGCTGCTGTGGCTGAGGGTCTGGCGTTGGTACCTTATTTGACCGGGGTCTGAGCGTGAGTGGCCTCACGGCCCTGAGACCCCATCAGATCAGTTCTCGTCTTCAGGCCGCGCGTTCCTGCCCGTGAGGGGGTCGTGGCGGCCAGTGTGAGGACCGGCCCTGCCCAGGAGGCCTGCCCTCGAGGGGCGAGGCAGGAAGGCCTTGTTCTCCAGAGGCGAATGTTGGGGCTGCTTAGCCTGGGGGGCAGATCGTGTGGATAGGAGGGGTGCTTCCTGTCCTGGTCTACTCCTGTGACTGGCATCTGTCCCCCAAGCCACACTGGCAGCTGGGGCGTTGTGCTGACCACCAGGATGAGATTGTACAGGCCTCCCAGGTCTGTCTGTAGTGTTGCATTTGGCAGCTGGCCCTGCTGCACCCGAGCCCTGATGACCACACGTCACCACCACACTGAGCTGTGCGGGGCACTCAGAGGGCAGAGAGGAGGCACTTGTCATACGAGGGCACCTGCTCAGGGCTGGCTGCTCCCCTTCCTGCAGAGGGAGACGCTGTTGCGGCAGCTGGAGACCAACCAGCTGGACATGGACGCCACGCTGGAGGAGCTGTCGGTGCAGCAGGAAACCGAGGACCAGAACTACGGCATGTACGTGGCCCTCAGGGCCAGCGTCCCGTCCCCCCCGTCTAACCAGAGGCTGCCTGCCGGGACCCCAGCCCAAGTGGAGGGTGGTGCCACACTGTGCTGCAGACGACCATGGTGTGCTCTGGGGACCAGCCAAGGGCGCGCAACACGTCTGGGGTAAATGGTGTCTTCAGAGGGTCGCGGCACGAACGTGGCAGTGCTCAGAGAAGGGAGGGCAGTCCCAGTCCCAGGGCACGACTCTGCATCCTGTCAGCCCACAGCCTTTCCTGTTCCTGTATTTTGGGGTTTTATCATAAATACGCAATAGTAAACTATTTAGAGTAAAGTAAGTATTCTCTAGATCAAATACATTAAGATTTTAATTGGAACTAGGCCTACCTTGGGAGGCAGGACTCTGGCAGCCCCAGTGGCTGCTGGTTCCTGGGGACATGGAGGCAGACGCTACCTGGGGGTGGGCCGTCAGGGCCCAGCATGTGGGGTACTGCCCCACGCCCCAGCACTTTGGGGCTCTTTGGTTGGCCTGGCAGGACTCCCCCAGTGCTCCACCGCTGGCCGGCACGACAGCGTGGCCAGGCCACTGTTTGCATGGACTCCCTGACTCGACTTGCCTTGTGCGGAATGAGCCACGCCTGCTGGTCCCTAGGTGTGTGGCACACGGCACTGCTGACAGGGTGGCCAGACAGGCTGGCCCTGATGCATTCTGGCTGTGGCCACCGTCCCTGTTAGGGGCTCGGTTTTGCAGATTGGCACCAGTGTGGAGTCAGGCTTTTGAGAGCTCCTGACTCGCAAAGGCCCCTTGTGCTAAGGAGGCACACAGGGCAGGGCGTGGACCCTCCCTGTGCTCAGCAGCGGGTAGCTCAGCGTCTTCCTCAGTGTGCACAGGCAGCGCAGGCAGCCCTGGGGACTGGGCCGGGCACCCGTCCTGTCGCCCTCCGGCTCCTCGGGGGCACTTCCTCTCCAGGGAAGCTGCAGCCCTGAAACCGACTTTGGGGACCTTGGGGAGGAGCCAGAGGGGCTGTGTGCCCATGAGCTGGGGCGGCACCTCCCCCGGGACCCAGACAGGACCATCGTACCAGTGGCCCTCCCGGCATCCCCAGCAGGCTTGTCCCCAGAAGGGACACAGGAGTCGTAGCCAGGAAGGCAGCTGGGTGCCGAGAGGGCGGCAGTGGCCTTCAGCAAAGGGACCCGGTGCCCAGGTGCTTCTCTGTGAAGCAACCTGGTGTTTCCTCTGACAGAGACCTGGGCAAGCAGCCCGGGCCAGGACAGGGGCCAGCAGCACTGTGACCTGGGCAGGTGTCCACCAAGCCCCACCCTCTCTCCTCTTCCAGAAGCCTCCCTTTGCTCGGGCAGCGAGGCCCACCCGTTACCATGCGGCAGCATTCTGCGTGTCCCTGAGGGCTGTGCCTCAGGACAAGGCAACCTAGGAAATCTGAAGCGACTTTGCCGGGAGCCAGACGCCCCTGTCTCTGTGACACTTGTTTCCTGCCCTTAGGACCCTCATTCAGTGCTGGCAACAGCCAGGAATTACTTTGTGTCCCACCAGGGTGTGCTGGGGAACGCCCGGGGAGAGGCGAGGGGCCCCACTTATCACTCCCCACCTTCCCCCTTCAGCTTCCTCGAGATGATGGAGGCTCGAAGCCGTGGCCACGCTTCCCCACCGACAGCCAACGGGCAGAGCCCGTCCTCAGGCTCCCAGTCACCTGTCGTGCCTCTGAGCGCCGTGTCCACAGGGAGCTCCAGCCCCAGCACACCCCAGCCCCCTTCACAGCTGCCCGCCAGCGCCCCCTCAGCCTGCCCCGCCCCGCCAGCCCCTGCGGCCCCCTTGGAGGCCCCGGCCCCGCCCCCAAGGCGCAGCATCATCTCCCGGCTGTTTGGGGCCTCGCCTGCTGCTGCCGCACCTTCCCCTCCAGGTAGGCCCCAGGCAGCCCCTCAAGGTGGGTTCCTGCAGTGGCTCCCTGGCCATGGCTCTGCATCGTGGGCCCCCGTGCCCTCAGACTGCGGTGTGGCCCCCGGGTCTCTGGAAAGCTCCCCTCTCCCACCTCCATGTGCCCCCCCCCCCCACCGCCAGGGTCCCAATCCTGCCGGCACAGCCCTAGGGTGGCCCTGGCCTAGTCTTGGGGGCACCCTGAAGGGTCAGGTGCCGACGCCTGCTGTTCACAGAGCCAGCCCCTGTGGCAGAGGCCCCCACAGAGGTCCGGAACGTGGAGGACTTTGTTCCTGACGACCGCCTCGACCGCAGCTTCCTGGAGGACACAGCCCCCTTGGAGGATGAGAAGGGAGCTGGAGCCAAGGCCCCGCGGCAGGACAGTGACAGGTCCAGGATGGGGCTGGTGGTCCTCCTAGCACAGGGCCTGGGCCCTTACAAGTGCCCTGGGAGTGGCCTTGGGCCAACTCCACGTGGGGGGCGTTGTCAGGGCTGCTCTGGGCCCCCGGGAGGCCGAGGTGCAGAGCGCCAAGCCACAAGTCTCCCAGTGGGCCAGGCCGGGCTGCACGGAGGAGGAGCCCCCAGTCCTCGATTCCTGCCCCAGGTGCTGGGGCTGGGCCCTTCCCCTTGGGCTGCCGACCCCCCCCAGCGCACTGTCCGCAGCCCTCCCACCCGCAGGCCACCAGAGGCACCACTGCCTGTCCAGCCTCACATTGCCCCTGCCCTGCTCAGGACCCCAGGAGAGCAGTAGGTCTCCCACCAGAATACGGCCCCCAGCAGAGCTGCCCAAGGCCAGGGCATGTTGGATACCGCAGGTGCCCAGAGATGGGGTAGGGGCCCAGCCGCCAGACCCCACCTCGTGACCTCTGACTGCCCTGCCCCTCCTTTGCAGTGACGGGGAGGCCGTGGGAGGGAACCCCATGGTGGCAGGTTTCCAGGACGACGTGGACTTCGAAGACCAGCCACGTGGCAGATCCCTGCTGGCCTCAGGCCCTGTCCCCAGTAAAAATGTCACTCTCTCCAGCGAGGAGGAAGCAGAGGCGCCAGACCTCCCCTGCGTTGCTGCCCCGGCCCCCCAGCAGTGCTCAGAGCCAGAGATGCAGCGGTACGGGTGGGGTCCTCAAGGGTGTGGCCAGGAGATGGCCTCAGGCACCTGACCCTTCTGCTTCTTCCTCAAGGTCCTCTGCAAAGGCCTCGAGGCCACAGAAGGGGGCAGCACCCCCAAAGGCTGAGGCGCCCCCCTGGCCGGGAGGCCCCCCTGTGCGCACAGGTCCCGAGAAGCACAGCGGCACCAGGCGCCCCGCCGAGGGCTGTTCCCGCGGGCCGGAGGAAGCCAAGGCCCAGCAGGCGTCCTCGTCAGAGAGTGACCCCGAGGGGCCCATCGCAGCACAGATGCTGTCCTTTGTCCTGGACGACCCCGACTTCGAGAGTGAAGAGTCGGACACACAGCGGAGGGGGGTGAGCAAGCCACTGACAGGAGGGCGAGGGGCTCCGGGGCGGGGTCTGCGGGTAGGCTGGGGACGGCCCTGAGCCAGGCTGGGAAGCGGACAGGAAGCTGGTGGGAGCAGTGTCCCGTGTCACCACACCCAGGCCTCACTGGACGCTGACTCTGGGTTGGGTTGGGGGTCCCGCAGCCTCAGGGCCCCGTGGGGGTTGGAGTGACAGTGGCCTGACCAGCCACTCCGTCTCCAGGACGAGTTCCCTGTGCGAGACAACCTCTCCGACACGACTGAGGACGAGGGCCCTGCCCAGCCACCGCCGCCCCCCAAGCCCCCTGCCTTCACCTTCAGGCTGAAGAACGAGGCGGATCTCTTTGGGCTGGAGCTGGAGGCCGTCCCCAAGGACAGCAGTGAAGAGGGTGGGTGGGCGCCAGGGCCATGCCCCACCTTCTGGAGCCTGGGTGGGACTTGGCCCTTGGTCCTTGTCCTGTGGCAGCCCAGGGACCTGCCTTCAGAAAAGAAAGCCCAGCCCCGAGGCCTTTTCCCATCTGCTGACCGTGGGCGCCTGGAGGCAGAGGGGCTATGTGGGCTTCCTGGCGTTGCCCAGGGTCTAGGTGGCCCCGTGTCTAGCTCTGCCTGATGTCTACCGCGTGGCTCAAGGCCCCTCCTGGAGGGCCAGGGCTGACTGGTCTGTGAGTTTCTGGACAAGTCCTATCACTATTTGGGGTCCCCTGTGCACCCAAGAGTTTGAGCTACCGAATCCCAGGTGCCTGTGTCAACTGTACAGCAGACCCCAGGCAGGGAGAGAGGGCTGACCTAGTGTCACACAGGAGGCGTCTGGTGGCCTGGGCAGTGCTCTGTGGCTGACCGGGAGCTCATTGTACCCTTAAGTTCAGCCCTCCTGTGCGCGAGGCTGGCCTGGCCTGCAGCCATGCTCTGCGGTGGCTCCACACTCCAGCCGGCCTGGCTCTGCCCAGCAGCTGAACCGGAGACTCATCCCGGAAGTTTCCCATCCTCAAATGGAGAGGCGTGTCATGGTGGAAGTGCATTTGTACACAGCACATCGTCACCAGCATTTGGGGGGCCTCGGCCACCTGTGCAGGGCAGAGCTGTGGCCAGGGCCAGCTGAACCCACCCTGGGCCCAACGCTAGGCAGGTGGAAGGGGACGGTGGCCTGGAGGTAGGGCCCCTGCCTGGAGGCGAGGTGACATGCTAGCCAGCTTCACACCGTGTCCTGCCTCCCGTACCAGGGGGCGGGCAGGCCCCGAGCTTCAGGATGCCCAGGGCACTGAAGCACATGTCACCTGTGCAGGTAAGGAAGGCAGACCGCCCTCCAAGGAGAAGGAGAAGAAGAAGAAGAAGAAGAAAGGCAAGGAGGTATGTGTCCCCCTCAGGCTGGCGGGGCCTGGGTGAGGGCCCTGGTCCTCACCTCCAGGTGACACCCCTCTCCTGCCCCAGGAGGAAGAAAAGGCTGGGAAGAAGAAGAGCAAACACAAGAGGAGCAAGGACAAGGATGAGGACAAGGACAAGGAGGAACGGCGGCGGAGGCGGAAGCCGGCCCGCAGCAGGGAGAAGAAAGCCGAGGATGAGCTGGAGGCCTTCCTGGGCGGCCACCACCCTGGGGGTGGGGACTATGAGGCGCTCTAGGCCTTCGGCCACTCTGTGCTCACTGCCGCCTGCGGGAGGCCTGTGCCCGGTGGCCTTTGTGGTCTGCGGCCCCTGGACTGGGCGCTGCAGGTGCTGGGCCTCCAGGCCCAGCGTGAGCCTGCCCTGCAGGGAGGGAGGGGACAGCTGAGCTCAGCCAGGCTCAGAGGATGACTGGCCCTCTTAGGGCAGAGCCACAGCCAGTCCCCAGCATTTCTCAGGGAATTGACTGAGGCTGAGGAGGGACCCACCAGGGTCTGTTGACAGAGGCAGGGCCGGGGGTCCTTGGCCTCTCGGACACCCACCACCTAGCGCCCGCTGCTGCTTGCCCTCCTGAGCTCAGCCAGGCCTCAGCATGCCGGCAGACCGCTCCCAGCCACAAGGCTCAGGCCGCGGACAGCCCACGGCTGGCCCTGAGCACAGATGTGCAGCCTTGCAGGAGGGTGAGGTGGGCAAGACAGTATCCCGGGAGGTCTGTCCTGGGGGCAGTTCCTCCAGGGACGGTCTTCCTGCTCAGGTGAGCCCACAGGCGGGAGCTGGGAGGCTGCTCAGACACTCCACCCGGACCATAAAGCGCTCCTGTTTTACTGCTGCGTGTGTGTGTCCATCTCCCTGCGCCTGCTCCAGAGCCACCTGCAGGGCACGAGCCCACAGTCCCCTTTGCCCAGGTGCGGTGGTTTGGCAGGAAAGCCCTGAGCACCCTCTTTTCAGGCCAAATCCATTTTCCCCAAGGGGCAGTTGCCTCTGGGACAGGAGGTGGCCTGGCAGCGCTGGCCCAGGTGGTGTGAGGAGGATGCTACCCCAGGTTCCTCCACTCAGCCAACAGCCAGTCTGCTGCACCCATGTCAGGTGCTGTCCAGGGTGGATCAGCATGGCCACACTCTGGGGGCACCCAGCCCACCCAGGCCAGGGCCAGGCAGCTGCACCCGGAACACTTGTCTGCACTCTACGGGGCCTCCCAGCCTCCTGGGCAGCCGTCTGCAGCCCTGCACCTCTCAGGCCCCTCCCTGCCCCCTCCAGCTACCAGCAGCACCCAGCTCCCGCACCCCCAAAGCCACTGTTGCCATGAGAACAAGGGGGTGGCGGGGTGCTGCTGGGCCCTCTGCCCTGGGCCGTGGCCAAGGGTTGGGCACCCCTCCCACCTAGGTCTCCCCCTGGGTTCCTGTGTTGGGGGAGCTCTGTGCCCCTGTGCTGGCACGGCTCTGAGCAGGTGCTGGGGGCCAAATCCACAGCCAGTGCACCCCGGGCTGTCTTGTGGGGTCCCCTGATGTGGGGTGGGTCAACGTTAAGTGAACTTCCCCAGGACCACACAGGGAGCAGCAGCGTCAGGGTCTCGAGGGACCCTGCATTGAACAAGATGCAGAACGGGACAGGTCTCACCCTTCAGAGCAAGGGGATCTGTGACAGCCCGCCCTTCTGCCAAGCTTGGAGCCCTGGCAGATCCAAGGCGCCAAGGCTCAGCACCTTGGGGAGGGGGCTGGCAGGGTTGGAGTGAGGATGTCTCTGGGAAGGTTATGAGTGGGCCATGTGACAGCCCATGCTGGCTTCACCCAGGAGGGGCTGGTTTCCTGGGGACACAGGAGTCTGCAGGCCCCACTCAGGCCATCTGGCCCCAAGTACCTGACGCGATTTTGGCATCTCTGGCACTGAAGTGGATAGGGCCTGGGGAGAGGCCAGTGGGGCAGGGGGTAGCCCATCTGCTCCTGCCTGAGCCTAGCGGGAGATGTGAATTCCAAGAGCTCCCCGCCCCCCCGCCCCGCCCCAGGCCAGGGCCCGGCTCCTTCAGGGCCCTGCTCTGAGGCCCTGCCAGGCTGCTCCTGGGGCACAGTCCCCTGCTTACACCCAGAGATCAGTGCCGAGGATGCCGCAGGGACCCCGCACTCTGCACAGCACCAAATCAGGGCCAGTGTGGACCACGATATCCCGGCCCCGCTACAGCCCCCATCGGGCGCGGCCCCTTTAAATGTGGCTCCCTTGGCTGCCACTGGGGGCAGCACTGAGCGGCCAGGCCAGCGCAGCTGCCTCGAAGCTTCTGCCGGTGCCGGGGACGCAGCGGCGCCGGGGACACAAGAGCAGGCGTGGGGGTGGCACAGCCCACCCTGGCACAGTCGGCAGAGCAGCACCCAGGTAAGGGGTGGGGGGTAGAGCTGCCTAGCGTGTCGCTCTCATGGGCGGGGGCTGCTTTAGGGTCGTCCGAGAGGATGGGGAGTCCCCGCCCCCAGGCGGCACGGCGGATCCCTGGAAGAGCCGCTCCAGGCCGGGCTGGGGGAGGGGGGGCGCCCCCCGGCTATCCACGTGGGTTCCGGAAGGCCTAGGACCCCGGAGGAGACCGACCTCACCCCCACCCCCAAGGGGAGGGGATGTCACTGACAGCAAGGCTGCTGTCACCTTCCTGGGGTGGAGCCTCACACCCTGCCATCCCGGCCGGCTCTGGCCTGGCCTTGAGCTTAGGATGGAAGGAGCAGGAGGGTGGATGGTCCTGCCTGCCATCGGGGTAGAGACTTGGGTGGGGCTGAGCCAGGGGTGGGGACAAGGACCAGGACTTAGTGGCCTGACCCAGAAAAGCAACCCTGCAGGAAGCCCGTTGTACACCTGGGACATAGAGGGTTGACCCATCCAGACCCCAAGAGGCCCATCCACTAGGGGTCCTGCCAGGTGAGGGGCCTGGCCAGCCCCTTTCTTGCCCCCAGCTCACCTTGGGGCAGACTCCCGCAGACCAGGTGCTGGGTGCAACAAGGCTGGGGCCCGTTGCCACCACCCACCTCCCCAACCAGCAGGACCCAGGCCCTGGGGACCACAAAGGTGCCAGTGGTCCACATCTGAACCCTGGCCCATCTTGCAGTGTGGGGGCTGAAGAACCATGGGTTTCCAAGGAGCCTTGCAGAGCCACAGCGGGGAGGGCCCTCGCTGTGAAGCGGGGGGTGGGGGGTGGGTGGGGGGGTGCTGCTTCCTGGCCTGGTTGACGCCTCCGGGAAGAGGGGCCGCCATGAGCTCATGGCTCACAGACCCTGGCTCCCAGGCTGCATGCACATCCAGAGGGTGTCCTGGGCACTTGTGCAAAGCTGGGGAAAAGTGTTCTCTGGGCCTTGTCTTAAGCACCCCAAGATAGCTGGGGTAAGAGGAGGTATCTGGAGAGGAAAGGGAGCTTTAGGGCCCTGGTATGCGTCTGGGGACATTTCCCTGGCCTGGGCCACACTAGGAGTTGACACTTGGGCTGAGTGCAGTGGACTCTCCAGAGTGCAAGCGCCCTCGCAGGTCTGGGGGAGGGGCTCTGTGCTCAGCCTGGCCAGCAAGTGGGATAGTTGTGACAAACAATTTGTGCAGAAGGGCTATGGCCCAGGGACTCGCCTTCGTCCTATGCACTCTCAGCGGGATCCCTCTGCAGTGGGCACCGGGGCGGGGGGGCCGCAGTCTGCTGCGACTGGTGGAGCCGGCCCTGAAGGCAGGTCTGTGGATGTGGCCGGAAAGCGCCCCGCCACTCCAGCCGCGGACGGCAGAGGGCGCGGTGCTAGGACCCTTCTCCCTCCCTGGAGCCGGCCCTGCCGTGACTCGTGGGGAAGGGAGACCCGGGACCTCCCCGCAGGGCTCAAGGGGACAGGAACGTGGGAACCCCCGCCGCCACCGCCGCCGCCGCCGCCACCCGGGAGAGGGTGGGGGAGGGGAAGGCCCGGCGGCTGCACAGCTGGGTTCCTCCCGCAGGTGCTCCCGACGCCGGCATGGAGCGAGCGCCCGAGGCCGTGGCCAAGGCTGGCAGCAGGGGCTGCTCCGCCCGCTGCGCCCCAGGTAAGCCGGGCCAGCGCTCGGGAGTAGCGGGGCCTGGGCTGCGGAGGGGGCCGCCCTGACCCACGTCTCCCTCCAGGGCAAAAGCCCCGCAAGGCCGAGTGAGCTGGAGCCGCCAGCCTGGGGACCTCTTTTAAGATGACCCGCACGGACCCGCCGGACCTGCTGGTGTCGACCGTGTACCAGGACATCAAGGTGGCGGCCCCGGGGCCCGCGTCCAGGCGCCCGCCATGTGAGCGGCCCGTGGCCCGGCCCGCCGCGCCCGCGCCTTTCAACAAGCGCCACTGCCGAAGCTTCGACTTCCTGGAGGCGCTGGACGGGCCGGCAATGGAGGCGCGCTCGGAGCCGCCGCCTGCGGAGCCCGCCGCGCCGCGTGCCCGGCCCCGCGACGGCGAGCCCCGGCGCCGCGCCCGCTCCAAGAGCGCGCCCCGCGCGCCCCCGTGCCTGGCGCCCGCGCCCGCCTCGCCACCGGTGCTGCAGCGCCGAGGCCGAGAGGCCCAGCGCGAGAAGCGGGCCGAGGCATCGCCGCGCCGGGAGCCCGCGTACCCCGCGCTGCGCGCGCTCGCCAACGAGCTGCACCCCATCAAGCTGCAGCCGCAGCGGGGCGGCACCGGCCGCATCGCGCCCCTGTGCGCCGCCACCGGCCGCTGCGCGCCGCCTGAACCACCCCCTGGGCCCGCCCCCCACGTCCGCTGCCGCCTGGACATCAAGCCGGACGACGCCGTGCTGCAGCACGCCGCTCGGGGCTCGCGGCCCTGCGGGCCCACCGAGGCGGTGCCCTGGGCCCGCGCTGCCCCGCAGCTCCACGGCCTCACGGTGCCCGGGCCCCGCCACGTGGCGCTGTCCCGCACCCCCACCCCTAGCGACTCGTACTGTGTGGACCCCCGAGCGCTGTACTGCGACGGGCCTCTGCCAGGGCCCCGGGACTACGCGGAGCGCCGCCCTCTGCACTTCACCGCCCCGCCGGGCCCCACCCAATTCTTCTACACCGAGGACGCTGACGGCTACTCAGGCGGCTTTACAGCCAGTCCCGGCCCTCCCTTCGACGGCTACTGTCCCAGGCCCTACCGGTCCGAGGAGCCCCTGGGGCCCAGCCCGAGACGTGGGGGCGGCTATTTTGCAGAAGAAGTTCGCACCTTCCCGATCCAGGAACCGCCCTCCCGCTCCTGCTATGGGGAGGCACCCCGAGCCTATGGCCTGCCTTGCGGCCCCCGCTTTGCCCCCTTTGCCCACGAGAAGCCGCGGGCCCACCCCACCAACCGCCCCTTTTATACAGAGGACTTCGGGCGGTACCACGAGCGCGACGCCCTGGCTCGGACTTACCCATACCCGCGCAGCAGCCCATCCTGGGCTGACTGGGGCCCGCGGCCTTACCGCACCCTGCAGTTGGCTCCTCCCCACGACCCTGGCCCATTGCTCTCCTCATGGCACGGCGGGACAGGTACCAGCCCTCCCCGACTGGCCAGCGACAGCCGCCACTACTCGCGCTCTTGGGACAACATTCTGGCCCCCGGGCCGCGCCGGGAAGACCCCCTGGGCCGCGGCCGCAGCTACGAGAACCTGCTGGGGCGCGAGGTGCGGGAGCCGAGGGGCGCGTCCCCCGAAGGCCGGCGCGCGCCCGTCATCGTGAACCTGTCCACCTCGCCCAGGCGCTACGCCGCGCTGTCCCTGTCCGAGACGTCGCTGTCAGAAAAAGGCCGCGGAGGCGAGGGCCTCAGCCGTAACTGGTATGTCACGCCCGAAATCACCATCACTGACAACGACCTGCGCGCCGCTGAGCGCCCCACCGCCAGGGGCTGGGAGCTGCCGGGGGGCCGCCCGCGGCCACATCCACCGGCGGCCCCCGCCGGCCCCACCTCTGGCCGCCAGCGTAGCCTGGAGCAGCTGGACGAACTCATCACAGACCTGGTCATCGACTCTCGGCCCCCGGCCGGCCAGGCCCCGGAGCCCGTGACCGACGGCCTGGGCCACCAGCTTCGCCGCCTGCTGGACTCGCGGCCCGCGGGGCCCGGGGCTCCCTCGCTGGCGCCGCCGCGCTCGCCCCCCGCCTCGGCTGGCAGCGCCGAGGAGCCTGCGGGCGCGGGGGAGACGGCCGACGCTTCTCCGGAGCCCAGCGCAGACGAGGACGACCTGATGACGTGCTCTAACGCGCGCTGCCGGCGCACCGAGACCATGTTCAACGCCTGCCTCTACTTCAAGTCGTGCCACAGCTGCTACACCTACTACTGCTCGCGCCTGTGCCGCCGCGAGGACTGGGACGCGCACAAGGCGCGCTGCGTGTACGGCCGCGTGGGCAGCGTGTGCCGCCATGTGCTGCAGTTCTGCCGCGACAGCGGCCCGGTGCACCGCGCCTTCTCGCGCATCGCGCGCGTCGGCTTCCTGTCGCGTGGCCGCGGGGTGCTCTTCCTGGGCTTCCCGAGCCCGGGCTCGGCCGACAACTTCCTGCGCTTCGGCCTCGAGGGGCTGCTGCTGTCGCCCACCTACCTGTCACTGCGTGAGCTGGCCACACACGCGGCGCCCCTGGGCAGCTACGCGCGCGAGCTGGCGGCCGCTGGGCGCCTCTATGAGCCGGCCGAGTGCTTCCTGCTCAGCGTGTCGGTGGCCGTGGGTCCCGGCGCCGCGCCCCCAGGGACCCCTGCCCGGCCTGCGCCCGCACCGCGCAGCCCCGGGCCCACGGTGCGCAAGTTCGCCAAGGTGGCACTGGCGGCCGGCAGCCCGGCACATCCGCCCCCGGCGCGGGGCCGTGAGCCAGACATGGAGACGCTGATCCTGACGCCGCCGCCTGGCACGGCCGGCCTGGACCAGGAAGGCGAGGCGGGCCGGCGCGCTCGCGAGGTGGCTTTCATCCACATCCAGCGCGAGCTGCGGCTGCGCGGCGTCTTCCTGCGCCACGAGTTCCCGCGCGTCTACGAGCAGCTCTGCGAGTTCGTCGAGGCCAACCGTCGCTTCACGCCCACCACCATCTACCCCACGGACCGGCGCACCGGCCGCCCCTTCATGTGCATGATCATGGCTGCCTCCGAGCCGCGCGCACTCGACTGGGTGGCCAGCGCCAACCTGCTGGACGACATCATGTGAGCCGCGGGTCCGACCAGGCTCAGCCCGGGCCCCGCCCAGCCCGCTCAGGGCCCCGCCCCCGTTCCTCCTAAGCCCTGCCTCAAATTCCTCCAGCCGCCCCCCAAGCTCCGCCCGGTCCCCAACTTCAGCTCCGTCCAAGTCCCCTCCAGGCACTCGGGTCCCTCTCCCGCACCCCAGGGTGTTCCCTAAAGGCTCCTCCTCTGTCCTTCCCCACCCCCAACAACCCCTCTGCTCTCGGACCCCTCCCTCCTCCAGCTCCCGCTGGAGGACCCCCAGGCCGGTCCTTGCCCTCGGTGCTCCCCGCTGGGAGGCGGGGTGGGCCTGAGGACCGCCCAGCTCTGCCTTCGCGCGGAGGGGTCACTACTGCACAGACCCCACCCGCACAGATCGGGTCCAGCGAAGCTCTCGGTTGAGCCTCCTCAACCTGGTTCCGCTGCGTCCAGGCCGGTGTTAACCAAAGCCTAGTCTCGTCACTTTAAACACGCCGCCCGACCCCGCCTCCTGCGGTCTGGGGTGCCAGCTGCTCAGAGGCCTATCCTCTCTGAGGGGCACCCTGGTCGGCCTCCGTGCATGTGTCCTGAGCGAGAAAGCCGCGGTGCGGCCCAGAGAGGCGGTGGGCAGGGCGGGCGGTGCGCGGTCCAGTCCGCACACTGACAGTGCCACCCGCCCTGCCGTCCCCTCCTCCAGCCTCCCTGGTTTGGGCCCTGCAGGGACAGTTGGGGAAAGCAGCCAGAGGATACTCGGAGGTCTTCAGGCCAAGGTGCAAGCCACCCAGCCAGAGGGGCAGGAGACCTGGGCAGACGAAGCAGAGCATATGAGTAGGGGTGCTGGCTAGGCCTGGCTGCGCGACAAGTGGGGTGCCCGCCCACGCCCCACAGGATGGCCCTAGGCGGCTGCCAGGGCGGAGAGAGGATGCAAACAGCCCCGCAGGCTCTAACGTCACAGGGAGGCGGGAAACCCGTGCAGAGGGCGGGCCAGCTGGGGGGGGGGGGCCGTGGAGACTTTAGCGGAAAGGGCTCCTACCCACTGGAGTAGGAAGGGCCAAGGGATAGCACCCAGCAGGTTCGGGGCGAGCTAGTGCGTGGGCGCGAAAGCCCACCCGAGGGGGGTCGGGATCTGTCCCGAGACTCAGATTCTTTAACTGCACCGAAGTTTCCGCACACCGGCTCTGGCCGCGCCCTGGGGCCTGGAGGTGCGCCCGGGTCCGCGCCCGGGGCTCCCTGGAGGGGCGAGTGAAGGGGGGAGGCCAGGCGCTGCGAAAGGCCTTCCCCGGGTCCCCAGCCCTCCTCCAGAGCTGAGACGGGGCGCCAAGTCAGAGAAATTGTGAACCCCGCCTGCCCCCCACCCCACCCCCGCTCTCGCCCCAGACACGCCTGCGCACCGGCCCGGTATCCCGCTTGTCCCACTCGCCTTCGCGGCCCTCCGAGTCTGGCCGCCGCGCCCCCCCGCCCCGGGGCCTCCGCATTCGGTCCCACGCCTAAAGGCCGGCCTGGAAAGCCCCTGGACAGGAATATTTCCAGTGGGCGAGCGCTTCCGAACCAAGTAAAATAGAACTTGAATGTAGCTGCTGCCTTCTTGTGTTGGGGAGCGGGGTGGGAAGGAGGGTTTCGGACTGCGGAGGAGAGGGGGACCTCCGAGCGGGGAGGGAAGGGGTCTTCGGACGGGGGAGATAGGGGAGGGGGAGTGGGGGGAAGCCTTCGGACGGCGGGGATAGGGGACGGGGGTGGGGGGGAACCTTCGGACGGCAGGGGGGCCGAGGGGAGGGGACCTTCGGACTGAGCGTATGGGAGGAGGTCGGGGCCCGCGCGCGTCAATTGGCCTCGCGGGCCACCTAACTGCCCCGCTCCCAAGGTGCCTGCCACCCGACCCCACTGAAGAGGAACTTTTCCGTCGGCTGGATTTAATCATCGCCCATTCCCGGGTCCACCTTCCCTTTAAACGAGGCCGGTGTGTCCAAGGCTGCAAGGAACCGGGTTGCGATTGGCCAGTCCGTGCCTCGGGCGGCGGCACGATTGGCTGGAGCTCCGGGCCTCGTGCAGCATGCCCCCGCGGGATTGGCCGCGGCTCTCCCGAGCCGCCTCTCGCACTGTCCCAGCAGCCCCGGTCGGGCGAGGGAAGGGGCCGCCGGGACCGCGGGGCCTGGCGCGTTCCAAGGAACATGGCGGCAGCGAGCCTCGCTCAGATTCCTGATGTAGACATCGACTCCGATGGTGTCTTCAAGTACGTGCTGATTCGGGTCCAGTCGGCGCTGCCCTCCGGTACCCCGGGTGCGGAAAGCAAGGAGATCGTGCGCGGGTACAAGTGGGCCGAGTACCACGGTGAGGGCGGGGCCTGCCGGCCAGGGGGCGGGGCTGCAGGCCAGGGGCCGGGGCGGGGCGGGGAGTCTGCTTGCCAGGGGCGGGGCCACGGGCACAACCGCCTTGTCCTGTGCCCGAGCCCGAGCGCGCCCAGTGGTCCGGTCTGGCTCACCTAGAGAAATCGAGGTCCTGGTGGGAGGGTCGGGCCCCCGCCCGACCGCTCTCTCCCAGTCCCTGCGCCAGCACAGCGTGTTCTTCTCTCCTTTATCCCTGCCCCAGCCTGGGGGCTTTGTCTCCACTGGGGAAGGGGCTGCCCAGAGCTGGGCTGGCAGACGGATGGGAGTCCCTCGGCCTCCTAGGGGCGGCCAGGGCATGTCCTGAGGCCGCCCTCCCCACTCCAGCGGACATCTACGACAAAGTGTCGGGCGAGATGCAGAAGCAGGGCTATGACTGTGAGTGCCTGGGCGGCGGGCGAATCTCCCACCAGAGCCAGGACAAGAAGATCCACGTGTACGGATACTCCATGGTGAGCCTGCAGCCCCTGCCAGGCCTTGCCGGAGGCGCCGGTCCAGAGTCTGGGCAGCCGAACCTTCCCTGGAGGGCCTGATGGTATCCCACATACCACGTGCCACCAGGGGTCAGGGGGAGGCCCCCAGACACTGCAGCCAAGTCCTCTGCCCACCCCAGAGACCTGGCCAGGCTCTCCTGTCCTCAGGGGGGCTCAGAGTGCCTGCTCTGTCTTCACAAAAGCCACCAGCAGATACACACTGGCCCTCACACAGCCCTCACCTTTGGTCTGCTCACCTGTGCAGGCCACCTCTCCCCCCGAGAGCTCCCCCAGGGTGGTTGGGGCAGTGGGTTTGGCTCTGCCCTGGGGAACCCAGGCTCTGCCTGTCCCCTCCCACACCTGCTCCTGGTGTCACTGCTGACCATTCATGCCCAGTGCCAGGGCAGAGGTGGAAGGGCCAGGCAATGCCAGAGACCATCTTCTCTCTCCAGGGCTACGGCCGTGCCCAGCACTCTGTCTCGACTGAAAAGATCAAAGCCAAGTACCCTGACTACGAGGTCACCTGGGCTGATGATGGCTACTGAGGCCCCCCAGCCCAAGGCCTGCCACCTCCAGCAGCCAAGTCGAAACTCTGCCCTTGCCAGGTCCTTCCTGAGGGACTAGCCTTGCCCTTCCCTTCTTCACCCCCTGGTGACGTGCCATCTTGCCAGGCCTCTGAGACAGACCAGCCTGGCCCATGGGAATTAAAAGCATTGTTGTGGCTGCCAGTCTTCAGACTCTGTGTCTTGGTTTCCCTGCCCCGGGTCCCCACCTGGGCAGGGCTGTCCTGCACCCTGACTGAAGCAGGGGGGTGGGAGAGCACAGGAGCAGCAGAGCCCCACCCAGCTCCACCCCGGAGGCCCCCAGGAATGGCAGTGCACACTCAGCCCTTTGGGGTCTGATAAAGGGGTCACTGCCCCATTTATGGCCCAGTGGCCCCTGAGCTTGGCTGCTATTCCCAGGGACATCTGGGTGGAGGCCCACCAAGCCCTTGCGCAAGGAATCAGTGCCTGGTCCCTTGGGCTGGCCAAGGCCTGGGGCGCCCACGAGTGCCCCCTTCCTTGAGCCCATCCCAGGGCTCCCTGCAGGGTGGGGCACCAGTGACCTGTCCAGGCTGGGCTGTGGGTGGGGTGTGAGCTTGGCCCCTGCCCTGGGGAGCCCCACCCACACAGTGCCACTTGGACGGTGATGGCGGGGTGGGGCACATTTGTCCCCATAGGTGCCCATCACCGGCAGTTGTGCAGGCCTTTTTCAGCCCACTGGGTCCTCCAGTTGGCCACTCCTGGCAGGTGCGGTTGTGACCATGTCTACAGACCAGGAAACTAGGGCTCAGGTGAGACAGGCTCCTCAGGACAAGGGGCAAGTCACAAGCAGAGCCTGGCTCCAAATGCCACACTCTTTGCAGCCTTGAAGTGCCCAACCCCAACTCTAGGTTGGTTCCGTGACAACTGGAAGTTTCTGGGTTCACAGGGACCCTGTGCCTGGCACCACTCAGCACCTGGCTGCTCAGGACATGTGTGGGAGGGTGAATACGGGAGGGGATGATGTCCCCAGGCCGTGTGACCGGCAGGGCAGGCTCGTGGCCCCCAGTGGACGGCCGCTTGCTGCTGCTGGGATGCGTTGAGTCTCCGCCTCCGTGGCCAGCACTGGGGCGGGGCCAGCGGCACAGTGAGAGAGGCCCTGGTGGCCCCTGCCACCCCCACGCCACCGCACAGAGTCCTTCTCTTAGGGTGCCTGGGCCCCTCCCTGTTCCAATGGGAGCCTCCACCGGGCAGGGCATGGCAGGTGGCCGTGACGGCCGGGGTCTGCCCTTCAGTCTGCAGGAGCCAGGCAGGAGGGAGCTGAGCCTGGGCCAGGGGCCCCCTCCTGGGGCACGTTCACAGCCAGAGGCGCAGCACCGTCAGCACTGGGTGGGGCTGGCCCAGGGGCCGAAACCCTCCAGTTAAAGCAGAGTCAGCTTGTGGGGCCACCGCGGGCTGATAACTGGACAAAGTCCCCACCAGGCTGCCCAGCCTGGCAACCCCTGGCCTCGCTCCCTCAGCCTGACCATGAGTCTGCCTGGCCACCTCCTGCCCAGCCTGGTCCTGCTTGTGGGTGAGTTGTCCGGTCCCGCTGCTGTGGCAGGATGGGGGCTCTGGGTTCTGAGCCTGCTGTCTGGGTGGTGGTGATGGACACTGGGGCTGACGCCTGAGCCCCCCAGGGAAGAAGGGGTGCAAGGTACTGCCCTGAGAGGCCTGTAAAGGAGGCCTGGGGGGACCCAGGACAAGCCATGTGGTCCTGGGGATGGCCTAGCTAGGGAGGCGGTCAGAATTCTCTCCCTGGCCCAAGACGAGGAGGCCCAGCTCCCCAGGGCCTGTCTGCCACCCTTGGACTGGGTGGAGTGGCAGAGGCCTGGGCCCCCCTTCGACGCATCCCTTTGGGGGCACTGTCCTGGCAGCCCCTCCAGCTCCTTGCTGGCACTGTGGGCTCCTGTTCCCTTCCCCGAGGTGCCCACACCCTCCCCCCTCCTGACTCGCAGCCTCTGTGGGGTGGAGGCCCGGGGATGCGCCTGCCCTGTCCTGACGCGGAGCCTGGATGGCGGCTCTCTGTGGGTCCCCAGGCCCTCCCTGTCCCATCTCCTGGGCCTGAGTCCCAAAGCAGGGTGCCAAGTGTCCTGGATTGGACATGGAACCTCCAGGGCTAAAACTGGACAGTTCTCGGCCAAGGGGGATGGCTGGTCACCTGCCTCCAGGCCACCTGGCTGTCACTCTGCCAGCAGCAGGGTTCCCGGGCTGGGCCTGGGTCCCCAACCACTGCAGGAGCCCCAACGAGGCCGTGTGCAACTTCGTGTGTGACTGCGGCGACTGCTCAGACGAGACCCAGTGCGGTGAGCTGGGGCCAGACGGGTGGACAGGGCCAGCACTCAGGGCAGCAACCCTGACCACCCGCTCTCCCAGGTCACCACGGGGCCTCGCCCGCCCTAGGCACGCCCTTCACCTGCGACTTTGAGCACGACCCCTGCGGCTGGCTGGACATCAGCACCTCGGGCTACAGCTGGCTCCGAGACCGGGCAGGGGCTGCCTTGGAAGGTCCTGGGCCTCGCTCAGACCACACGCTGGGCACCGACCTGGGTGAGGCTGGGGAGAGTCTCCACGCGCACCCACTTCCTGCCACCCCCGCTTCCTGCCCCACTGCCTGACCTCTCACCCCGGGCCAGGCTGGTATCTGGCTGTCGGGACACACCAAGGGAAGGAGGCGTCCACCGCGGTCCTGCGCTCGCCTGTCCTGCGTGAGGCGGCCCCCACCTGTGAGCTGCGGCTCTGGTACCACTCGGCCTCTGGAGGTGTGGCCGGACCCCCAGGACCCGCGGGTGGGGTGCCCAGGGGGAGGGAGTGGGCGGCATGGCAGGGAGGGGCAGGGCTGCAGCTGCCCAGGGCCCCCCATGACAGATGTGGCTGAGCTGCGACTGCAGCTGACTCACGGCGCAGAAACGCTGACCCTGTGGCGGAGCTCAGGGCCCTGGGGCCCCGGCTGGCAGGAGCTGGCAGTGGCCACCGGCCGCATCCGAGGCGACTTCCGAGTGAGCCGGGGGTCTGGGTGGGGTGGGGAGAGGAGTGGGGGGCTGGGCCCTGACACAGGTCCTAAGGACCCCTGCTCTCTTCAGGTGACCTTCTCTGCCACCCGGAATGCCACCCACAGGGGTGCTGTGGGCTTGGACGACCTGGAGTTCTGGGGCTGTGGGCTGCCCAGTAAGGCCCCGTGCCACCGACCCACCCAGGAGGGCCACGGGCTCACGGGGCCCCACCTGCCCACCCTCGCCCAGACCCGCTTAGGCCTCGTCCCCAATGCCAGGGGTCTTGGGCCAGGCTGAAAGGCTAACCCTCCTGCACCCTAGCCCCCCAGGCCAGCTGCCCCCTGGGGTACCACCACTGCCAGAATAAGGCCTGCATAGAGCCCCACCAGCTGTGCGATGGAGAAGACAACTGCGGGGACCTGTCTGACGAGGACCCACTCACCTGTGGTGAGACGGGGAGCCCTGGCCTCTCGGCAAGGGCTCATCCCATAGGGTGTACTGTACGTGGTCCTTCTGGGGTGTGGCAGCCAGTGTCCCCCTCGCTGGGCCTTCAGCTGCAGAGGCCCTGCTGGGTGGCCTGAACAGCCTCGCCTGCCACCCTAGGCCACCACACGGCCACTGACTTTGAGACAGGCCTGGGTCCGTGGAACCACTCGGAGGGCTGGGCCAGGAACCACAGCGCTGGCAGTCCCGAGCACCCTGCCTGGCCGCGACGAGACCACAGCCGGAACAGTGCAAAGGGTGAGGCCAGGGAGGACCCGGTCCCGCCCACCCATCTGGCCACCGCCCGTTGGCCCTGGCCCACACCTGCCCTCTCCCCAGGCTCCTTTCTGGTCTCCTTGGCTGAGCCCGGCACCCCCGCTGTCCTCTCCAGCCCCAAGTTCCAGGCCTCCAGCCCCCACAACTGCTCGGTGAGACAGGCGGGGCACACCAGGTCTCCCATCCTGGCTGCCAGGTGCGTGGCCCCCTGACCAGCAACTGTCCCTCCCCAGCTGGTCTTCTACCGTTACCTGCACGGGTCTGAGGCCAGCTGCCTCCAGCTGTCCCTGCAGACGCTCCAGCCCGGCGCCCCGCCCGCCCCTGTCCTGCTGCAGAGACACTGCGGGGATCTGGGGGCTGCCTGGGTCCGAGACCGGGTTGACATCCAGAGCGCCCACCCGTTCCAGGTGAGGCTGACCGGGCGTACTGGGGACAGGGGGACGGGGGCTTCCGGGGAGCCCACAAAACACCAGCTGTGTGTGGACGGAAGAGGCTTTGGGGCAGAGGCCCCGGGGGCACAGACGGTTGCTGGGGTACCCCCTGAACCCCGTCTCCCCTCAGATCCTCCTGGCTGGGCAGACAGGCCCAGGAGGCGTCGTGGCCCTGGATGACCTCATCCTGTCTGACCGCTGTAACCCCGTCCCGGGTGAGCCTGCCTGAGCCCCTGGCCCATTATGCCCGGAAGGCTCAGTCGCCACGCTAGCTGACCTGGTTCTGCCCTGCAGAGCCAGCTGCCCTGCAGAGGCTGCCTCCTGCACCCTGGGCCCCAGCCCCTGAGACCCCGCCATCCAGCCTGTGGCCCCAAAGTTTCTGCAGTCCAGGGCATCTCTCCTGTGGAGACCTGTGCGTGCCCCCAGAGCAGCTGTGTGACTTCCAGCAGCAATGTGCGGGCGCCGAGGACGAGCAGGACTGTGGTAAGGACCACTGCGGGCCGGGAGGGCAGGTGCTGGGGCAGGCTGGGGTCCTGGCCGTTGAGCACCAGCTGCTGTTCCAGGAACCACAGACTTCGAGTCCCCCACGGCTGGGGGCTGGGAGGATGCCAGCGTGGGGCGGCTGCAGTGGCAGCTCTCTGCCCCGGAGGCTGCTGTAGGTGAGGCCTAAGCCCGTGCCAGGGCAGCCGGAGCCCACCCGCCGGGCATTGCTGGAGGGAGGGATCTGGGCTCTGCTGCTTCACTAGGGAGGCCCTGAGGGACAGACGGTCGCCCTGCGAGGAATCAGGGCTCTGAGTGGCCTTCGCTACCCCCTAGGGCGCTTCCTGTCTCTGCAGAGGGCCTGGGGGCAGCTGAGGCCTGAGGCTCGGGTACTCAGTCCCGCCCTGGGCCCCTCTGGTCCCAGCTGTGAACTCCACCTGGCCTACTACTTGCAGAGCCAGCCCCGAGGTACAGCAGCCCCCGTTCCCCACCCAGCCCCCTGGGGCTCCCTGATGGGAGGGTCCAAGACTGGCCGACCCACGGTGACGCCCTCGGCCAGGCTTCCTAGCGCTGGTCGTGGCGGATGGCAGCTCCCGGGAGCTTGTGTGGCAGGCCCCAGGCAGCAGCGCCGGGGGCTGGAAGGTGGACAAGACCCTTCTGGGGGCACGCCGCCGGCCTTTCCGGGTAAGGAGGGCAGCCCAGATGGGGACTCTGCCGGAGCCAGCCCTGACTTAACGGTCCTGTCCCTCACCCCCCCCCACACACAGCTGGAGTTTGTGGGTCTGGTGGACTTGGATGGCCCTGGCCAGCAGGGCGCTGGGGTGGACAACGTGACCTTGAGGAACTGCAGCCCCACGGCCACCACCGAGAGAGACAGAGGTCCCTCCTGCTCCACTAGGGGGGCTCCTGGACCACCTCGAGGGACACCTTGAGCCTGCACCTTCTCAGGGCTCAGGAGGGTGGGGGGCGGGGGGCGCGGCTGGGCTTGCTGAGACCCCTGCCCCCCCCAGAGGTCTCCTGCAACTTTGAGCGGGACACGTGCAGCTGGTACACAGGCCACCTCACGGACGTGCACTGGCACCGGGTCCAGAGTCATGGCCCTGGGTACGACCACACCACCGGCCAAGGTAGGGCGGGGGCCCCAGGCCAAGGGCCACTCAGACCCAGCAGTGCTCTTGGACCTGGCGCATCTCTGCAGTCACCCCATGTCCCCTATAGGCCACTTCATGCTCCTGGACCCCACAGACCCCCCAGCTCGGGGCCATGGCGCCCACCTGCTCTCCAGGCCCCAGGTGCCAGCAGCCCCTGTGGAATGCCTCAGCTTCTGGTACCAGCTCCACGGGCCCCAGATTGGTGAGTGGGGGAGCTGGGGCCCCCCTGCCTGGTGCCCATCGAGGCCTGGGGAGGGTGAGGAGTTGGGGCTGGTCCCCTCAAACCCTGCCTCCCTTTAGGGACGCTGCGTCTGACCATGAGACGGGAAGGGGAGGAAGACACACTCCTGTGGTCACAGTCAGGCACCCACGGCAACCGCTGGCAGGAGGCCTGGGCCACCCTGTACCACCAGCCTAGCTCCCGCACCCACTACCAAGTGAGGCCTGGAGCCCCGGGGCAGGGGCGTGGGGGCAGGGCCCCTTGCTAGCTGACACCTTCTGCCCCCAGCTGCTGTTCGAGGGCCTCCGGGATGGATACCACGGTTCCATGGGCCTGGACGACGTGGCCGTGCGGCCTGGCCCCTGCTGGGCCCCCAAGCGATGCTCCTTCGAGGACTCAGCCTGTGGCTTCTCCGCCGGAGGCCAGGGCCTGTGGAGGCGCCAGACCAACGCCTCGGGCCAGGCTGCCTGGGGCCCCCGGACAGACCACACCATGGAAACAGCTCAAGGTACTGGGGCCCAGCAGGGACAGGGGGCAGGGGACAGCCAGGGCCTGGCAGGCTGACGCTGGCGCCCCCAGGACACTACATGGTGGTGGACTTGAGCCCGGACGCACTGCCCCAGGGCCACGTGGCCTCGCTGACCTCAGAGGAGTACAGGCCCCTGGCCCAGCCCGCCTGCCTGACCTTCTGGTACCACCTGAGCCTGCGCAGCCCAGGTGAGGTTGTCCACAGTCCCGGGGCTCAGGGAGGCTCGGCCTGGTGTCCCCACAGGCCCCTTGCCAGTGTCAGGCTGGGGAGCTGCGGGGTTTCGGGCTGAGGCAGTGTGGGCATTGCTGCCCCGCTGCTGCTCACCTGGGCTGGCCCCGGCACGGCAGGGCATTGCTGCCCTGCTGCTGCTCACCTGGGCTGGCCCAGGGCATTGCTGCCCCCGGCACGGCAGGACATTGCTGCTCACCTGGGCTGGCCCCGGCACGGCAGGCACCCTGCGGGTCCACGTGGAGGAGGGTGGGAGGCACCCAGTGCTCAGCATCAGTGCCCACGGAGGGACTGCCTGGCGCCTGGGCAGCGTGGATGTGCAGGCCAGGCGGGCCTGGAGGGTGAGTGCCTGCACCCTGGGGGCAGCCAGCCCTTCCTCCTCACCCCTGAAGGCTGCCCAGCCCAGGCTGACAATGCCCTGCCTTGCCCCACCAGGTGGTGTTTGAGGCTGTGGCCGCAGGTGTGGAACCCTCTTATGCGGCCCTGGATGACCTGTTCCTCCAGGACGGGCCCTGCCCCCAGCCAGGTGGGAGCCCTGCCGTGGCCTGTGGGCTCAGCAGATCTCGCCTTGGCCTGGCTCCTCCCTGGCAGGGGGCCCAGGGCTTGGGCAGCCCAGTCACCGGCTGGTTCCTTGCAGGTTCCTGTGACTTTGAGTCTGGCCTGTGTGGCTGGAGCCACCTGGCCTGGCCCGGCCTAGGCGGGTACAGCTGGGACTGGAGCGGCGGTGCTACACCTTCCCGCTACCCCCACCCCGCCGCGGACCACACCCTGGGCACGGAGGCAGGTCCGCACCTGCCGGATCCGGGGGGCTGAGCTGGGGAAGGTGGGCCCCGAGGCCACGCACAGCCACTCTGCCTCCCACTGCCCACCCTGGGGCACCCCAACCTGGTTGGGCCCCCTCGGGGCAACTGGTTGGCCTCACCCGCCCACTGGGCACCTCTCTCTCTCGTGTTCCCAGGCCACTTTGCCTTCTTCGAAACCGGTGTGCTGGGCCCGGGAGGCCAGGCGGCCTGGCTGCGCAGTGAGCCCCTGCCGGCCACCCAGGCTTCCTGCCTCCGCTTCTGGTACCACATGGGCTTCCCTGAGCGCTTCTGTGAGTCCGGCTGGCCGGTGGGCGCCTGGGCAGCGGGCGGAGTCGGGGTCTGGGACAGTGGTCAGGGGGTAGCCCCCTCGTACCTGGTCAGGCATGCAGGTGCCTGCCAGGCACCCGAGGCCTGACCCGTTGGTCCTGCTCTCAGACAAGGGGGAGCTGAGGGTGCTGCTGGCCAGCACACAGGGCCAGCTGGCCGTGTGGCGCCAGGGCGGGCACCGGCGGCACCAGTGGCTGGAGGCCCAGGTCGAGTTGGCCAGCGCAGAGGAGTTCCAGGTGAGGCCGGCTGCCCTGGCCAGGGGACCTCCAGGCCAGCAGGCGGGGCCTCCATCTCCCCTGGGCCCTCACGGCCATTCCTTCCCTTCCCTGCAGATTGTGTTTGAGGCCACTCTGAGTGGCCAGCCTGCCCTGGGGCCCATCGCCCTGGACGACATTGAGTACTGGGCTGGGCGGCGTTGCCAGCAGCCTGCGCCCGGCCGGGGTGAGCACAGGGCTGTCACTGCGCTGCCCGGGAGGGCCCAGGCCGGACAGCCTGCCCTGGGTCTGCCGGGCTCATGGCCCTGGCAGCTGCCCAGGAAGCCAGGGGAGCCACCAAGACCAGGCCCTGGGCCGCCCCGCCCTGCCCCTCTGCCCCTGGGGCACCCTCTTCGAGCCTACCGTGCCTGGCTGCAGCCGGGGCTCTCCCTGTGCCCACACCCACCGCAGTCAGTGGCTGCTGTCACTGTGTGAGGAAAGGGGCGTCTTGTCTTGCCTGGGGCCGGGACCCCAGTCTGCAGACAGCCTTGTCCTGCAGCCTGGTGCGGGCACGGCCCACGCGCTCCCTTTTAAAGGGCTGAACCCTGGGAACCAGCAGGCACCGAGGGGACCAGGCAGCCCCAGCCGAGGATGTGGGGGCCGCTGTGGAGGGCTCAAGTCCTGGGGTTCATGTGTCCCACCACCCACAGCGCACATGGCCGTGCCCGTGTCCGTGCCGGCCGCGGCTGGCGGCGCCCTCCTTCTCCTCATGCTCCTGGTGCTGCTGGGCCTCGGGGGCCGGCGCTGGCTCCGGAAGAGGGGAGGCTGCCCCTTCTGGAGCGACAGGGAGGCTACGACACCCAGCTTTGACAACGTCCTCTTCAACACAGTAGGAGCCCCTTGGGTGGGGACGGGTGGCAAGAGGCCCCAGGGAGGAACCCAGCACTGCTGCAGCCCAGCCCCCACCTCCCGCAGCGTCGCAGCACGAGTCCTCTCTCCTAGGATTGTGTCACCCTCCCGGAGTCTGTCACCAGTGACCCACAGACCACCAGATGAGGCCCTGGCTCCTCACGTGAGCACCCACCCCTCAGTCAGACCCTGGCAGGCACCGGACACCTACGCCCTGCTGGCCGGGCTGCGGGTCTCAGGACACGCTGAGCCTCTGCACCCCCTGCTCTGTCCCTTGACCCTGCTGCCCCCTGAATAAACTCCGTGGCCCGAGAGGGCAGCCTGAGCGTTCAGGACGAGGTCAGTGCACCCACACGTCGCCAGCCAGCGGGACGGTGGGCCTCCAGGGACTCCCAGACCTGACACAGACCCAAGAGACGTTGTGTGGGGCACCTCCTTGCTTGAGGCAGCTCAGAAAGCAGACAAGGGACACTCTCCCACAGGACAAGGCACAGGCTGGACAGGCCCCACCCTGCTGGGACCCTGCACTGAGGATGGGAACGGAACCAACCCCGGTGCAGGGACACGTGGGAGGCAAAACCTGAGTGTGGCAACATGGAGCCGGCCTGGCGGGAGGAGGAATGTCCTGCCACGTCCCCAGTAAAGGACCCTGCATCCACCATCCCCCATCCCTGGAAAGGGACTCACGTCCATTGTCTACCCTCGTGGCACTGCCCGCCGTCCATGTGAAGGTCTTAGCAATCCTGGCTGCAGGTCACTGTGCTGAGGTTCCTTTGTGCCCAAGGCCCCTGAGCAAGTCACAGCCATGCAGGCTGAGCCCTGGCCTCACTTGGCCTCCAGACCTGGGGGAGAAGGTGACTCTGAAGTGCGTGAACTAGCCCGGAGCCCTGACAGAGGGTACAGTGGGCCAGTGCCTGAAGGTCCACTCCGCCACCCAGACAACTCCCATACGCCCTGCCGCAAGGACTCAGGTGTTCAGGCCTGAGAGGCCTTGCTTTGGGTGGCTGTCCTCAGGGAGGGTGGTGACACACCTGCACAGCCAGGTGCTCCCTTCCTGCCCACAGGAAGGCTCTGCCCAGCCTCACAGACACCCATCTGTCCCAGGGAGCCATTGCTGTCCTGGTGGGCACAGCACCCTCACCAGCCGCTGGGCTCCTGCCTGTCCCGGGGACTCAGCCCCAGGGGACGATGTCCTGCGTGTTCGGGAAACATGAGGCTGACTGATGTCCTGGCAGATGGGTGCAGAGGTGACGACCCGCAGAGCCCCCGGGGGACCTTACAGAGCCCGTCATGAGACGCACCCTCTTTCCCCACAGCTGTGGCCAGCGTGCCAGGCACAAACCAGGCAGGGCACAAACTTTACCAGCTTCTCTTTAAAAGCCGCATTAAAGAAGCAGCGTCCGGTGACATCCTCAGTCCCATCCTGTGTGCGAGGTGGTCCCCAGCACCACCCCCCCCAGGCTTATGACAATGGCTCCCAGGCAGACGCCCTGGGAGAGGAAGGCCACGCTCTGCACCTCCATGGAGGGGCGCCTCCATGGAGGAACGGAGGGAAGGAGTAAAAAGAGTCAGGAAAGCAAGCACTTTGCAGGTTTTCTTAGTTGGACAGCAGGTGTAGGTTGGGGAGGGGCCCGCAAGCCTGACCCCGCGTTCCGCTCAGCCACGCCAGGAGGCGCAGTCCGTGCCGCTGGTCTAGGGGAACCAGCCAGACGAGATCAGCCGGAACACGCTGACTTCGAGGCTTTGTGCTCACTTCGCCCGGGGCCCCTTCTCGATGGGCTTCCCGACGTCCTTCCCCCGGAGCTTGAGGCCTGAAACGAGCCGTCGGCCCCCTGACCACCGCTGCTCCCCTCTGCCGTGTCGAGGGACAGGGCAGTGCCAGGGTATCCCCGCTCATCTACCCTGAGCACCAGCTCCCTCCGGCTGTCAAGCTGTCCCCACATCGGCCCAGGGAGGGAGTCGGGGGGAGGGCACCACTGTCCCCCCTACCCCGGGCCTTCAGCACCCAACATGCCCAGTTTCACATCTAATTCTGAAAAGAGGGTGAGTCTGACAATCTTAGGTGGTAGGGAACGAACCCCTCTTCCCAGGGGGACCAGGGCAGCAGTCCCCTGTGGGCACCGCCTTCTGCCCATGCTGACACCAAGGGCCGTGAGACAGCAGGGTGTGGTGTGTGGGCAGAGCAGTCAAGGAGGGCCACTGACACGCGCTGTTCCCAGGCCAGGCTGGCCAGCAGCATGGGGCGGAGGGAATCTGCACCCGGGAGGGACTGAGATACCACTCCAGAGTCCCCGCCATTGTCCCGACAGCCCGCACTGCCTGGAGCGGCACAGCTCTCGGGCAAAGTCCCGGCGGCTTCAGAGAACACGGCGCCCCCGGGGCCATGTCAGCCTCCTGAGCCCTGTTCTCACCAGCCCCACCCAGGAGAAGGGCGGCCACCCTGCCACGACAGACACTCACCAATGGCTCTCTCGATTTTGCCCAGAACCTGGTTATTAGGAATAGCCCGTCCACTCTCATAGTCTGCGATCACTTGTGGCTTTTCGTTGATTTTCTAAAGAGAAGATGTGCTTTATACACATCAGTTCAGTAAGGACATGTTGGAAAACTGAAGTGAGACACCCACGGGGCAGCCACCTTCCAGGAGAGCATGGTCTTGGCCACTGTCCCCCCAGCCCGGACAGAGAGCAGCTCTCAGAGGCTGTGGGGCCTGCACCTGCGTGTGGCCGTGTCTCCTGTGAGGACAGTACAGCTGGTCTGACCTGGCTGCCCCAGGCCTTGGGGCCCCTGAGGGCAAGGGCAAACTGAAGCCCCCAAAGTCACAGGTGGTGGAGCCCCCCCTCCAGGTGCTGGCTGCACGCCAGCCACCGCCTGCCTGTACCACAGTCCCGGGAGAAGGGAGAGCGGTCGCGCCTCACCGTGGCCAGGTCCTTCTGTGTGAGCCCCTTGCTCTGCCGACCCTGTTGGATGACTTTGCCCACTTCCAGGGTCACCCTGTCATGGTGCAGCTCCTCTGTCTCCCGGTCCAGCTTGGCTGTGTTCTTGGTGATCGAGTGCTGTTTGTTCTGGCCGGCAGCCCCTGGAGTGAGGCGAGAGCACAGGAGAGGGTCCAGAATTAACCCAAGGAAGAACGATTTCACAGTGGAAACCAGACCCAGAGGGTGGGCTCCACCACCTGGTGACTTTGAGGCCTTCAGTTTGCCCTTGCCCCCAGGGACCCCAATTCTGCCCCAAATTCAGCCTTACAAACCTGGAATTCCAGAGCTTTCTCTCAGTTATGGGAAGCGGGCAGAAGGCAACAGTCCCTGCTGCCCTCACACCAACCAAAGCTGCTCTGAGAAAACCCCAGACACTTCCTAGCTGGCGTCAGTGGTACACAGTCCCTGAGTCCTGACACGTGTCCCCAGTGGAAACATGGGTACCTACATTTCTTAGAAGTCTCCACATCTTCTCCTCGTCTCTGGGCCGCTAAGATGGCCTAGAAAATTGGAAAATGTTTTTTTGATCAAAAGTAGCTTTGCCAGTGTCTAGCACACACAAATTTAGGCTGCCGTTAACCAATTAGCATGTTGCTAATGACTAGTGGTTTTGAAGGACTGATACACAATGCTGAGTTTAATAGTCCAAGCTCATTATACAAAACCCTCTAAATCAAGTATCTTGGAAACTCACAATAAACTGCTAAAAAAAGAAAAACAGATCACTTCATTTACTGTTGAGAAAAACAAGCTACTGGATTCTTCTTCTTCTTCTTCTTTTTTTTTTTTTTTTAGAGACAGGAGCTCACTATGTTGCCCTGGCTGGTCTTTAACTCCTGGCCTCAAGCTATCTTCCCAGGTAACCTGGATTGCTGGCAAGCACGAACGGATTCTTTCTAGAAATCATATTTGAAACACATTGACTTCTCTGCTAGACTCTCCCGCAGAAGCAGTAAGGAACACCAAGTGTTGGCCTACTAGTGTGGCCTTCCTCCCTGAATCTGGCTCCTAATAAAACAGAGATGACACATCTCATGGAAACCTGCATTCCCCCTGGAAACACTGCCAATAACAACGATGCTGTTTGATCTATAGTCACTGAATATTAATATGATGTATTTTTTGATGCTTCTAACAGTCCAGAGGAGCGACTTGCAGGACATTCTAAGTGTGATATGTTCAAAGATGCTTTCTACAAAATTGTTCACAACTCCTAACTTGTGGCTATATTAAGTTTCCTTTAAAAGAAAAGGGCAACTGGTAAGCCCAGAGCAGGTCTGTACAAGTTCGACACCAGGACTCCCAGGACCCCAGCCTGTCCTGGCCTGACTGGCACTTGGTGCCATCCTGAGGGTGGCGGGGCAGTGACTGAACAGCACTCCCCATATTACATCTGGGGCACAGCTGCCCTCAGGGTGGGTCAGCCACACTAGCAACTCCCTCCACGTGACCAGTGCTCAGAGCATGCCCTTCTACCCTTGCAACTGCGGGGAGCAAGATCCATCCGCACGGAGTCTCTAGGCCACCCTAGACCAGGGACCAGGCACTCCCTGTCCCCAACCCCCCTCTGGTCACCCAGCTCTGTGCCTTCCCCGTCTCCCACCCTGCCTCTTAACTGCTGTCCACCCACTGGCCCCTCCAGCCCAGTCCCACCCCTGTCCCTATCCCCGCCTCTGGGTCCCACCTCCTGCCCCATCCTGGCACCTGACTCCACCAACAGTCCCCGCCCCGTCCCAGTCCCTTCCCTGACCCCATCCTCCCTGGTCCCAGCCCAGTCCCAGGTCCAGACTCGCCCTGTCCCCTGCCCCATCTCCCCTCCCGTCCACTGGCCCTCGCCCTCACACTGGTCCCCAAGCCCTAAGTCCGCCCCAGTCCCCTGACCCTTGTCGCTGTCCGTCACCGCGTCCCCTGACCCCACCCGTTCCCTGCCCCCTCCTCCTAGGCTCCCGCCCCCGGCCCCCTTCGGTCCCCTGCACCCTAACCCCAGTCGCCGGCCCTGCCTCCGTCCCCTGACGGGCCTCCACTCCCGCTCCGGGGCGCAACCCCCTGCCCCGCCCCAGCCCCTCGACCGCCGTCCTCCCGCCAGCCCCCAGCCTTGCCCTGGCCCCGGCCCAGCGACCGGCCCGGCCGCCCCGCGGCAAGGCACCTGCTTGGATTTGGCCTGGGCAGCTGTGGGGCCCTTCTTGCGCAGCACCGTCACGGTGTCCCAGTCGCTCTCGGCCATGGCGCGGCGGGCGGGGGCGGGGGCGGCGGTCCGTCCGGCGGCTCCGCAGCAGCTGCTCGAGACCCGGCGCAGTGACGCGACGTCCCTTCGTCGCCTCCCCGCTTCCGGCGCCTGCGCCGCGGCCCCGCCTCCGGCTCCCATTGGGCAGAGACGCGGAGGGCGGGCACTTCCTGCGGCCCGGGACCAATCCGTGCCCGGCTCGTCTGAGGAAAGGCCGGGGCCGCGCGCGGGCGCCGTGCGGCGGGCGACGTCGGGGCCCGGGTCGCTGGGAGAGCCACCGCCGCTGGGGGGCGCATGGCGGGGGCAAAGCTGGCGGGGAGGGCCGCCCTGGTGGGAGGGCGGACTGGGGTCCGTGGGGAAGGCGGGTGCCGGGGAAGAGATGGGGGAGGACGGACTGGGGGTCCGCAGGGAAGGCGGGGCGCACTGGGGGCCACGGGAGGAAAGTGGGCACGGGGAGCCTGGGTCCGGCGTCCCGGCCCCGCGGGTCTGTGCGGCCCCCTGTGGTCTCTGGGCGAGCCGAGGGGGCCGCCGCCGCACCTGACTCGCGGCTGGCCCACGCCTGCCTTTCCCGGTTGGCGGCCCGGCCACGTGGGCGAAGCGGTGCCGAGCGGCAGCTGGAGGCCGCCTGTTCGGTTTCCTGCCCTTTTGCCGCCTTGCGCATAATTTGAAGTTCTGTTTCTCAGGAGCTGTGCTCGTATGATGCAAGAATGTTGGGGACAGAGGCAAGTGCAGGTTTTGTGGGGCCTGAAACAGACAACTCGGAGGTGGGGCTCTCTTTAAGAAAAATACTGCAAAATTATGAAAACAAAATTAGTTACAAAAATGAATGTTTTTGCATAATATATTTTGTATAATGTATAGTACATATATTATTTTACAATAATTCTGTAATGTAGTTTACAGTTATTTTACAATAATTTTTTATAATGAGATTTATGTAAAAATTTGTTTTAGTTTTTTTCTCTTTAGAGACAGGGTCTCACTATGTTACTCAGGCTGGACTCCTTCCTGGGGTCAAGGGAGCCTCCCACCTCAGTCCCGGAGTAGCTGTGACTACAGGCGTGCGCCTGGCTTAGTTACAAGTTTTTAGAAAACAGAGTCTCTGGCAGACTTAGCATGAAACATAAACTTAAAAAAGAAAAAAATTTAAACATCAATGCCACAAGCATCACAATATTCAGAAAAATAACAACTATATGAATTAACTGATGCAGCTCATTAATGTTTTTGATTACCATTCCTGGCTGCATTCTCTTTGATCGCCTCATCACAATTTTGCAGAATTGTTTTATAGAAAACAGAGAAAGATGATTCAGACATTTCTCTGGTATGCCTGATCAAATCTGTATCTAATGGTATTGACATTGGTTTGGGGAAAACAAGGTTTCCAGGCTTCAAATGGATGAGCTCGCTGTAGCACTGCTGCAAGTCTGTGCACTGTGTAGGTTAGTACTCGCAGCCTTGGAAGACGTTCCTGTCCCTGGACAGCCGGCAGGCACATGACTGGAGTGCCTGAAGGTATCCCATGAACCCTGACTAAATGCATCACAACTTAAGTTCCCCTTAGTCACATGCCAAAAATGCCTGCAGCCACTCCAGTGGCACTGGACCCCAGAGAGAGTGTGAGGAAGGTGGATCTGCCTGGAAAGAGGCAGGTGTCGTAGTAGATTGTAGTTGAAGTGTCCTACTTGGGCAGCGTAACAGCACCGACCTCGGGAACCCATTGGGAGGCCCCTCCCAGAGCTGTGGCGGGAACAACCTGCACATGAAGCTGAGCCAGCTTCGTAGTGTAACTGCTCTGGTTGGCATCCGCTGGGAGAAGGGACATCTAGACCTAACTGTCCTCTGTAGGTGTCCACCACCAGGACAGCCATCGTCCTGTCTGGCCCTCAGGAGTCCACGCATGATGACACAAAGATGCCCGCTGCCCTGTCCTTCGCCCTCCCTACCACCAAGGCGTGGATGGATACAAGTGTCGCTGTGAGGCCGCCTTCACCACACGCTCATTCCCTCTCTAGTGTCATCTGTGCACACCCCTTCCTGACTCTGGGATTCTTCCCATTTATTCAGGGCCCAGAGGAGAGCAGCCTTGGAGGTGAAGCCACAGTAGCTGGTGTGGACAACTGGCTTTGGAAGGAACAGCAGGCAGTTCTTATCACGGGAGATGCCACACCACTGCTGTACTTGGGACTCCTCTGTCTACATTGTTTAAGATAAGACGTCTTCCAGAGTTACTCATTTACCTTCATACATGGAGAAAAGAAAATTGCAAAGCTGGCCGGGCACAGTGGCTCATGCCTGTAATCCTAGCACTCTGCAAGGCCGAGGCAGGCGGATCGTTTGAGCTCAGGAGTTCGAGACCAGCCTAAGTAAGAGCGAGACCCCCGTCTCTACTAAAAAAATAGAAAGAAATTAGCTGGACAACTAAAAATATATATACATATAAAAAATTAGCTGGGCATAGTGGCACGTGCCTGTAGTCCCAGCTACTCGGGAGGCTGAAGCAGTAGGATTGCTTGAGCCCAGGAGTTTGAGGTTGCTGTGAGCTAGGCTGATGCCATGACTCTCTAGCCCGGGCAACAGAGTGAGACTCTGCCTCAAAAAAAAAAAAAAATCCCAAAGCTTTCTGGAAAACAACAACAAAAAAAATGTCTATTCACTTCTATCTGTAAATCTGAGTTTCTCTGGTGTCATTTCCTTTCAGCCTTAATTAACAATTTTCCTTAGTGTTTTGCAGTACTGTCTGCTGTAAATAAATGGTTTCATCTTTCATTTAACTGCAGGTGTCTCTATTTTACCCTGCTCTTGAAGGATATAGTATTTATACATGTTGTCCAGTTGCCTTCTGACTTCCATCATTCCCGGTGAGAAGTCAGTATCTCCCTGGTCCCCTGCAGGTGGTGTGACATGTCCCCTGGCTACTTCCCAGATTTCCCCATGATCTTCAGTGTTCCTGTTGTGTGCCCAAGTGTACTTTCCTCTGTGTCTGTCCTGCTTGGGTTCACTGATCTTAGATCTTGTACATCGGCAAAGTTTCACTAACATTTAAATACTTTTATTTTTCCGTCCCACTTTTTTTCCTTCTGGGACTCCAATTAATGTACGTAATTCCACTTGGTATGTCCTGTAGTTCTTTTTCTCAATCTTGATTCTCTTCACCCTTCAGACTATACTTTCTGTGGCTCTTTCTTCAGGATTACTGATCTTTTTATCCACCATCTCCAATATGTTAAGCCCAAACAAAGAAGTTTTCATTTCAGATATTGTACTTTTTATACTTTTCAGTAATATGATTTCCATTTGATTCTTTTCAATGGTTTCCACTTCTCTGTTGAGATTCCCCATTTGTTTGTAAGTTAAACTATGTTTTAAGTCTTTGAACATATTTATAACCAGTGCATTAAAGTCTTCATCTTCTAAATCCAACATCTGGGTTAGCACAGCATCTTTTCTATTGATTGCTGTGCTCCTTGGTTACAGGACATGTCTTCCTGCTTCTCTGCATGTCCAGTAAATTTGCAGTGGACACCATGGAAGTCACGTTGTATAGAGTCTGGATTACAGTGTCTGTCTTTGTGGAGTTTTGCGTTTATTCTGGCAGGCAGTGCGTACGCTGATGGCTCGCCTTGATCCTGCCGAGACTTGGTTTAAGCCTTGTTTGGGCAGCTCCAGAGTAGGTCTTAATCTAGGTCTTGGCCCTTGTTCTCAACTTTTCTGGAGACTCAGCTGAATACCTGGGGTGTTAAGGAGGACTCTGATATGGGTAGGGAAGACTTCCAGCCTCTCAGTGCTGTCAACCTGTGGTGTCTTCACCCTCTCAGTTCTGCAGCAGCTGCTCTACGCCAGACTGCTCGGGGTCCTGCCCTCTTCTGCGCACTCACTCAGCTGAGGACCCGTAAGAGACTTCTGGACGCTACTGTGCAGCTCCCTACAATCTGCTATTCCATTCTGCCAATTCCAGCCACTCATGCTGCCCTGAACTCTGACTTCTATCTCCTCACTCCAGCAGGACTGCCACATTTGCCTGGCGTCCACCTCTCTGTGACGAGGTTAAGAAATTGTTCCCAAGCAGAAAGCCAGAGAGAATGTGGGTCAACCTCATGTGTTTCCCTTCTCTCGGATTCTCAGTCTTATGCTGCCTGTTTCCCACTGGCTGAAAACAGTCACTTCCTGTATTTTGTCCAATTTTATAGTTGTTTATGGTGAGTGGCAACACCAGTGCTAGTTACTTTGTCATGAGTAAAAGTGGATTTTCCAGAATTTCATCTTCTCGAATATTTCTTGGTCTGCAACTTCATCTAAAATGCTTCTTACAGAGGACTTACTGTTTAGAATTCTTCATATATATATATATATATATATTTTTTTTTTTTTTTTTTTTGAGACAGAGTCTCACTCCATTGCCCAGGCTAGAGTGAGTGCCGTGGCATCAGCCTAGCTCACAGCAACCTCAAACTCCTGGGCTCAAGCTATCCTTCTGCCTCAGCCTCCCAAGTAGCTGGGACTACAGACATGCACCACCATACCCGGCTAATTTTTTCTATATATTTTTAGCTGCCAGACTAATTTCTTTCTATTTTTAGTAGAAGTGGGGTCTCGCTCTTGCTCAGGCTGGTCTTGAACTCCTGACCTCAAGTGATCCTCCCACCTCGGCCTCCCAGAGTGCGAGGATTACAGGTGTGAGCCACCGCGCCTGGCCCTGTTTATTTTTTATTTTTTTTATTTTTATTTTTTGAGACAGAGTCTCACTCTGTTGCCTGGGCTAGAGTGAGTGCCGTGGCGTCAGCCTAGCTCACAGCAACCTCAAACTCCTGGGCTCAGGCGATCCTTCTGCCTCAGCCTCCCGAGTAGCTGGGACTACAGGCATGCGCCACCATGCCCGGCTAATTTTTTCTATATATATTTTTTTAGCTGTCCATATAATTTTTTTCTATTTTTAGTAGAGACGGGGTCTCACTCTTGCTCAGGCTGGTCTCGAACTCCTGAGCCCAAACAATCCGCCCGCCTCGGCCTCCCAGAGTGCTAGGATTACAGGAGTGAGCCACCACGCCCGGCCCCCTGTTTAGAATTCTGACTCTGACTGCCCCTCCACCACTCTGAGCCCCTCTTTCTGGAACTGACCACTGAGAAGGCTGCAGTCCCAAGGACTCAAGCAGGATGCCAGTTGACAGAGCTGATGCAGAAAGTGTTTGCCAAAACATACCACTTTACAAAATGGAAAACAGATTTGTTCATAGAGTGGATATGGGCCATGCAGTATTCTGTGTGCCTCTTCATGGTTCTCAAAGTGATTATTAACATGGTATAATGCTTTCTTGGGTTTCTATTTGCCTTTGATGCTTAGTTGAGTATTACACTGAAAGGACGGGACCCCTAATCTTCCATTAGCAACATCCGAAGACATCCTTGTAAGTGAATGCCAGGAACAGGAAAATAAAGTTAGGAGGACAATATATTACTACAATGACAGGTGCACATCCTGCGCCATAGCGCATTACCAGAGTGGACCATACTGTCCTTCCATCCGTCCATCCACCCATCTGCCCATCCTTTGGTGGAGCCCTTGTTTTTTCCAGGCAGTGTACAGGCACTGGGGACGTGAAGATGGGTCACACCCATCCCTATGGAGCTCAAATGGGGGGACAGTAAGATGGCCACATAAACAGAAGTCTCAATCCAGTGTACTAGTACAGTGAGAGAGGCAAGAATGGGCATTTAGGGGGCACGAGAGGCCCAGGAGGATGACCCTGGAAGGGGATGCCTGGGCCTAGTCTCCCGTGTGGCAGGTGTCATGAGAGCTGCCACCTCCTGACAGACACGTGCTGAAAAGTAGGAACCTCCGGGTGATCCCATCATGAGGTGACCCACTCAGGTCTGCATTTGAGGAGGAGCCCTTTGGGCATGGTGTGGGGGCTGGGGCAGTACTTGGAAAGGGGACAGGGTAGGAACTGGCCAGCACAGGCAGAGTGGACAGGGAGCCAGGAAGGGGCTGAGCCCCCAAGGAAGCCAGCAATGTCAGTCAGTTAGGATCAACAGACTAAAATGCAGCTGTTATCGAATTTTTAGCTTAAAATTTATTAATACAATCAACATACTTTAGAAGTCAAACAGGATGGTCTGGATTACAACAGAAATCAGTGGTCGGCCCCCATTACTCTTCCCAGCACATTCCTAATTCCCAGAGGTCACTCCTTCCAGCTGCTACAGCTGCTTCGTAACTTCCTGGTGTGTATGGCCACACACGTACACGTTCACTCTGCTCTCTCCCGGGCCTCCTATTTGGAACATTACTGTACTCTTTGAGGATTGAATTCCCCTACACACAAGCACATACATCACCTCACCTCCTCCCTGCATCTTAATATGATCATGTCACAAGGACTGGTTTGCGAAAGTTGTCAGAATCCAAATGGAATCACTAATGCTAAGCCCACCCTAACACACAGTGCCATGGAAGGCCATGACAAGACAGTTCTCGCACTTGTAAGCCTGATAACAAGACTGCAAACACCACAACCTTGCACAAAAGCCACTGCAACCTTACACAAAAAATATTTCTGCAGAGACACCTGCCCAGCAACTGCTTGTCCAACCTTAGACAGGCGTCATCCTTGTTATCAATGTTTGTAGCCAAGAATTATTACAAAACCAGTAATCTCCTCATTTTTTCCTTTTAAAAAACCTTTGTCTTCCTTACCTCTTTGCATATGCACATAGTTTACTATGGCATGCATGTTCCCATTGCAATGCTCTGTTCCCAAATAAGAATCTTTCCTTTTAGAGGGCCTCGCTCTCTGGTCGTCATTTAGGTTGATTGCATATGGTGTCAGAAGTGGGATCTGAAAAACTATCACTATCAGAAGGAATCGGGGATTCCTGGAACTGGTGTGCAGTACTCACCTGAGCTCTTTGAGCTCTCCACTCCACAGCTCACCTTTTCTATCCTGGTGAGTCTTCTCAGGCTGAGCCCCACTCCTTCTGGTAGAGGCCTTTTTTTTTTTTTTTTTTTTGAGATAGTCTCTCACTATGTTGCCCAGGCGGGAGTGCAGTGGCATCATCACAGCTCACTGCAGCCTCAAACTCCTGGGCTCAAGCGATCCTCCTGCCTCAACCTCATCAGTAACTGGGACTATAAGCATACGCCATGACAGCTGGCTAATTTTTCTATTTTTTTTTTCTTTTCATGTAGAGATAGGAACTCAGTCTTGCTCAGGCTGGTCTCAAACTTCTGGCTTCAAGCAAAGCAATTCTCGCCCCTTGGCCTCTCAAAGTGCTAGAATTATAGGTGTAAGCCATGGCCCCCAACCTCAGGGCTTTTTTTAGGGGGGGATCTGGTTTGGATAAGGTCCCTTAATAAAGGGCTATACATCTTTCCTGGGATGATAAAAGTCTTTTCATCTTTTCTGGTAAATTCTTTCTGTTTTAAAGACACGTGTCTTTCTGGATTGAGTACCCTTGGTTTCCATATAATTTAAATTCTGTTTGTGAGGGATGTCTTTTCTGTTTGTATGCCTAGTATTTTGTTTGATCTGCATACTTAGGTTAAGAAAAAAAAATTTTTTTGAGACAGGGTCTTGCTCTATCACCCTGGGTAGAGTGCAATGGTGTCAACATAGCTTACTACAGCCTCCAACTCCTGGGCTCAAGCGATCCTCCCGCCTCAGCCTCCCATTGTGCTGGCACTACAGGTGTGAGCCACCACGCCTGGCGTCTGTTCTATTTTTAAGCTCCTTTTCTTTCTGTTCTAATTTTGGGGGATTTCCTAAATGTCTAACCCTTTTATCTACATTTTTTTTTTTTTGACAGAGTCTCGCTTTGTTGCCCGGTTTAGAGTGAGTGCCGTGGCGTCAGCCTAGCTCACAGCAACATCAAACTCCTGGGCTTAAGCGATCCTTCTGCCTCAGCCTCCCGAGTAGCTGGGACTACAGGTGTGCGCCACCATGCCCGGCTAATTTTTTCTATATTTTTAGTTGGGCAGATAATTTCTATTTTTAGTAGAGATGGGGTCTCACTCTTGCTCAGGCTGGTTTCGAACTCCTGACCTTGAGCGATCCACCCACCTCAGCCTCCCAGAGTGCTAGGATTACAGGCGTGAGCCACTGCGCCCGGCCACTTTTATCTACATTTTAATATCACATTTTTAATTTCTAAGCGCTCCCTTTTAGTTTACATATTCCTTTTATAGTACTGAATTTTACAGCATTCTGTTTCACAAATGCTTTTTCCTCTGAGATGACTAATTTAGTTCTTTTCACATGTTCTGGTCCCTGTACCCGCCCTCCTCCCTCACTATGGGGCTGTCTTTTCTTCGAGTGTCTGAGGGTCCTTGGCTGTCTGTCCCCTTGCAGCTGGCAGCCTTCTGTGCCTGGCAGGATTTTCCAATGTTAGTTCCACAGCGGGACGATTGGGTGGGACAGGGCTATTTCTTCTGGTATCCCAAAGAGCAACATGCGGCCTCCCCACCATGTCCTGCTTAGCCTGGCTGCTGGCCTCATGGGAGCCACAGGGGAAGGACTAAGCCAGGTGTCCCTTAGGCCAGAGAGCCCCAAGGTTTGTCACCTCTGGCCTGCTGTAGAATGGGAAAGTCACGTTGCTGTGCTAGCTGGGGAGGGGCTCTGGGGGCCCAGCTGCTCCTCACACAGAGTCCTGGCCAGTCCTGGAGTGTTCAGCCTGTCTGGGCAGCCCAGCCGGCACAGGTGCCCAGGCCTCTCCACGTGTACAGTGCCAATGCAGCGCATCTCTCTCCGACCGCACCTCCTCCCGCAAATTGGAGGGAAAACCCAAAGAGCAGATGTTAAGTAACAAAATTCACTAAAAGTTCATTTGCTTTCTACCATTATTCCTGTGTGCCAGGAATCCTACATAATTCTGTTGGATTAAGTGCTAAACAGTTGCTGCAATGACTGCTGAGTTTTGACGCAGAGCTAAGCTCTGCATGACACAACTTCATATTCTACATGGAAACCAGCTGCATGCTGTGTTTCTAGAGGAAGTTCCTGGAATTCGGGTGCAGTGTGTACTTCCAACCCTGGGGGGACTTTGTGCTCCTCCATTTCAACAGCAAAGCACGACATTAGCCATAGCTGAGTGATTTCCATCATCAGTCCACACAAGGCCACATAGAGTTTTCATTTGAATTTACAATTTTTTTGACTGCACAGACCTCTGAAGGCCACTAGGATCAGCTTCAAAGAAACAAAGACAGAATCAGTTTCTGGAATGTACCATGAAACAGATTATAAGTCTCTGACGTTGCCATCTTCTGTTCAAGGTTCTTCATAACTGTGTGTCTGTGGTTTTAAGTGAAAGAAAATTTTCAAAATTCAGGTTAATAAAAAGTGCTCTTTGATCAACAATGAAGAAAAATAGATGAGCAAACATGGCTAGAGTGTCTATTAAAACAGTACAAGAAAAAGACCAACTTGACAAAGTTGTCCAATTGCAGACATTAAAACTCAAAACCAGAAACTGGACTATGATATTGTTATTCATTAATGTCAAAATCTGATATATTGGTATAAGTACCCCTCCTGTCTTCTTTTTGGAAAAGCACATTAATGTAATGGCAGTTTTATTTAATTTTTTTTTCCCAGATCTCATTCTGTCACCGAGGCTAGAGTGCAGTGGCGTCATTATAGCTCACTGCAGCCTCCAACTCCTGGGCTCAGGCAATCCTCTTGCCTCAGCCTCCCAGTATCTAGGATTACAGGCACATACCACCATGCCTGACCAGTTTTTTCTTATTTTTTGTAGAGACAGAGTCTTGCTATGTTGCCCAGGCTGGTCTCAAACTCCTGGCTTGAGGGATCCTCCTGCCTCAGCCTCCCAATGTGCTGGGATTATAGGTGTAAGGCCCTGCACTCATCCTAATGTAATGTAATTTTAATCTGTGAGTATTTTCCCTTTTTTGTAAAGTTTATTCAATGTACTTGCCTCCCTGCCCTGGCCACGTCGTTGAGCCGCTGCTGCCCACAGCAGCACCTACTCTGATCCAGGCTAAGGCTGTACTGCCCCCAGGGGCACCCACTCCCTCAGGTCAGGGCACCAAAGCTGCCTCTGTCCCCATCCCCAGGCTTGAACCGTGGTGCTCTTTGCTGTTCCTGAGACCCCAACCCCCAGGGAGTGGGAAGATGCTGCAGCCCTTGCTGACTCTGTCCGGGGACATCCCCCCACCCACCCTTGCCCTCCGTGCCGCGACTTTTGCTTTCTTTTTGGCAGGAAGAAACCCCTGTGGGAATCCCCTGAGCAGTCCAACGACCACAGTGAGTCACCCCTTTCTGAGCCAGCAAGAGGCAAGTTCTCAGGACATTAATGTCACCCGCTTCCACGCTGGTGGGTGGGGTGGGCTGGCCACTTCCCCATCAGGGCATGCCTCTGAGCCCCTTTGCCTCGAAGGCTTGTCATCCGAATCTTTGTTTTAAAGTGTGTGTGTTTGTGTGTGTGAGAGAAAATATTTTGAAAACAGTAAAGCGTAAATAAACAAAGGCATTTTCATGGTAGAATCGCTGAGGCAAGTATTGAGATTGACCTGTACGGTGCTGTTCATCCCCGGCCGTCCCTGCCATCAAAGGCGGCAGGTGTCCGACGCGCTCGGGAAATCTCGCTGGACGGAGGGCGGGCTGCGGTGGGCCCGAGGCCGGTGGAGCGAGGGCTCCTTCCCCCGAAGGAGGCAGGGCGCTCACTGGAGCCGGAGACCCTCGCCACGCCGCGCGGCCTCCGCGGTGCAGCCGGGAGGGGCCGCTCCCTACACCGGCGCTCCGTCAGCGCCTGGGCCTGAGTGACACGCAGTCGACCCTACCGGGCTCGCGGCGACTCAGTCTCAAGGAAGGCCACGGAGCCCGGCGCCTCCGAGCTCCACCGGCCCGAGCTGGCCCCGCACGCGAGCCCAGGCAGGGCACTCCGAGCCCAGGCAGGGCACTCCGACCCCAAACAGAGTGTGACGCGAGCGGCGCGACGCCCGCGCTTCGGGGGACAGCGCGCCCCCGCCCGCCCCGCCCCGGGGCCGCGGCTGCGCCCGGCAGCGACGCCCCCATGACACGAACTCACCGCGCCGCCGTCGGAAGCGCGCAACCCCGACGCACTTAGCCTACGTCCTGGGCATCCCACCGCCCGGGAAATGCGCTCCCCTTGGACCCTACGGCGTGGGCCCCCCACACGGAGGCCCCGCTCTGCACGGCTCAGGAGGCGTCCGAGGGACCCTGTCCCGGGCAGGGCTCCGCCGGGGATCGCTCAGGTAGGCCTAGCCGTCGCGCGGACTCCTCAGGGCACGCTCTGCTCGCGAGAGGCGGGAGGACATGTTAGGCACACACGCCGCGGAAGCGCCGACCAATCGGCGCCCGCTGCGGCTCTTTGCGCGCTCCTGGTAGGCTTTCGCGTCAGGCCGTCCGGGGGCCGGGCCAACAGCGGGGCGGACCTGGCCAATCGACGCCCGCTGAGGTCCCCTGTGGGCTCGCCGGTAGGTTCCCGCGTCAGTCCATCAGGCGGGCTCGGAGCGGGCTGGCGGCGGGCCGGTGGCGGCGGCGGCGGCGGCGGGGCGGGCACTCGGTTCCCGGCGTGCGCGACTGTTGGGTGAGGCGGGCGCGGGCTGTGCCCCGGGCCGGGGGCGGAATGCGGGGTCGGTGTCGGGCTCCGGCGGGGTCGGGGCCAGGGCCGGGGAGGGGTTTGGCCGGGGGCGGGGCCGGGCCCCGGCCGGCCTGAGGGGATTTCTCGGAGCGGCCTGGCCGGAAACGAAGTCGGAGCGCGGCCGGCGCCGGAAAGTTCGCGAACGCGGGCGGCCTTCCACGGGGCGGCTCCCGCCTGGGCTGTCGCCCGGGGGTCTCGCCGTGGACCCCGCTCCCAGCACCCGCTCTCCACCCCTCGGGGGATCGCTGTCCCCACGCAGCGCTTCCGGTCCAGGGGTCAGGGTCAGGGGGCGCCACCGACCCCAGGGGCCGCGGCTCCAGGACCCCTTTGGCACCTGGAAGCCCGCTCGGGGGGGCTGGGGCATCCCGTGCGTGCGTGTGTCTAAGTCCGGTTCTCAGCCGTAGGTAGGTGATGAGGCCTGGAAATGGGCCGAAACCCACGGCGACCCCCGGGGCTGCAGAACTGGGGACCCGGAGAGGAGGCAGCTGCCGGGGGAGCCTGGAGCCAGGGCCGCCGGGCACAGAGCTGGCACAGAGCTGGCGGCGTTGGCTGGACCGCGCGGCTCCCTGGCTGGAAGTGTGGCCGGGCGGCAGAGGCCACACCTGGCCCTGCCACGTTGCTCCTGTCAGCCCCTGGCAGGGGCTGCGTCTCACCTGCGAGGAAGGTGGTGTTTAGTGACTCAAAGTTACTGTTTTTATGTGGAGGCCCCAAACCACCCAAAATTGATGTTTGAATTTTGCCCTTTAAAAATACTTTTATTGCAGTATAATTTGCATATCACAAAATTCGCTGTTGTTTCAGTTTTAAACAAAAGCCTAAGGGTTGCGTTTCTGAAGGCCTTGTCTGAGCAGTGGAAAGACTGAGTGGCTTTCGGCAGTAGCATCCGGGAGGGAGCGCAGGGGCCTGGCTTTCTTGGAGCTGTGCCTGGCCCTGGGCTAAACTCTGGCACAGGGCTGGGACTCCCAGCCTCGAACAGGTGGGCTGTCCAGAGTAATGGAACAGATCATGTAGCATGCTAGGTGGCAAGGAGTGCCGGGTGTGGGCAGGGGCTCAGGAAAGGCCTTGATGAGGAGAGCAGTGCCCCCGACGACCGTGGGCAGGGGAAGATTGTGCTGGCTGCCATGAGACTGGCAAGCTGGGAGGCCACTGGGGGCTCTGAGCGGAGGAGAGACCCAGTCTTAGTCCTGTGTTCAAGGTTCCTCTGGCTGCTTGGAGGAGAGTGGGGGACAGGAATGGCCAGGGTGGCAGCAGGGAGGCCAGTGCAGTGACTTGAGCCACAGTGAATGGTGGCCTGGGCTTGGCAGCAGCAATGTGGTCAGACTTTGGATGTTTGGAGAAGGTAGAGCCACTGGGATTTCCTAATGCATTGGAGGTGGGTGTGTGAGAGGAAGAGGAGTCAAAATGTCTGCAGGAATCTGGCCTGAGCTACTAAAGGGGGTGGCACGTCGTGGGCTGAGATGGGGGAGGTGCAACTCCTGTGGAGCTCTCGGGGGCAGCTGGAAGCTGTCCATTTGCAGTTGCCACGTTGAGGTCCTGAGGGGCTGAGGGTCGTTGGGGAAGAGCACAGAGCCCACAGTTGGAGTAGTGGAGACGGGGCTGGTGGTGTGGTCATCTGGGTCATGGGAGAGAAGGACTGAGAGCAGACCCTGGGGACAGAATTACTGCATCGTTATTTGTCAGTAGCCCTGGTTTTTAATAAAAGAAGGTAAATGTATTGATTGTATGAATAATTATCAACCAACATTTTAAGATCAGAGAGGGCCTCTCCTGCAACATTTGCTTTTGATAATTTTGTATAAACATTTGTTAGGAGTTAAAGTTGTACCAAGCTTCTATTTGGTATTATGCTGAGTCTGAAAAAGATGGGATTCCATATAAAATTATAATTTTGAAATGGATTTCCAATTCTGGGGGAGAGGTCTCATACTCATGGCTGTGCACAGATTGAAGCTATTGAACATTATCTCAGTGGGCTTGTTAAATAAGTGGGTAAGAACTGGGTGCAACCACGCGAACTCTTATGTGGATCCCAGTCTTGTGTAAAACAGTAGCGGGCTGTTGTTGGAGACAGGAATTTGAGAGGTTTGAATTTCCAGCATTTGGGGCATCCTGGAGTCTGTTTGCCTGTGGGAAAAGGGAGACCACAGGTTGAATCCGAGCATTTGCTGGTAGCAAGGCCACCCCCACAGCAGTCAGGTCACACCCATATCTGATTTGGTGTTATGATTTGGGCAGTGTTTGACTTTCATCACAGCTCACCCTTTTGAGAGTTACTCACTGATGCTACTCACACTCCAGAGTCCGGACGTTGGATCTCAGTTGCCAAGTGACTCCACCTCAGTCAGAGTCTCCGTGATTTCTTTCAGGAACGTCCTCTTCTCCCCTTGGTCCTACTCTTTCCCCAGGATGGAGGCACCCAGGCTGGAGCTGGGCACGTGAGGGGAGCATGCAGGCCGGCTCCATCTGCAGCAGAGGGGTGCCGCATGCCTCTCACTCTCCTATGGGAGGGTGTTGGGGGTTCTTTTATATTGAAACCTCATGTTGAGCTTTCTCTTTGCCATTGTTATTATGAGACTGGATTATATTTGAGAAATGTGCATGGGTACACCATAATCAGGATTTCACTGTCTTTTTTAGCTCTTTCAGAACAGAAACTCCATTTTTTTGTTTTGTGTGCCAATGCTTCGTGTACATCGAGGTGTATTCTTGTCTGTTTGCATGGTTTCTAGTCCCCAGAGTGCCCCATCGTGCCCTTGTAGGCAACATTGGTCTTGCCCAAAGGTAACTGCTATTCTGACTTCTATTGTCATAGATGCATCTTGCCTGTCCTTGAACTCTGTATAACTGGAATTATTCCTAAATACTGTTTTGTATCTGGTACAATTGCCCTTTTAACAAAATGTAGGTCTGTTGCATAAAGTTAGTGCATTGACATCTGGAACACATTTTTGGGATTGAATTAAGTATGAAATCAGGGATTATGTCTGTATGAGGGTAACTACTCACACACTCAGATAAGTCACTGCAACTAGATATTCTTTTTGTTTTTAACCACCTAAGCTGATACAGTTGGGATTTTTAGAGTAAAACTGATACGGAAGCCTGAAAGGACCAGCAGTGCATTCTATTTCCAGGTTTAATTGCTAATAAAATCTGACCTCTCACACCTCTTTTATGTACGAAAGGCAGGAGCAGCCCAAGCCGCCTGGCCCGTGCACCAGTGTGTGTGTTTGGTGCAGACAGCCATAGTGGCTAGCTGAGGGAGTCCCTCTGCCTCCACTGTGCCTTGTGTAATTAGATGAGTAGCCCTGTGCAGGCCACTGAGGGCTCCCAACCCTAAGCCAGAGGAGGTTGGGATAGATGCCAGATACCGCAGAAGTTTTTTCCCCAAGTTTGAGCAAATTGGGGTACTGTGTCAGAGGATTTAATGAGTTGGTAGGTTTCAGTGTGCTAAAAGTTTTGGCATAGCACTTTTGCGTCTTCATGATGGTTTTCATTACAGTTCTTAAAATGTATTTTTGGATGAGATTCAAATCAAACGTTTAAGGAATCCCTTAAGCGCTAAGAACCCCAGTGTGCAGCATGGGCATGGATGAGACCTGGAGGCCTGTGACCGCCGCCTGCTGTGGGGCTGGTGGCGTGATGCCTGGTAAACTTCTCAGACTCGCGGGGTTGTTCCTTCATGTTTAGAACAGGAGTAACGAGTCCCAGCTGCGTCAGGACAGTGTGGTGGCCAAGTGAGGCCGTGCCTCCAAGGAGTGGCAAAGGTCGAGGCCCTGCTGGGTTGTGACCTCTTCCCTCTTTTATCACTGGAGGGAAAAAAGACCATTTTTGCAGTTCTTTTATGTGTGACAGGAGTGAAAAATTGATGGATTAATGAAATGGACTTATTCTACCACAGAAGCTGTGGCCATTCGGGCCAAAAAGTGTTTCTCCAGCAGTCCCCTGCGGTGTTTAGGAGGAATGTCGACGTGAAGGGAGTAAAGCCTCGCCTGAGATTTCACAGGACGCTCCTCAGCGGCGTTTTGAACAAAGAGAACGATCACCCTAAAGCCCCCACCTCACAGGGATCTTCATTTCTTATTTTACCTTCTTGCCCCGTCTGTATACAGACATGACCAGTCACAGAGGTCTGTATGTTTTATCTTCTTTTTTATCTAACATCTTATACCACATACAAAATAGGGTTCAGACCTAAAGGATGTGGCTTTTTTTACCAGTGATATTTAAAAGTAGAAAATCCCTCTGTCCAAAGTGGCTTAGAGCAGTACTTTTGAACCACTAATAGTTCATGAAATCAATTTAGTAGCTTCTGACCAGAGAAAAGAAATAAAATAGAAATCTCAGAATGCCTGTTATGAAGAATAAATACAGTTTTATGAACCTTTTATGTACGTGTATATAGCAAATCACCACATAAGATGAACAACTTGGGTCAGGCAGTGAGGAAAACAGAGCGCCGCTGTGTGGCTGTGACAGTGGCGTGGGTCACCTGGTCCTCACAGTTTTGCTTGAAGGGGACAGCAAGGCCCCTGTCTTGGGGCTGTTGCCCAGGCGTAGTGTTCCCTGCGAGACCAATCTCTGCCTCGTGCCTGCCAGTCCCCATCTCCCTGGACTCCCTCCAGGGAACGTCACCAGACACCAGGCCCCTCCGCTTTCTGCTCTGTGTTCTCAGAGCATGCTCCACCCTACTGCCTGGAGCCCACCTGGCAGGAGCAAGCCCCCCTTGGGGGTGGGCCGCACGGGGAGTCCCTCCTCTCCGGGACAAACCTGCTTTCCTGCTAGACGGCTCCAATTCCTACCTCTTTTAAGGCAGGACCCCTGACTGGGGACAGAGTGCCTCAAGCTAGCTGTGACCTTCAGGCTGCTTTTGAAGGGGGAGTATGACAGGTGAGCATCAGGTCACAAGCGCCACTTGCAGGCACAGCAGGAAAGCACTGGGTGTTCCAGGTGTGCGGGCCACCCCAGTACCAGGTGGGGCTGCTGAGAAGCACAGGTCTGCTTGTCTAATTCGAGGCTTTCTCCTGCACCTTGCGGAAGCCTAGACCCCCACCCCCACCCCGCTCACTCCTTCATGGGTGACCGTCCAGCCGTGTTCTGGTTCATGTCTGTTCCCATGGGCGTCTGTGACATGGGACATTCCCTGTGCCTGAGTGGGGCTAGCACACATGGACTGACTTCAGCCAGAAGCTTTAAGAGCTTTGTACTCAAGCTTTACTCACACCACTCTTGGAGTTTGGGGTACCAAAGTGTCCCCGTTGTGGACAGCAGAGGACAGGGTGGGACTGGCGTGTGGTGGGGGGGCTCTGAAGGCCATGTGCTCAGTCTGAAGCAGTGGGAGATGCGATAGCAAACTGGGTGGGATCGCCGTCACCAGGTGGGCCACACTCCTGGTCTAGGGGCTGCTCTGATGTGTGGCCGTCTCCTGGGTGCCGTCTAAGGCCTGAGTGCTAGCAGATGGGCATTTCCTGCCCAGTGGGTTTGTTAAGGTAGGTTTTAGAAGCTATCCACCATTCTCAAACATACTGATTGTAGGAAGCTCAGGGGAGAAGGGCACAGAGGATTGAGGACCACTGACCCTCAGTGTTAGCGGGAAGGTGGCCTGTTCCCCGAGCTGGGGGGTGTGCGCAGCAGGAAGCCGTTGGGTCTGTGCCTCCTGGGAGTGGTGGATCGTGTGTGGGGGTGCCAGCCGTGTGACCACCTTGCTGAGCCTTAGCTTCTGTGTTAGTAGCAGGAGGTTGGACCAGGTTGTCTCCAGGGCTCCCCGGAGCTCTAGAGTTCTGCTTCCCAGACCCTTGGCCACCGGTCAGTTGATGGCCTCTCACCGTTGCCTGCTGCACTACACATCCCCGTGGACTTCGTTTTCTCTCGAGAGGATTGTTCTGGAATTGAAGCATGACGTGCTCTGTGTTCTTCCTTAGGGCTTGGCAGTTCACGGGGGTCACAGTTCTCATGGCTGCAGCTAGCGTGAGCCCCCCCAGCTCCCTGGACTTGCTGCAGCCTGGCTTCTCCAAGAGCCTCCTGGGGACCAAGCTAGAGGCCAAGTACCTGTGTTCTGCCTGCAGGAACGTCCTGCGGAGGCCCTTCCAGGCCCAGTGTGGCCACCGGTACTGCTCCTTCTGCCTGACCACCATCCTCAGGTGCGTGTGGCCGGCAGGCCCCAGGGGACAGGGGACAGGGGATAGGCGGGCGGTGCTGGCTTTAGAGCCGTGCTGCCTAGCATGGAGTTCCCCAGCAGCCTTGGCCCAGGTTAGATGTGCTCGAGGTATAGATAACTCCCTGGGTTTCAGAGGCTTAGCACAAAGAACATGAAGTTAATAAAGTAAAAATACTAATTTGAAATACTATTTTGGATATATGGTGTTTTAAATACAATATATCATTAAAGTTAATTTCACCTGGTTTTTTGGGTACTAGAAAGTTTAAAGTTAGGCTGTCGCTTGCATTCTGGCTCTTGTAGATAAAGAGGAGCCTGTCCTGTGAGGTGACTGGTCGGTAAGTGTGGTCTGCGCGGCGAGAGGCTTTGTGCCCGTCAGCAGCGGGCTGGTCCCACAGGGAGAGCGAGCAGTCCCCGTCACTGTGTTTCAGCAGCATTTGTCTCTGGGTGGTGAACTCTTCAGAGCACCTTGTTCACAGGTGGAAGGGAGGACTCAGCTTCAGAGATTCAAACCCTAGATACTCCCTTGCAGGATCCAAATCTTCTCATCTCCTGTATCAATAAATCTTTAAACAGTTGCACAATTAATATATGCCTGCTCTTGTTAAAGATGAGAAAGCTTACAGACATGGCGGTGTGGAGCTGTGTTTTTGGACTGAGGCAGATGGTGTTCATTTATTCTCCGTAGCAGGTTTCACAGTGCGATTTCTTCTTCCTTTTTCCCCACTAGCTCTGGGCCTCAGAATTGTGCTGCCTGTGTTCATGAGGGCATCTATGAAGAAGGCATTTCTATTTTAGAGAGCAGTTCGGTAAGTAAAATGTCTTGAAGCTGAAAATGTTGAAATGAACAGAAAATGTTTTGTAATTTCCTTTACCAACACTGGTGGCAGAATGAAACTTTAGAAGCTAGAGCTTGCTCCTTAGCAAACTTGATGGCGTTTAGGGTTTGGAAAGGTTGGCACCAAGAGGTGAGTGAGTCCTCAGGGGCTGCCTCCGCGGGTAGAGCAGGCGTTGGTGTGGATGAGTGTGCTGCGCCCGTCCATCCTCTGGATAAGCAGGTGGCTGCTCCTCTCCGCAGGCTTTCCCGGACAATGCTGCCCGCAGGGAGGTGGAGAGCCTGCCGGCCGTCTGTCCCAGCGATGGGTGCACCTGGAAGGGGACCCTGAAAGAATATGAGGTAAAGACGGGTGTCCTTGCGCTGGCACAGTGGCTGCTTGGGGCCTGAGCGTGGCGTGGCGGCTGAAGCCCGGCAGTCAGGATCGTTCTCCCACAGCAGGCCTGACCGGGGCCTGCGTCTGCTTTCCTAGGCAGCCGGTCTGAAGGCAGAGACGCAGCTGCCTCTTAGAGTCTGTCCATTGAGAAACTCCAGTTGTGCAGAGCACAGTCCCACACTGTGTGCCTCAGTTTCCTTGTCTGTCAGTGGGATGCAGTCCTCTGCCATCTTGGGGTGGAGGTGAGGGTTGAGGTGTCCGTGCTGGCACTGAGAGCGCCGTAGCTATCTAAGCAGCAGCATTTCCCGGAAATGGAGGAACGACGAGCCCTGCACGGGAGACTGCAGCTTTCAAGCGTGGTGGGATATTTTGTTGTGTCTCTTGTGTCCCTTAAGGGATTCTTTCTTTAAATTGTGTTCACATTAGAATTGCACAAATAGTGGGCACATTTGTTCTGTGGTCACAGAAAGGCTTCTGGCTAGTGACAAAGGTAGTGGCCTTTGCGTGATGTCGCTGTGGTTTCACTCTGTGTGCCAGGCAGGGTGGGCTGGCATATTGGGGATTTCATTGTGATCCTCATGTCACCTGCTAGGCATTTGGCAACTGAACCTGCAGTGTAGAGGCGGCCACAGCTGTCCAGGTCATGCAGTCTTTCTCGTCCTCACACGTGCCCTTTGTCCAGGAATGTTCATGGCAGCGTTATTCACAGTAGCCGGGAGGTGGAAACAGCCCACGTGTCCACTGACGGATGAGTGGGTGAATAAAATGTGGTCTGTCCACACAGTGGAGCTTTTTCTGCCCTAAAAAGGAAGGATGTTGTGACACATGCTACAACGGAGATGAACCTTGAGGGCACCATGCTCAGTGAAATAAGGCAGTAACAAAAGGGCAAACCCTGCAGGGTTCCACTGGTGTGAGGTCCCTTGAGTCGTCAGATCCATAGCAACAGGAAGGAGAATGGTGGGTGCCAGGGGCTGGGGGAGCGGTTGTTCAGCAGTACAGAGTAATAGGCTGGAGTCTCCAAGTGGGGAGATGCCTCCATGCCATCCAGTCCGGCATGAGGCCGGTGAGGCTGTGAAGGCTGTTTGCTGGGAACCCCAGCTTTCTTGTGCTTAGGGGAGCTCCCAGCCCAGGGCTGCTGGGGCCCGAAGCCCACAAAGAAGCCTTGTGCCCGGGCAGTGGATTGGGGTTCTCCTGCTGAACTGGACCCTGGGCACTGCCTGTCAGGTTTGGAATTGGGATCCTGAATTACTGGTGGGTTTCTCCTTTCCTGCTCCCTGCCTGTGTGCCTGACCATGCCTCCCTCGTTCTTTTGACCAACTCTCCTTTGTGGTCTTTGGGCCCTAAGTTTTGTTTTGCCAGAAGAGCAGCTTTGGCCACTTCTGGGGTGAGCAAGGAGACCGCTCTCCTTCCTAGCATGGTGGCCTGGGGCCTAGACATGGAGCCACAGCTCTGAGCACTTCCCCATGTGAAAGGCTTCTGCCTCCTTGGGCAGAGGTGCCGAATGGCCCAAACATTCTAGGCTCCCAAGATGCCGTGGGGCACATGCAGCTTTGGTGGGTAACGTCGTACCCCCCATACCCTGCTTAGCCAAAGAGGCCTGCAACTTGGTTGTTGCTTGATGCTGTCTGAAAGGGACATGGCCCTCTGGAGAGGGCATTGGGGTCAGGGTCTCTCCTGGGAGGGTGCCAGGAACAGGTATGAGATATGCTGTGCTGCCTTTTGAGGGGACCAGTGAAATAACGGTCCCCAGCTCTGGGCTGGGCTTCCAGTCTCTGGGGTCTCAGCTGCCTCTAGGCCCATAATATACAAGGTTGGCGGCTGTGTGGGCCTCTGGCCGAGGGCCAGGGACTGCAGCCAGCCTGTGGGCTTGGGCACCATGCGGCCCTACAGGCATGCAGGGTGGAAAGTCCCCGGCTGCGCCCTTTGAGAGCTCTGGAAAGTCCCTGAGAGGAGTCGGGTTTGCTCGTGTGGGGGGCGGGCCCTGCTCTGGGATAGCTCTGCGGTTGCCTTTGATTTTATTGATAAAACCTCTCACTGGTTGTAAATGTCATGAGCAGGGCCCGAGATCCAGTCCCCTGTGTATGATTGGGGTCCCCCCTCTGCAGAGCGGCCCTGCCTCTCATCTGCCAGGCAGGCATGTGCTGGGGGTTTCCTGTGAAAACTGGTACCAACACTAAAGCGTTTTTTTCCTTGATAATCTGAATTGTTGGAAAAAGGGGGGAAAATCCTGTTAAGCTTTTTCACGTTTTTCCTTTGCAATGATGCCTTTCTAAGAACTGAAATGATTTTAAAACTAAAAAATGTTTATGGTGTGCCTGTTAAGTGCTGATAGTAAAACTGAATTTCACAGCCAGCCCTGGAGCTGCAGGTGCTTAGAGGAGGGGCCCTGGGTGGGGGGCGGGATTCAGGCAAACTTTCCGGAGAGGATAAAGTTCAGCCCACTTGAGCAGGTAAAGGCTCGTCCTCATTGCGTGTTCTGGTGAAATTCAAGGTACAGTTGACTGTATTTGCGTAAAACATTTGGTTTGAATTCTGGTTGAACAAATACTGATGTCTTTGAAAGTGTCCACTGGTGGGGGAGAAGAGAGCTTTGTTCTGATCACGAGAGGAAGGTGGTGGTACGGAGGCATCTGCTGCTGGGCGGCCTGGGCTCAGCCGGGGGTTTCAAGCAGAGTGCCAGGAGAGAGTGTATTGCTGAAATTTCAAACATGCAGCACGTTTCAGAGCAGAGGCCGACCGCTGCCCTGGGGGCCCTCGCGTACTGCCCTGCAGCACGGACCAACCGGCCTCTCCAGGCTTTCAGCCACAGCCCTGTATTTTTCCTTTTCTAGATGAGTTTAAAACAGATGGAAAATGTCATGTCATTTCCTCTGTGAGCATTTCATTGTGCATTACAGAACGGTCTTTTAATTCAATCTGAGTACCTTAGCCATTTGTGCTTTAGCTCATGTTTGATAGACCATAGTAGTGCTCAAGGCTCCTGTTTGGTTCGGTTTGATAATTGCTGTTACCTGTTCAGGTGGCTGAGGATGGCAGTGGGGTCCCCGCTGTCCCCAGGTTCGGGGAGTTGGTTCCTTCAGCAGGTGATGGTTGGGCCTGTGCTGCTGGAGGTCTTGGGGGCTGGGCCCATGTGCCCTGCTAGGGTGCCCTTGAGGATTGTCTGCCACGTCGCTGCCGTGCCTGTGTGAAGGTTCAGGGGGAATGTCCCCAGGGTGGTTGCACCAAAGCTGGCCCAGGTGTCCCTGCTATCGCATACAGTGTCAAGGGGCTTCATGCAGCTCCTGCATGTCCTGGTCCTGCCCCTGGGGCTGGTCTGAGATGCTGCCCTCTGGGTGTCCCAGGAGCATGTGGGACACTCCTGTGGGGTCCTGCCTGTCGGGAGCCCCAGCATTGCCCCTGATAGGCACTACCCATTCAGCCACTCAGCCGGGTTCTCCTTGGGCTCAGGCATGAGGTTAGGTGACAGGCTGGGCCTGCTCTGGGAGGCATGTGGCGTGGGGTGCTCTGAGGCGGTGTGGACACTACCTGGACACCACCTCTCCATCCAGGTGCTCTCTGGAGTTCACCTGTTGCTTCCTGCTCGTTCCCAGAACAGACAGGCCCTGGGAGTGTGGGTGAGCATCTGCAGAGCCGTCAGGGCACACGGAGACACAGCGCCTCGTGCTGGCCAGGGCTTGAGACGCGCTGAAGGCCCAGCCCCGTTGACCTGAGACGGCTTTGGCGCGTCTGTCACGGACCCCATGCTGTCTCAGCTTCGGGCCCTCAATGCTCCGGCCACAGCAAGGTGACAAGGCCTGACCGAGCCCGAGCCCTTCAAGGCCTTGGAGGGAAGGTCGGAAAGCAGGGAAGCCGCTGCGGTAACAGCAGCAAGAGGAGGGGCAGGCCCAGGGGAGGGGAGAGAGGGCTGGGCCTGGACCTGCTTGCAGGGCACCGTCCTGGGAAAGTGGCCTCTCCTGGCAGCCCCGCAGCTGCTGCCCCACAGACAAGGGGTTCCCTTGTCTAGAAACCCACCCACTTCCCAGATCCTGAAAGGGGGTTCCTCACCACCCATAGCAACATTTCCTGAGTCGTCTGGGGGACCCTGAGCTGCAGGCCTGTGGGGAGGGCCCTGCAGGCGGGTCCTCTCCTGCTTGGGTGCCCTCGCATCTCCCAGGACCCTTCCTGTCTTAGCGTGTCTTCCTCCTTCCTTGTCATCCTCTCCTGTCGCCGGGTAGTGCCCATCGGCACGGAAAACACGCGCTAGTGTCTCCTGTCTCAAACTTAACGCTGTGCTCGGGGAGATAAGCCAGGCTAATGCAGTTCCACTCACAGGAGGGCCCCAGAGTCGCCAGCGTCAGACCTATCGAGACAGCGAGAGGGATGGAGAGCGCCAGGGCAGCGAGTCAGTGCTTCCTGGGGACAGCGTCGGGTTGGGAAGGTGGAAAGTTCTGTGGGCGGGGGGTGGCGATGGCTGCACAGCAGTGGGAATGTGCTCAGCGCTCCTGAGCCGTGTGCCCTTAGAAGTGGTGAAGATGGTAAATTTTATGTGTATTTTATCACAAAAGAAACTTAGCCAACAAATCTTGTTCAGTGCCTTTCTCTGTCCCCTTCACAGCTCACTTCTCTTGAAAGACTTGTTGCAGTTCAGTTTCTGCCTCGTTGGCCTCCTGTAGAGGCTGGTCAGGACCCAGGGGCTGACCCCATCCCTCCTGTGGCCTGGGCCAGAGGCCTGGGGGTCATCCTCCACTTCTCTCTGCTCTTGTCGGCTGCACGCTCAGTCGGCAGGCCCACCTGGCTCCTGAACACATCCGGGATCCAGCCCTCTCTCCCCTCCCCTGGGCCTGCCCCCTCGTTCTTCCTGCTGTTACTGGGGCGGCTTAACGACCTTCCCTCGAGGTCCTTGAAGGGTTCAGTCAGGCCTTGTCACCTTGCTGTCGAGACCCTGCGCTGTTGGGCATTGTCATGAGATGGTCTACGAGGCCTTGCCCAGGGTGGCAGCAGGCCTGAGAGGTGGCTGGCTTCCGGGTGCCGGGTCCTGCCTTCCTGACCCAACGTGGTAAGGAGGCAACAGCGTGCCTTTCCTGCCACGTTTCCGCGTGCCGCCCTTGCTCTCCCTGGGGTGCTCCACAGGCCCCTCCTTGCTGCACCAGGTTCCTGGCTTCCCTAGACCATGCCTGTGGCGCCTCCCCTGGCCTTGCCTCCCCCACCGTCTCTCGTCTCACTGGCTGAGGTGTTCCTGCCTCAGTGCCACCAGGTCTTCCGTTCAGGAGGGCGGTGGCTCTCAGCACTGGGACGAGTGGGCTGCCAAGGGGCCTGGCCCTGCAGCCGCCTCCCTCATGGCATAGGGCCTTTCCGCCGTACGGCCTGTGCTCAGGCCTCAGTGGGTGGCCAGGCCACAGGCCTCCCTCGCGTCTCCTTGTCTCCCCTCTGCACCTCTGCCCTTTCACACCCGCCCCCGTAATGACAGCAGGCCTGGGGCTGGCAAGATCACAGCACAGACCACGTTTTGCTTTTGGTCTAAAGACGTGCCTTCTCAATGAGGAGCTGGTGCAAGTGGTGGGGACATGCCAGCACCGGGCAGGGGTCATGTACTTGGCTCTTTCAGGGGTGGTGGGAGCTGGGCGACCCTGGGGGTGGTGAGGCACCCACTGAGAGACCAGTTGCAACTGATCATCTCCTCGGCTCAGTCTGGAGCAAGGAGGGGGAGAGAACACACTGACCTTCCCCTCCTGCAGTCTGGCCTGTGGGAGCCCTGGCAGCTGTCTGCACGGGGCAGCCTCCGGGGGCTGGGTTGCTACACACAGGCACCGGCAGGCGGACCCTGAGCCACCTCTACACACGTGGTGCCCGTACAGTTCCGCAAGCTCTGTTGATCCCTTCCCCTTTTGTTGCCAGAGCTGCCACGAAGGCCGCTGCCCGCTCATGCTGACCGAGTGCCCCGCGTGCAAAGGCCTGGTCCGCCTTGGTGACAAGGAGCGCCACTCAGAACACGAGTGTCCACAGAGGAGCCTGAGCTGCCGGCACTGCCGCGCACCCTGCCTTGGGGCAGACGCGAAGGTGTGTGGGGTGCAGAACGGCCATGTGGCTGTGGCCGGCTGTGGCGGCACCAGGATGGGCTGGGCTGGCTTCTCGAGATTGTCTCTGCGGGCCTCGGCCCTCTCCCCGAAGCCGAGAGAGGAACTAGGCCTGGGTGTGAAGTCAACACCAAGTACTTTCCAAAGCCTGTTTGTTGTAGAAAAGCTGGAACACGCCCAGGTAGAGTGGCAGCAGCCACTGCCTCACCTCGCTCCGTCGGCCTCACAGCTGGAGAGGCCTGGGCACCGCACCCCCGACCGCCACTCGACAAGCCCGCCCTTGTGGCGTTTCCTCCCAGATTGCTCAGAGCTTGTCTCTGCAGCTCACAGAGCTGCGCTGCGCTGCTCCTGCTGTAATTGCTCTCTGTCGCTCGCTCGCTGTGTCCACGGTCCCATGTCTGTGTCCTTCTTGTTGATTTATTTGAGTCACGATCCAGACAAGGTCCCTTTCTGAGTCTCATCGAAATGTCTGTGGGGTCTCTTAGTCTTTACTAGTTCTCCGTGGGCGTCTTTTCTTCCTGGGACGTTCATCCTTCAGGATTCCCGCTGCTGTGTTTTGCTGACCGTATCCCGGGCGTCAGTAAGGTGCTCCTCTGCCCCTGCTTCCCGTGGGCTGTCAGCTGGACGGGCCTGGCCAGAGTGGTCTGGGGCGGGCGGGCAGCCCACAGCGGCATGTCAGGCCCCTCTCGGAGGTGTCCTGTGCTCGGCCAGCCCAGTCCATCTGTCAGAAAGTGCCACTAGCTTTGCACCTCTGGCCAGAGCAGCCATTCTCCATCCTCGTGCAGGCCCGTCATTTCAGTTAGGGTGGCGAAATGCCGACGCTCTCCTTTCAGACCATCTCTAGTGACTTTGTCTTCCTCGTGTTGCCCTGGAGGCCAGCAGGACACAGAAGAGAGTTTTAAAATCTCTGACACTCCTGGGTGATGCCTGCAGGATCCCGCATGGGGTGGAGGGTGACCCGAGCATTCCCGTGGCCAGGTGGGCGCTGGCCACAGCCTGAGCGTTGTGCACATCCGCTCTCTACCCCACTCACCGCCCTGGCTGTCCTCCATACTGATGCTCCTGACCGCTTCTCTCCAAGGCTCACCAGGAAGTCTGCCCCAAGTTCCCCCTGACTTGTGACGGCTGCGGCAAGAAGAAGATCTCTCGGGAGAAGGTAAGTTGTTCCTCACACCTTCTGAGGGCTACAAGGTCAGGGCCCAAGTGTTGGCAGTGAGGGTCCCTCACTGCATGGTGTGGGGGAGGAGGAGGACCTTGTGTGCAAAGGGTCAGGGTGCTAAACGCGCTCCGGTGTGACGGCCACTCTCCTGAGTGTGCCAGTGGCTAAGTCTAGAACCCCTTTCTTTATCCTCCAGTATATGTTTCTTTTGGGCAAGTCACTTCCTAATTATTCTGCAAATTAAACATTAAAGTTGTCATTACCCTCCATGTGCTGTTTATGAGAAATGTTGGTATTGACCTCGAAGCTTGGTATTTGCAGCAGGTGCTTTGGGTGTGGAGATGGGGACCTCAGGCATAGTCTGTTACAGCAACAAAACACCGGTGCCTCGGCACTGGCGGAATTTCACTTCGTCACATCCTTAGTCCGGTAAGGAAAATGGCTTCTTGCACAGGAGTGAGTTCGCTGCTCTGATGCCGCCTTTAAGAAAGGAAGTTGGGGCCGGGCGCGGTGGCTCACGCCTGTAATCCCAGCACTCTGGGAGGCTGTGGTGGGAGCTTGAGCTCAGGAGTTTGAGACCAGCCTGAGCAAGAGCGAGACGCCGTCTCTACTAAAAGTAGAAAAACTATTCAAGCATGGTGGTGCCTGTAGTCCCAGCTACTCGGGAGGCTGAGGCAGGAGGATCACCTGAGCCCAGGAGTTTGAGGCTGCTGTGAGCTGTGATGACACCACTGCACTCTAGTGGGGACAACAGAGAGAGACCCTGTCTTAGGGGGGAAAAAGTACTTTGGGAAATCTGCGAGGACAGGTATTTTCCCAGGGCTGGGGAGGTGAGGGCAGCTTGCCCAGGGAGGCTGAAGCCGCGGCAGGGGATGCCGCACCTGCGCTGGTGGCAGAGGCCAGGCAGGGAGGTCTCGGGCAGTGGCCTGTGTGTGGCGGCAGCACGCGGGCCTCGGGCTGGCACAGCCCTGTGCTCGTCCAGCCCTTCAGGTATGTGCCCCTCCGTCTGCCTGTCTGGTTTGCTCTCGTTTAAACGCAGGTCACAGCCCAAGTTCTGAAATGGGTGGGCCTGGGGGGCCAGGGGAGCCTCTCTTCTCTCCTAATTCCAGTTGTCATATTGAGTGTCCTGCACTGTGGGTTTGGCCAAGTGCCATGTGACTTCACCTGGGTGCTAGCACTCACTCTAGAAGCTTGATGTGAAGTTCAGGCTGTTGCTTGCCGGGAACATTGTAGAGAGGGCCCTGGCTGATGGGACGCCAGCTTTGGAGGCCAGCATGTCTGCCTGGCGCCCTGTGTCTTTGAGGGCAAGCTTGATCTCGGTGACAGGTGCTGTCCCTGCTGGGTGTGGCCTGGAGATTCCCTGCCTGTGCCTTCATCTCCATCAGCTCTTTGCCCTGGGCTTGTTTGTACTGAGCAGTGAGGGGTTTATTCTTTACTTGTGATTTTCTTTGTTCAGAGTGAAAGACAGATGCCTAGTCAACCCATTGGTGTCAGTGGCTTTGTTCCTCCTCCCCGAGAACCGTGTCCCTGTGTCCCTTGCTCTCTCCCTCTTTCTATCTCCCTCCCTCCCCCTGCCCCTCCCTGTCTTGTGAACACGGCTGTCCTCCTCTCCAGCCTGGGCTGCCTGGTGTGTCTCTCCAGGCCCTTCCCACTGGTGCTGCCAGGGCGGCTGCCTGGCCTCTCTGATGCCCCGGCTCTGGCCCCTCAGTGCCGCGTGGCCTCTGTGGGACTGTGGTCTCCCTGTCCCTGCAGGGGTTTGTGGCCCTAGGCCTTTCCCAAGGAAGGGGCCGAGCAGGCTTTCACACTGACATTTGTGATTTCTGTGTGATATCAGAGGGGGTTTTGTATCTTTTTAGATTTTATATTTGTATTTCTTTTGTGCTGACAATCTTGGTTCCTAGCAGTAACATATTAACTTACTTGCTTTATCCTTTACATACAGTAGGTTTAATAAAAATAGCCATATTACCCTGATAATGCCACTGAATTAAGTTTATTATTTCTTTGAAGTTCTTTTTTTCCTTGACAATACGCCTTACAGAGATATGTGGTCCAAATACTGTGTTGTTCTTAGGTCAATTGGAATAATTTTTTTCTTTGCATTTATGTCATACTTGGTATGTAGTTAGTTGATTTGCTTCAGTTTCTTTTTAAAGTTTAGGGATTTTTAAAAATTTTACTTTTGAGCTTTAATTATGTAAAACATGTACGTAATCGGACAGTGAATGCTGTGACTAGGAGCACCTCCCTCCCGGTCCCGTCCCCTCCCCCCGCCCCACTTCCTAGAATGGTGTTCCTGGGGGGCTTGGGTTGGGACACGTGCAGGACTGAGCCGAGCAGGGGACGTGGCGTGTGGGGAGCCAGCTCTTTGGACGCTGGTCTGTGGGGCTTGCCGGACAGGAGGAGGGGCCTTTGGGGGCTCGGTGGGCGGCTGCCATGTCCTGTGTCAGATGGGCATCTGCGGTTCATGATGTGTTAGTGATGTCACTGACAGTAGCTGCAGGCAGAGGTTGAGGGGTGGTGTGCATTTGTTCGGGGCTCTGGGGGTTCTCCTCTGGCCCTCACAGGAACCCCATGGGGTGTCACTTATCAGGGGAGGAAACAGGCTCAAGGAGGCCAGTTACCTGCCTTCCATCTCCACGGGCCTTGCTGTGGGCAGGGTGCTGGGACTCTGCTCTCCCTCATTTTCAGCAGCGCCTTCTCCCCAGACCTGCCCTCCCCAGGCGTTAGCACCCTGCCCCCAGCATGCCACAGGTGGTCCAGGTTGCTGTCACTTCTTGTTCAGCTTTCTGTGATGGAAATGTCCAAGCCCCACAGAGCTGGAGAGAACGCAGGGGCCCTGCTGAGGCTCAAGATGAGGGTGCCTGGTGCCGGTTCAGCTCATTCCTGCCTCCACTTCACCCAGCCCAACGTTTCCTCTCAAAGTATTTTGGCAACAGTGGAAGGATCTTTGTTTTATTTTTGTGAGAAATACATGGTGGATTCATACTGATGTTTCCATTTCAGATTCTTACCTAAGTTATGTATCTCTCTCTCTTTCTGCAGAAAATCTTAGTTTCTGACGACATTAATAGGTTTGTTTTATTCTACTGGGCATAATAAAAATACCAATGTCAGTACTAACTGTGATCAGTAGCTACTTCCATGACGATGAAGTTTTCTCTGTCGTGCTCTTTGCTTTTAGAGTCTATACATTCGAATTGCTGCACTGTGGACCCTTGGAGCAGCCCTTCTGAGCGGGCTGTTTCAGTGTACTGTTGAGGCATTTGTTTCATTCTGCTTTTGAGTTTTAAAGATTGTTCTTTTAAAAAAAAAATGTTTTGCAGTCTTATAAAGAGGTTACAGGGCACCAAAGTGAAAGCTAAAGAAAGGTGCATTCCAGGACATCAAAGGGGGTGTGTGGCAGGTTCCCCTTCCGGCTCTCAGGCTCTCAACTCTCGTCTGGGAGGGCAGAAATCTGCGTCGCTGTCGGCAGTGTGGGAGAGCCATCTCCGCAAACTTGCCCACAGAGTGTGCTGTGGAGCTGGGCTTTTCGCCTGGGTGGTAGGTGAGAAATACAGTCGGCCCTCTGAGTCTGTGGGTTCCACGACTGGGGATTCAACCGACTGCAGGTTGAAACTATTCAGAAAGAAAAACTGCATCTGCACTGAACGTGTGCAGATTCTTTTTCCTTGTCGGTAGTCCCTAAACAATACAGCACAACAGCTGTTTACACAGCATTACGTTGTATTAGGCATCACAATACAAGCGACCTGGCAACGCGGCCCAGCTTGCGAGGGTGGGGTGTGCCGCGTGGGTTACATTCAGACGCCAAGCCATTTCATGGGGGCCAGCGTCCCTTCTGGGAGGATTTGGGTACCCGCAGGAGGTCCTGGACCCAATCCCCAGCGATGCTGAGGGCAGTTGTGATTTGTGTCTCGGACAGTGGACGTGATCGAACACCTTTGCTTGAGGTTCACCTGCGTTCCTCTTGCAGGGAAGCCTCAGTCCATGACTCGCCCAGGTGGTGGTTTTGGGCTTTTGCTGGTCTGGAGAGGCACTGTTCAAGGTTTTTCTGTTATTGTTTCTGGAAATAGATTGATAGTTAAGCCCTTGTCCCTGTTCCCAGGTGTAGAGGAAATCCTGTGCTTCCTTCTGGTATTTGTAGGTTTGATTGTCTCACATTTAAAGCTCTGGTAGACTCGCCACGCCGCCTGGGAGAGGGAGGAGAAGTTTAGTTCTGTCCCTCTGGCTGTTCCCTCGTCCTTACATGGGCTATTAAAATGTTAGTCTTTTTTCCTTCACTGATCTGAGATGCTGCCTCCATCATGTACAAATACCTGTGTGCAGCCGGCCCCCTTCTGGATTTTGTGTTCTGATTCATAGTCTGTGTCCCGCACCACCACATGCTAAGCGAGTGGTAGGCGTGTGACTCTGGGGGAGGCCAGCCTCTCCTCATGTAAGGTGACACCAAGGCCCTGAGGCCTCCACCCTGCACATCCTAGAGACGGTGGTAGAGCTGGGGGCTGCTTTCTGGGACACTGCAGGCACCCGAGACACTCGCCCACCCCGGTTACAGGCAAGCGCGTGTGCACTCGTGTATTTGTGTGCGTGCGTGTGTGTGTGTGCGTGTGTGTGAGAGCATGCAGCTTTGGAAATGGGCTCTCGGGTTTATTCAGCGTGACGATGAGGAGGCTGACAGCACGGCTCTAACAGCCCTCTGTGTAAAGTCTGGCTTGGTCAGTGCAGAGGTGGTGAGTGTGCCGGAACAAACGTGACTTGTGACAGTGTCCCTTTGCAGTTCCAGGACCACATCAAGACCTGTGGCAAGTGTCGAGTCCCCTGCAGGTTCCACGCCGTTGGCTGCCTGGAGACGGTGAGTTGAGGGCTGGCAGTGAGGTCTTAGAGCTGGCAGGCCACCCCCATCCCAAACACGGTCTTCACTCAGCCTCCAGCCCAGCTCCTCGAGGTTTCCTCCCAACATCCCTGGCAGCCCCTCCTCCTACCCCGGGTGTCCTAATGTCCTGGGCACAGTCCCAGGCCACCACCCACTCCCATCCTTTCGGTGGTTTCATAGTGCCCCTGGCTTTGACCAGCACCGTCCCTGAGAACGCCCAGACCTGAGTATCCACCTGTCGCCTTGACCCTCCCCAGATGTCAGGTGGACATCTCAGACTTACCGCAGCCTTGACCGCTCCACAGCTGCTGTCCCTGTGCCCCCCACCTTGTCCTCCCAGCTCCCCAAAAAGAGAGCAGTCCGATTCTGATTTGCAGTCCATGTCCCGCACCACCACACGCTAAGCGAGTGGTGGGCATTTGACTCTGGGGGAGGCCAGCCTCTCCTCGTGCAAGGTGACACCGAGGCCCTGGGGCCTCCACCCTGCACATCCTAGAGACGGTGGTAGAGCCGGGGGCTGCTAACCCTTGGCTCTAACCAAAGCCCCTGGCACTGGGCAGTCATCCGGGTCCCTCCTCCTGTCTCACACACTTGTCCAGTCTGACCGGGAGCCTTGACCGCCTTCAAGTGGCGCCTAGACCCGCCCCCACATCACTGCCCTGCCCTGGACACAGGACTCCAGGGCTCACCTGCCTCCCCGTCCGCTCCTGCTTGCTCTGTTTTGTTTACACGTGGAGATCAGACCACAGCACTTCCTGCAGGAGAACCTTTTTGTGGCTTCTGCCTTCACACCTCACCAGTGATTTAAGAATCATGCCCCCAGCCCCCTCCCCCTGCAACCTCTGACCTCACCTCTGCCGCCTCCTCTCTGCCCTGGTTGTTGGCCTGGCCATCTTTGAGAACACCTGCTGTTCTAGCCCAGGCACGTCACACACCAGTCAGGTGTCCAGGCCTCTGTCCATGTGGACCCCATCCCACCCATGCAGACAACCCCACCCCGAGTCAGCACTCAGTGTCCTTGTTCCTTGTCCGTCTTGCCCCCTGCAGCCAGTGCCCCTTGAGGTCAGGACCCTGTTGTGTCCCCTTGAGGGTCACTGGGCCTGGAGGCAGCCCCCAGCCGAAGTGGTGGACCCTCCCCTGGCCAGCCGAGGGGCTGGGCACAGGGCAGCCCGCCAGGCAGGCACCTCCCCTGCTGTGAAGACAGGGACCCTTCACAGCATCCGTAGTGAGGAGGCTCAGGTGCTGGTCTTATTTGGTGACTTGATTATATATAACTTTAGCTATTTTATCTTTGTTTTTTTCCTAATAACAGTAGAGAGGACCGTACCTGCCTCCATTTCCCTCGTCTGTGTTGGGTGGGTCTCCTGCTTTCTGTGTGGTGCGGGTCTTGTCTGTTTCCTGCTCAGACCTGGCGTCTGCAACCTCCAGGCAGCCTAGGTCCCCTGAGCAGGACGAAGTTTTAGAGACCACTGCCTGGGCCAGTGGTGCTCACTGCTGCCGCCCTGGTCCTTGTCTCTGGGCCTTCTTAGTGGTCAGAAAGAAGATAAAATGCACCAGGAGTCTGTGGTGATACTTCCCGTTCAAGCTGAGGACGTTTGCGTTGACCTTGCTGGTCTCCCCCGGCTGGGCAGACCCAGTCCCAGGCCGCAGTTTGCTTGCTCCACGTCACGCGTCACTGCTTGGAAAGGACGTCGGTGTTCTCCTGTCCAGCTCTTGTCTTTGCATGCCCTCTGCTCTCTAACTGGGTACACATTTGTTAATAGATCTGTTTCTTTTAACTTTAATTTTTCTAGTATCTTGAACATTTTTAAATTTTGTTGCAGAAGTTTGAAAATTATTTAGTAGCAAATTGAGCTCTGTAGAGTATGGTATATCTAAGGAAGCCTGGCTTCTACCCCGTGCTTGATTTTCACCTTACCCCTGTGAGCTTCATAAGTTTCACCTTACCCCTGTAAGCTTCATAAACTTTCATAAGTTTATGAAAAATGGTGTTTTTTTTCCTTTTTGTTTTAAATAAAAGCAAGTAAGTTATACATGAAGGTTAATATTTTTTAAACATGCTTGACTTTCAGACAGTGGCAAATGCTGTCATGTAAACAAGAAGGGAAAAGTCTCTAAGGCCAAGCCATGGCCAGGTCCTGGGCATTCCTGTGCTCTGACCTCTGTCCCAGGTCGGAGCTGACTGGTGCCAGCAGCCTCCCTGCCCTGTGTCCGCAGGTGGAGAGAGAAAAGCAGCCGGAGCACGAGGCACAGTGGCTGCAGGGGCACCTGGCCATGCTGCTGAGCTCTGTCCTGGAGGCAAAGCCCCTCTCGGGAGACCAGAGCCAGGTGGGGTCGGAGCTCCTGCAGAGGTATGAGATGCTGGAGAGGAAGACGGCCACCTTTGAGAACATCGTCTGTGTCCTGAACCGGGAGGTGGAGAGGGTGGCCATGACTGCCGAGGCCTGCAGCAGGCAGCACCGGCTGGACCAAGACAAGATTGAAGCCCTGAGTAATAAGGTCTGCACGTGGAGGGAGGGCAGCGTTGTCCGTGCCCCGGCAGGTTCTAGCAGGTCAGGAGCTGCAGGGCCTGGACAGTAGGACTCCATTTGCAAACCCCTGTCCAGGATGGTTTCTCCCAGAGGCGTTGGCCTCCTTGGTTTCTGAGCCCCATTCTCTGAGCGACCCACCTGCAGGGTCATGAAGGCCACAGGCTGGAGCCTCTTGTCTCCAGCCGGGAGGACAGAGTTAACGATGGCATGTGCCTGGCGTGGTTTGGCTCCTGAGCATGTTTCTGGACAGGAGCCTTCTGTGTGGACTTGGAGCTCCCACCTCACATCAGGCGGGGGTGGGGTCCCATGGGGAGGGACAGACTTGACAGGAACCTCACGCGGGGTACCCCAGGAGCACTGGGGAGGCCGTCCTGCTGGAGACCGGTGGCTGTGGGAGGCAGGGCACAGTGCCCGCTCCCTTCCTGTGAGTGGGAAGGTGGTCTTGCTGCCCGGCAGGTGCAGCAGCTAGAGAGGAGCATCGGCCTCAAGGACTTGGCGATTGCTGACCTGGAGCAGAAGGTCCTGGAGATGGAGGCGTCCACCTATGACGGGGTCTTCATCTGGAAGATCTCAGACTTCGCCAGGAAGCGCCAAGAAGCTGTGGCTGGCCGCACACCAGCCATATTCTCCCCAGGTGTGGTTTTAGAACTCCTACCCCTGACACTGCTACTGTTCTGGGTACCCCAGGTCCCCTCACCTCAGCAGCCACGTGGAATGGCTCCCAAGGGCAGGGCTGGGACGTCCTCAGCCGACCCAGGAGCATCTGCACCTCCCTGAGGGGCGAGTCAGGCAGCTGAGATGTGGGTCAGGCCGTGTGTCCCCTTGGTCAGGAGCTGGAGGTGTCAGGCTGGCTGCCCTCCCCACGTACCTGCCCTCAGGTTTGCTCCTTGTCACCACACACAGTGCGGCAGGAGGCAGAGGATGGCGCTCGGGTGTCAGGGCTGAGCTAATCCGACTCTCCTCCGCTTCCCCCACCAGTTCAGCTTCCAGCTTTTGCTGCAGGCAGCCCTGTGAGCGTGTCTTTCTTACTCCCTTTTCTTCACTCCCAATTATGGGGTCTCTTGAGGGGTCCTCCTGGGGTCTCCTCTGGAAGGCAGTGCTGGAGGGGGCAGGGCAGGGCTGCTGAGCTGCAGGCTTCTGCCAGGACCTTGGCTCTCAGCACGGCAGAGGCAGCCCCTCGAGGTCCTCTGGGGCCTCCTGATGGCCGAGCCACTCTCTGTGTCCCTGCTCAGGTGCTTCGCAGACTTGTGCCACGGGGGTCAGAACATGCCTCGTGTACACTGTTTTCCTTCACGTTTACCTGCTGCTGAGGTGTGGGCTCCTCTGCTGTGTGAATTTAACTTGGCTCTGCTAGGTAAGTCCCTGAGCGCCAGGGACTGCCTTGCTGTGCTGCGCTGTTCCAGGCGAGGGAGACCCAGGCAGCATCTGGAGAGGGCACCTCCTGTGGAAAGGCCACCATCCTCCTCTGTGTGGCATGTCCTGACTGTCTCCAGCAAGGGCCCGATATGAACAAAAATCACACATTCTTACACATTCTTTCTTTTGTGAGTTGAGATGGAAAACACAAAAGTTTGTTGTAGGGAAAACTTGAGAGCACGCTCTCTGTGGTGGCGTCACTCCTGTGCAGATGGGCTGGTCCAGCAGAATTGTCCCTGCTGATTCGGGTTCCTGGGAGCTCTGGGAGAGAGCGAGGTTAAGGGTCAGTGGCCAGAGGCCCGGCCACGATGACATTCTTCGCAGGAGCCGTGCTTGGGCGAGAGGCCTGTTTGCGTTCGGTGTCTGCTTTAGGTGACGCTGGTGAGCCAGGCTTGCACACTGGATGAGGAGAGTGGCCGGGAGGCTCCCCTGCTGGGGGCACCGGGCAGGACGGAGCTATCAGGATCACTGTCTGCAGATTGTCTGTGCACACATTATATCGAGTGCCTTAAAAACATAGGCTCAACCACGTTACGGCTGTTGCTCATTTTCTGTCCTTCTCGCTGGGGATGAGGGACGTCCGTTGACTCTGCTGTTCTGGGTTTCACCCCAGCTTGTGCCTTTTCCAAGGCAGACGTGGCCTCAACCCACAGCCCCTGGCCAGCCTGGGCTCCCTCCGCGGCTTTGCCCGGCCACCGTTGGGTGGTTCTCGCCTTGTGCGCCACCTGCCCCAAACTCACAGTTGTTTCATGCATTGCCAGTTTGGGGGCTACATTTGGGGTTCTTAAAAATGCTATTTCTAATTTCTGTGCTTTTTAAATTTGTTTTCATTAGCAACTAACTCTGCACAGTTTGGGAAAAAAAATGCTGTCTTTGTATCGCCAGAACCCGACTGTTTCCGTGTGTTTCTGTTCCCTGGGGAGGGCAGCCAGGTGGAGAGAGCCACTCCCTGCCCTGCCTTTGAGGGGGGAGGCTCACTGGCACCCCTCCTGCTCCCCAGCCTTCTACACCAGCAGGTACGGCTACAAGATGTGTCTGCGCATCTACCTGAATGGAGATGGCACCGGGCGAGGGACACACCTGTCTCTCTTCTTCGTGGTGATGAAAGGCCCAAACGATGCCCTGCTGCGGTGGCCCTTTAACCAGAAGGTGCGAGGGGCCTGTGGGCTCCCCTGGGGGCAGCGCTTGGGAGGCCCTGGGGCCATGCAGCTTCTGTGTGGTGAGGTTGTCCCGGACAGGGTCGCTCAGGCTTGCTGGACCCTGGTGTCTGCAACAGGCGCGTCCTCCTGTAGCACTGCCACCGCCAGGACCAGCACTTTGAAAGCACTGCCTTGGAGCATGTTTCAAAGAAAGGGATACAACTCCTGAGCCCTCTTTATCTGAGGTATAATTTAGTATTTTGAAAACCAGAATCTATTTTTGGTGGAGGACTGGAAGACCCAGAGACTAGGTTGGAACACGGTCCCTTCCTTTCCACACACTGGGTCTTGGCCCTGCCACCGCCCCTCCCTCCCTCCCTGTAGCCAGGGGAGGAGGCAGAGCAGAGTGGGTGGCGTGGGCGGGGGGACCCGCGTCTGTCCTGGGCGCGGGGTTCTCAGGCCTGACAGCAGCAGTCCCAGCTTCTCCCTGAAGAGGGATTTTCCTCTAGGTAGGCATCAGGTGCTTCATGATCTCCGGCAAGAAAATGCCTTTGTCAGGTTATCAGATGAGTATTACTATGAAAGAGCACAAGATAATGCAAATTCAGAAGTGCCAAGTTTCGGCTAAGAGTCCAGATGTCAGTGAACAGGAAATGCCAGCACGGGCAGGTTCTGCAGGCGAGACGCTTGGCACACCATGGCTGATGTGCCGGGCACTCCCTCCCGCGAACTCGGCCTCTGCTCTGGGCCTGGGGTGGGCACGTGTGTGGCTGTGTGTGTCCAGACCCCTGGGAGCGGGGCTCAGGCGCTCACGGACCCGTGTCCCCCCCCCCCGGGGCTGTCCCTCCAGGTGACCTTAATGCTGCTGGACCAGAACAACCGGGAGCACGTCATTGACGCCTTCAGGCCGGACGTGACCTCGTCCTCTTTTCAGAGGCCAGTCAACGACATGAACATCGCCAGCGGCTGCCCCCTCTTCTGCCCCATCTCCAAGATGGAGGCCAAGAACCCCTACGTGCGGGACGATGCCATCTTCATCAAGGCCATCGTGGACCTGACGGGGCTGTAGCCACCACCCACCAAAGGCCGGGGCAGCCAGGCACAGCCGGCTCAGTGAGGGGCCGCCACGCTGGGCCGGGTCTCACCGCACAAGGGTGGGTGGGGGCCAGGCTTGGGCGCTTGGGAGGGTGTCACCCGAAGCCCAGGTCAGCGTCACACGAGGAAGGCGCCGCTAGCCAGTCCTCAGATTTCTGCCTGCGTGCAGGGACCCGGGAGATGGGTGCAGCCCAGGGCCCTGGTGGGATCGGCCAAAGATTCTGAAGGCTCCTGGCGGAAACCGCCCTTGCTGTCCGTTCTGTACAGGAGGGAGGGCCTGGGTGGGGTGCTCCGAGGGGAGCACGTTCCAGCAAGGGCTTCAGAGGGGGCTCGCGTGGCGGGAGTGTGGCGGCCGCCTGGTGTTCAGGAGGCGGGGCTGCCCCAGTCTGTCCACAGGGCGACGAGCGCCAGGCGGCTCGGTTCTGCCCTCTGGCCCCTGAGGGAAGGGAGCGTGGTTAGACCTCTGGGTGCTTGTCTGGACAGAGCTCTCGCCTGTGCTGGCTTGGCTGGGTCAGCGGGCAGGACAGGGTGCTGGTCCCGCGCAGTCCAGCCCCGCCGGGCGATGTGTGTTAGCTGCACCATCCGGCTGAGAAGTCGTCATTAAACTGTTCAGATCTCTGTGGTGAGTGGCATCCATTTGGCTCTAGGTTGCCTGCAGCTTCCAGCCTTGGCAGCGGTGACTTTCTCTGGGGGCCCTATGACTCCCTCCCCTCAGGGGCCTGGCCCTTGCCCACTTCTCCGGCCAGCCATGGGCCTCCCAGGGGCTGCTGTGAGAGCAAGGCCACATGCGTGCCACCCCACCCTGCTCAGACTCACAGTGGACCAGTGGGGTGAGCACGGTCCCCAGGCACGTTGCCTGCCACGGTGTGTGTGCTCGGGACGGCAGGTGGGGGGCGTGCTGCACTGCCAGGCCTGTCAGGGCATCCTTATTCGGGGGTCTGTGAAAAGCTTGACTTTCCCCTGACATCCTTACTCTCTTCTGCAGTTTGAGAAGTTAACACAACGGAAAACCACTGAAAGCAACAGCCCAAGCACCAGGACCAGCGTGCACACGTTTGCCCTGTGCACATGTGCACTGTCATGGAAACGGGAGCGTGGCAGGGTCGGCCCCTCTGTTCCCTCTGCAGCCCAGCACCTTAGCTCTCCAGGGCAGCTTGCCATGAGTCATGTGCCTGTTCTACCTGGGGTTTAAAATTCTGCTTCTGTACCTTTGTGTGTCCACAGATAAGAGCACTGCATTTTAAAAACACAGAAACCAGGTACAGAATTGTCCTCAGGTAGCTGTTTTCTATCCACCCTCAGGTCGTGCTGCTGTGTGGGGTCCCAGGGAGAATGCACCCCAGTTCTGTGCTCCTCCGGAGCTCTGTCTTTGGTTGCCAGGGGGTGGGGACAGTGGCACAGAGCTGCTCTCCGGCTTTGGGTGGCCTGGAGGAGGAGCTGAAGGGTCGCGGGTCCCTGCCTTGCTTAGCGGTTGTCAGCTTGCTCTGCAGAGCACTAGGGGAGGTTCCCATGGCCTCCCGTCCCTCCCAGCGCTTCACATTGTTGGGCTTTGCCAACTGTGTGCGGTCTGCTGTGTGGGAGACAGCGTGTCATTGTGACTCGTGTATCTCTGGTGACTCGGTGGGGTCGGTCATCTTTATCAGGTTTATTGCTCATTCGGAATCTCTAACATGAATTGCCCATTTGTCTCTCTCTTTTCTTTTTTTTTTTTTGGAGACGGGATCTCACTCTTGCCCAGGCTGGAGTGCAGTGGCACCATCGTAGCTCACTGCAGCCTCCAACTCCTGGGCCCAGCAATCCTTCCACCTTGGCCTCCCGCAGTGCCGGGATCAGAGGTGTGAGACTCCGCGCTCAGCCCTGTTTATGTCTTTGTCCACTTTTCTGCTGGGTTCCTGGTCTTGTTTTCTGCCAGTTGGTAAGAGTTCCTAAGACTCAGGGATACTAGTCCTTGGTTGTATCTTTGAGCTGTGTTTGTTGTTGATGTATAGAAATTTAAGATTTAGATGTGATTAATTGAATAATCTTATCCATTATGAATGGTGCTGTTTCTGACTTAAAAATTCTAACCTTCCCCAGGGTTGAAAGATACTGTATTGTTTTCTTCTAATGGTTTTAGTTTTCTTTTTAACATAGTAGGTTTCTACATTTGGGAATTTGTTTATATATGATATTTTTTTATTAGGTCAACGCAGGTTAAAGAGATAGATCATTGAGGTCATTTCCTTTCCCTTAGAACTAAATAGAACCATGAAGTGAGAAGAGGGGAAAGTACCTCCCAGAGGGATAAAGGGAAGAAGGCAGCAGCAGGTGAAGGATTTGGGCCCACTTTGGAAGGTGGGGAGTAGGTTGAGGTGTGCGGCATCTGAGCAGAAGGGGGCTGAGGGTGTGGAGCTGCCCACCATTTGAGCCCGTGGGGTGGGGGAGAGTCAGAGCAAAGGGAGTCTGCTCAGAGACTGGGCAGAATAGCCACCTGGCAGGTCCCTTGCTGTCCCTCGCCTCCCTCAGGGAAGGAGGTCTCTGCCCCTCCGCACCCTGGAGCAGAGAGCAGGGCTGGGCTGGAGAGAAGAGGCTGCGGAAGGGGCAGAGGTGTGCATGGAGCTGCTTCCTGAGCGCTGGCCTCCACGTGAGGACGCTCCCAGGGGCACTGAGGCCTCCGGGGAGACCGACGCTCCAGGCAGACCGCGGGCAGGCCGGGTCCCGCTGCCTGGGCGCCTCTGCTCACACCCTCTGTGTTCCCATTGTAGGGTATTTCGTTACCCCAGAAAGAAACCTTCCGTCAGCAGTTACTCCGTCCCCTTCCCCAGCCCCTGACAACCATAATCCATCTCTGGATTTGCCTATTCTGGACATTCTTGTAAATAGAGTCCTGTAACATGTGGCCTTTTGTGTCTAACTGTTACGTGGCATGTTTTCAGGGTTCATCCATGTTGCAGCATGTGTCAGAATTTCATTCCTTTTTTATGGCTGAATACTATTCCACTGTGTGGACAGACCACTTTTATTTATCTGTTTATCTGTTAATGGACGATTGGGTGGTTTCTACTTTTTGGCTGTTACAGACATGCTTCTATGAACACGTGCACAGTTTTTGTGTGGACACGTTTCCATTCTGAGTATTCCCAGGGGTAGAAACTCCGGGCCGTGTGTTCGGCTCTTTGAGGAGCTGCCAAACTGCTTCCCACAGTGGCTGCACCGTTTTGCATATCCACCAAGAAGCAGTTTTTAGTTTATGCTTTTATTTGGCCACCTCCTCTTGTATCTTTCATGTTATCTAGAATTTTAATTTTATCATATTTTTTCAACACACTAATTTTTAACAGTCCCACAGTGACTGCCAGCATTTTGTGTATCTGTTTGCCCAGAGCTGTTCTGTGTCCTGCCCCCTTTGTTTTCCATGACTTGAGAAAGAGCATCACGTAACACTCCTGAGCAGTCTGGGGTGCTGGCCTTGCAGGCTCCGTGTGTCAGCATATGGCTTTGTCTTACTCTCCCTTTTTTTTTTTTTTTTTGGAGACAGAGTCTCACTCTGTTTTGCCTGAGCTAGAGTGCTGTGGCATCAGCCTAGCTCACAGCAACCTCAAACTCCTGGGCTCACGCAATCCTACTGCCTCAGCCTCCCGAGTAGCTGGGACTATAGGCATGCGCCACCATGCCCGGCTAATTTTTTCTATATATATTTTTAGCTGTCCAGATAATTTCTTTCTATTTTTAGTAGAGATGGGGGTCTCGCTCTTGCTCAGGCTGGTCTCGAACTCCTGACCTCGAGCGATCCTCCCACCTCGGCCTCCCAGAGTGCTAGGATTACAGGCGTGAGCCACCGCGCTCGGCCCTTACCCTCATTTTTAATGTTGATTATCTGGGTTAGAATTTTGGATAGATGGTCATTTTTTCTCAGCACTTTTCTCAGTGACTCCACTGTCACTTGGATACATTGCCAATGTAATGTCTGCTGCTCGTTTGTCATTCTTTTCTTTTTTGAGACGGAGTCTCTGTCACTCGAGCTGGAGTGCAGTGACATCATCACAACTCACTGCAGCCTCCAACTCCTGGGCTCAAGTGATCCTCCCTTCTCAGCCTCCCAGAGTGCTAGGATTACAGGCGTGAGCCACTGCTCCCAGCTTCTTTTTACAGGTAAACTGCATTTTCTTTTAAATTTTTTGCATAGTAAAATTGATTTTTTCTTTTGGTATGCAGTTCTGTGAATTTCCTAACCTGTGCAGGTTTATGTACGTTCCCCCATAGTCAGGATACAGGAGAGCTCTGTCACTTCAGAGACACCTGCACTCTTTGTGTGGCCACCCTCCCCAACCCATACCCGCAGGCAGCCACTTCTCTGTCACTGTAGTTTTGTCACATAGATGGAGTCATGCAATGTGTCACTTTCTGAGACTGGCCTTCACTCAGCAGAATGCCTTTGAGATTCATCAATATGTGTGTCAAAATTTGTTTCTTTTTTTTTTTCCTGAGTAGTATCCCATTATATGGATGGATCACAGTTCGTTCACCTGTTGAAGGGTATTTGAGATGTTTCCAGGGTTTTGCAATCATGAACAGAGCTGCTATAAATATTTGTGTCCAGGTGGTTAAATGAGTTTTCATTTCACTAGGGTAGTTAGGAGTGGGGTTACTGGATGGCACAGTGGTGTATTTCAAATTCGTAAGAAAGTACCCGACCGCTTTCTGGAACACCAGTGCCGCTGTGGAATGCCAGCGCAGGTCTCCGTTCCTGTCGCTCCACATCCTCTGAGCACTTAGCATTGTCCATGCTTTTTATCGTAACTGTTGTAATAGGTGTGTAGTGGTATTTTGTCATGGTTGTAACTTGCATTTCTCTTACATCTGATGAATGATGTTCTTCTTTGGTGAAGTTTCTGTGTCTTACCTGTTTTTAAATTGGGTTGTATGTTTTCTTGTTGAGTTTCAGGGTTATTTATATCATCTAGGTACAAGTCCCGAGCCAGAGAGATAATTTGAAAATATTTTCTCCCAGTCTGTAGCTTATCTGTTCATCTTCTTAACAGTGTCTTTTTCAGAACAAGTAAGTTTTAAATTTTGATGAATCCTGTTTATCAGCTTTTTCTTCCATGGATTGTGCCTTTGGTGTCATGTCTAATTCTTTGAGTAACACCAGATCATGATGGTTTTCTCCTATAATTCATTCTAGAGTTCTGATTGTTGTACATTTTACATTTAGATCTGTGATCTATTTTCAGTTAATTTTTGCGTAAGGTGTGTGGTTTAGGTTGAAGTTCTTTTTTTTTTTTTTTGCATGTAGATGGCCAGTTGTTCCAGGATCATTTCTTGAGATGACTAAACTCGTGGCTCCACATAGAATTACAACCTCTCCTTTCTCCATTAACTTGCTTTTTCAGTTGAAGAAAGATCCTTTCTCCGTTGAATTGTTTTTTTACTTTGGTAAATGCTGATTTGTCGCATTTATGAGACCTGTTATGTTCCTTTGATCTGTGTACCTGCATCTCCCCTGCACCGATTGGTCTTGTTACGCTCTGATGGTATTAGGTCAGGTGCTGTAATTCCTCTAACTTTATTCTTGTTTTTCAAAATTGTTTTAGCTATTTTTGTTCCTTTGCTAGTACATAAGAATTTTAGAATCAGCTTGTCTGTATCTTCCAAAAATCTTGCTGGGATTTTCAGTGGAATTTCATTAAATCTATAGATCGGTTTGGGGAGAATCGACATCTATGTTGAGTCTCTATTTAGGTGTTCGGTTTCTTTCTCAGTATTTTATAGTATTCAGGGTACATACCTTGTGCATGTTCTGATAGGCTTATGCCTCAGCGTTTCTTTCTGTTTTGAGCTGTTGTAAGAGGTGTTCTTTTTTAAATTTTGATCTGATTGTATGTTTCCGGTGTTTGGAAACATGGTTGATTTTTGTGTCTTGCCCTTATATCCCGTAACCTTGGTAAATTCACTTCCTGGTTCTAGGAGGTGGGGATTTTTTTGTTTTTGTAGATTTGGGGGGATTTGATGCATAAACAATCATGTCATCTATTCACAGGGACAGTTTTATTTCTTCATTTGCAGTCTCCGTGCCTTTCATTTCTTCTGCTCACCTTGTTCTCCTGGCCGAGACTTCCAGCCTGAGGTGGAACAGTGGAGAGCGTGTCCTCGCCTGTGCCCCATGTTGGGGGAGGCCTTGTCACATGTGGTGTCACCTGTAGGTTTTTTGGTTGATGTCCTTTATCAGGTTGAGCAGGTTTCCCTCTACTTCTAGTTTGCTGAGAGATTTTTGTCATGACTAAACATTTTATCAAAATGCTTTTTCTATACAGGTGATTTCTTTGGTTTTGGTATCAAGGTACTATAGACAAAAAATTGGTACCAGAAGTGGGGTTGTTGTTACAACAAATACCTGAAAATGTGGAAGCAGCTTTGGAACTGGGCAATGGGCAAAGGCTGGAAGAGTTTGGAGGAACAGGCTAGAAAAAGCCTAGATTGCTATAAATGGAATATTGGAGCAAGACTGATGAGGGCTCAGAAGAGAACTGTAGGGAAAATCTGAAACTTCTTAGAAATGACTTAAGTGGTCGTGATCACAATGTCGGCAGAAATACAGTAAGGGCCATTCAGATGAGGCCTTAGAAGGCAGTGAGAGGCCCAGGCTGCCCTCAGGACCACGGGGCTTGCCACCCAGGGCCCCTCACGCCTCCACTGCCTCCATTCCGGTGCAGCGCCCCTTGGCAGCCGTGTCTCTAGTGGGCCTGGGGAAGGTGTAAGCCAGAAACCTTGGCAGAGCCCACGCAGGCGTGCAGAAGGCGAGAGCTGTGGGGTGTGGCTTCTTCCTCTTAGATTTCCAAGGATGTTGCAGACTTGTCACAGGACAGGTCCCCTCTACGACAAAGCCCATGGAACCATGGGGTCAGAGCCACTGGCAGAGTCCCCACCAGGGCAGTGCTGTGTGGGGCCACCCCTGTGACCCCAGCACTAGAGACACCAGCAGTCAGCACCAGCCTGGAGAGCTGTGGGCTCGAGACGCCAGCCCGTACAGCTGCGCACGGTGGAGCCCAGCAAGCTTGAGGTGGGGCATCCCAGAGCTTTGGGGGCCCAGCGCCTGCCCCTGTGTGTCTAGAAGGCAGGACGCCTGGTCAGAGATTATTCTCAAGCCTTGGGATTTAGTATTGTTTGCCTTGCTGGGTTTTTGGACTTGCTTGGGACCCATTATTCCTTTCCAATTTCTGCCTTTGGAATGGAAATGTCTGTTCTGTGCCTGCCGCCTCACTACTGTATTTCGGATGCACCGAACTTGTTTAATTTCACAGGCTCACAGCTGGAGGGAAACTTGCCTCCCTGTGAGCCTGCGATGTGATCCTGCCTTGAGATTTAGACGAGATTTGGGGCTTTGGGCTTTTGAGTTGATGCCGGAACAAGTTAAGCCTTTTGGGATTATTGGGATGGAATGAATGTATTTTGTATGTGAGAAGAACATGAATTTGGGGGCTCAGGGCCAAAACACTAGGGTTTGAATGTTTGTCCCCTCCAAAATTCATGTTAATATTTAACTGCCATTGTAACAGTATCAGGAGGTGATTAGGCCGCGAGGGCCCCGCCCTCCTGGGTGGGATTGGCACCATTGTGAAAGGGCAGGTTTGGCGCCTCCTTGCCCTCCCACTGTCCGCGATGACGTGGCAGGAAGGCCCTTCTCAGATGTCAGCACCTCGCTCTTGGACTTCCCAGCCTCCAGAACTGTGAGCCAATAAACTTCTGTTAATTACAAATTATCCAGTCTCAGATATTCTGTTATAGCAGCAAAAATAGACTACGACAAGGCTGAATATTTGTGTCTCCCCAAAATTCATATGTTGGGACATAATCCCCAATGTGATGGCATTTGGAGGTGGAGCCTTCGGGAGGTGATTGGGTCATGTGGGTGCGTCCCTCATGAATGGGACTGTCCACGGAGAAGAACCAAACTCTGTGAAATAATGTGTAGGTTTATTCGGAGCCCCGTAGGTGCAGCCATGGCCCAGAGCCACACCCAGGAATCCTGGAGCAAGTGGTCCTGCTCCACACCCAGGTCCTGGAGCAAGTGGGTTACAGTGTGGTTTATACATTTCAGGGAGACAGGAATTACATGTAAAGTCATAAATCAATACATGGAAGACATACATTAATTTGGCCCCAAAAGGCAGGACATCTCAAAGCAGGGGATTATTACAGGTTATGGGTGGGTTTAAAGATTCTTTGATTGGTAATTGGTTAAAGAAATGAAGTTTTGTCTAAAGGCTTGGAATGTTTTAAGTTAAGGAAGTGGGTTAATCAGACAAGCCACTGGCCATATAATCCAAGTGATTTGTTATGTAAATTGAGGACCTGCAGGTGTGGTGTAAGCTGTGTCTTGCCTGGCCTTAGGCCTGTTGATGAGTCGCAAAGGACATCTCCAGGAAGGGAGAGGGGCATGAGGAGGCTGTCTGACCTCCCTTGTCGTGGCAGCAACTCAGCTGTAGGGTGTTTCTGGGGTCCCCTTGGCCAAGAGGGAGGTCCATTCAGTCAGCTGGCGGGAAGGGGCTTAAGATTTCATTGTGGTTCACGGGATTAATGCTAGTATAAGAGAGGCCCCAGAGTTCCCTTCCCCTTTCCAACCCGTGAGGTTACAGCAAAAAAAAAAATGGCCACTTACGAACCCGGGAGGCCAGTGACACCAAATCTGCCGCACCTTGACAGTGGACCTCCCAGCTCCAGACTGAGAAACACGTCTGCAGTGGACAGGCCAGCGAGCCCTGGCATTCTGTTACAGCAGCCTGAGACAGTTACGTGGTCTCACACAGGAGGAACCCGAAGGCGTGGAGGCTTGTTTCATGACTTGTGCCATTGGCTGCCGTCGCGTGGGACGGTCCACGCACACCGAATTCTCAGTCATGGTTGTTAGGGTTGAATTGTATCCCCCCAGTAAAGAGGTGTTGAAGTCTAACCTCCCCGTAACTCAGAATGTGGCCTTCTTGGGAATAGGGTCTTCACAAAGGTAATCAAGTTAAAATGAGGTCATTAGGGTGGGTCCTAATCCAGGATCACTGGTGTTTTTATGAAAAGGGGACATTTGTACACGGCCATGCTGAGAGGGAAGGTGACATGAGGGCCAGAGGAGACCGCCAGGGTGGGGAAGGGGCCAGGGCCTGCCAGCACCTGGACCTGCGACTTCTGGCCTCCAGAGCTGTGAGACAATACGTTTCTGTTGCCACCTGGTTTGTGGTGCTTTGTGACAGCAGCCTCAGGTGTTCAGTTCTCTGTCCTTGCTGACTCCGGTAGTTTTCTCTGTTACTGAGAGAGGAGTGCTGACGTCCTCCACAGTAGTCGGGCGTGTCTGTTTCCCCTCTGTCCTGTCACTTTTTGCTTCATACATTTGGGGGCTCTGTTGTCAGGTGCGTACACACTTGGAATTGTTATGTCTTCTTGGTGAACTCGCCCTTCTGTCATTGTGTAATGTCCCTTTACTGCTGCTGGGAATACTTTTTCAGAAGTGCACTTTGCTTTGTCTAATGTTGACATAACCAACGTTGTTTCCTTTGATTAGTGCTTTGTGGCTTTCCATCCTTGCGCTTTTAACCTACACGTATCACATTGGAAGTGAATTTCTTCCAGATGGCATAGTTGTGTAACTTTTTTGTTTAAGATTAATTTTGATATTATGTAGTTATTGATAGATTTCAGTTTACCATTTGTTTCCTGTTCTGTTTTTATTCCTCAGTTTCTTCTTTCCTGCCTATAATGATACAGTTATTTGAACATTTTTTAGTATTCTGTTTTAGTTTATTGTTAGTATTATTATTTGAGACAGGGTCTCACTCTGTCGCCCAGGCTGGAGTGCAGTGGTGTGATCACAGCTCACTGCAGCCTGCAACTCCTGGGCTCAAGCATCCTCCCCCGCCAGCTGCCCAAAGTGCTGGGATTACAGGCATGAGCCACCAAGCCCAGCCCCCAGACCCCCCAACTTTAAAAATGTGCCACTTCCTGTGGCCTCTGTGGATTTTGATGAGAAATGTGCATTCATTCAAATCAGAGTTTCCCTAGAGGTAGTGTGTCAGTGTCCTCCCTACTTTCAAGAACTTTTTTTGTCTTTAGTTTTTAGCAGTTTTTATGTCCTGATGGAGATTTATTTCTTTGAGTTTATCCTGTTTTGAGTTTGCTTGGCTTCTTGAATCTGTAGATTTATACTTTCACCACATTTGGGAAGTTTCTAGTCATTACTTTTGCAAATCACTCTCTTCTGAGCTTCCTATGACACAAATGTTAGACCGTTAGCTACTGTCTTGCAGGTCCTTTGAGGCTCTGGTTTGATTTTCTTTTTTCCTGCAATTTTTCTCTTTCTGTTCAGGTTGGATCATTTCAGTCCATCTTTCTTCTCATCTGCTTCTGCTACTGAGTCTGGATGGACTCCGTACATTTTGGTTATTTTGCTTTTCACTTCAATATTTCCATTTGGTTCTTTTTATATCTGCTATTTTTTTGCTGAGACTATTTTTACATCCGTTGCAAAATGTTTGTGATTGCTTGTTTTAAAGCATTTTTATAGTAGCTACTTTAAAAGGCGAAAGATTTATTCGATCTGAAGAGAAACCAGAGTATATAGTAGCTACTTTAAAGTCTTGGTCAGATAATTTCAGCATCTGTGTGTTCTCATCCTTGGCATCTGTCTTTTCTCTTGCAAGTTGAAGTTTCCAAGGTTCTTCATGTGTCAAGTAATTTTGGATTATATTCTAAACATTTTGAATATCACTTTTTGAGCCCTGGGTCTTGTTTCAGTCCTGTGGGAAGTGATGTCTTTGTTAGCAGGCACCCAGTCTCGTTGGGGCCGTACCCACATGCCCACTGCCTTGTGTGGGCTCCAGTCTCCGAGGCCACTGCCCTTCAGGCTTGTCCCTCGGTCTGGGATGTCGGGGGTTGGTCTGCAAGTTCTCAAAGTCTTGGGTCTGACAATTGAAACCGATCCAGGTACCTGCCATTTGAGTCGGGGGCTCTGCGTTCACAAACCACTTTATGGGGCAGCTTTCCCAAGCTCCCCCTCCGGTTTTGGTTGCTGCCCCCCCCCCACATTGGTTCTCCAGCCAGGCAATTTGGGCTCTGATCACCCCGCCGTGACATGCCCTCCTTGTCTGGACCACATCAGGGTCCACGTGGCAGGAGGGCAGAGAGAAAAGTAACAGGGCGGGCCCCTCCCTCCTGGAAGCCCAGCAGCCCTGGTGTGGCTCTCGAGGTTCCTGGAACCACCACTTCCACTGACACCAGGGGCTGCCTGGGCACAAAAGAACAGGCAGGAGCGGAAACGCAGGGCACCCCACGCCCAGTCGAGCAGCAGGAGCTCCCGTCCCAGTCTGCAGGGTGGCTCCTGGGGTCTTTCTGCCTGGGCCCCGCACTCCCTTCCAGTGTCACGGCTGGGCTGGGTTCAGTCCACAGATACTGAGGGGACAGCAGACAGTCTGTGGGCCTCTGGGTCTCTGCCGTGTGCTGTGCACTCAGGTCTTGTGGCCACGGCCGTGGGCAGGGCCACAGGGCTCCATCTTCCCTGGAACCGGAGCCTCTCCCAGAGCCCCTGCGATTCCTTTGCCCTTGGCGAGCCCGTGGCACAGCTGCCTTGAGACGTGTGTGGTTATCTTTCTTGCTCAGACCTCAGCATGTCCTCTCTGCAGATTCTTGTGTTTTTGCAATTTTGTTCTTTAAACACTGAGTCTCTACCACGGCCCCTGCAATGGGGATGCGTCCACGCCGCCTCCCGCCTCTCCACGGTGGGACTGTTGCTCCGTGGACGCTCCGTCTTCTGCCTCATCCTCACGCCCTGTCTGGCCCAGCAGGTTCCATGTGTCGACTCCCCTTTCAGATTTCCTCACGTTCTTGGTTTGTGTCCCTGCCTCAGCTTTACAGCTCTGTTCGGCTTTATTGTTGCCACTGGTCTCCTTGACTTTAATCAGACACATATTAAGTCCTTTCCAGGAAATTGCTCCGTTTCTTCCAACTTCTCAGAAGTGTATCTGCATTTGTTGAACTTGTTGGCCACTTTCTATGGTAAGGGTTTCCTTGTGGGCTTTGGATTTTTGGTTTCAGCTCATCTGCCGACGTGTTTTTGGGATTTCCTTGATGCTGTGTTGTCATCTTTTCTTCCTTTCCTCATTCTCCGCGTCTGGTGGTTTTATGATTAACTCGACGGCCCTGGGGCTTCCCCGCCAAGAACGAGGAGTTAGGGGGACAGGAGTTCCTGTCCCTCTGGGTGGCGCAGCCCACACAGGTGGACGCTGGGCTGCCTGTGGCTCCTCCAGGCCCTCAGCCCTCTGGCGGCGTCTCCTCACAGGCCCCAGTTCCCTGCAGGCACGATTGCCCCAACCCCGTCTGTGGGGGCCCTGCCCTGGCCCTCTCTCTGCCTGCCCGGAGCCAGCCTGGCTCTGGCTCCGCAGGGACGTTTACCTTGTTATGCACTTAAGTCTCTCCTATGTCTTTTCTCAGTTGTGTTGATTGTTGCCATTGCTGGAGCCAGGACGGTTGGACACAAGCCCACTGCCCACATTGGTGTTGCCACTGGACAGCTGACACCCCCACCCCAGAGCTCCAGCCTCCACATCTTGCTCATCACCACCACCACCCTGGGAACCCCTGAGCTGAAGGAGGTACCAGGCGAGCTCCCAGCACAGCCTGGGCAAAGCCTGTGAGGGCCCAGCCAGAGCCACCCCTCTGCTGCCGCTCTGGGCCCCGGGTCCTGTCCTCACCTGCCTGAACCCCACAGTGCTCTGCCCAGCCCCTGCCCCCACCGCCAGCAGCCAGGGAATTCCTGGAGGATGTGACTAACTGCTGAAAGCCCTCCAGAATCCCATGGCACCGGGAGCTGGAGGCAGCCCCACCCCTGGACTTTGTCCTGGCAGGCCCTGGACACTGCCACCCACTGCAGCTGTGTCGGGCGTCTCCTCAAGGTTACGGAGGGTGGACATGTATACCTGTGCCAGCACCTCCATCCTGTTCTCCCCTCCTGGCACTTGTCAGGTGGTGGCTGTAAGGGCCACACCCCTAGGGCCATCACAGCCATGTGTGCTCTGGGCCCCCTCCCTGCAGACAGAGGCTAGACGACAGTATGCTGTGGCCAACTGTTTATTCAGGCCCCAGACAGGTGGCGAGGGGACATGCAGCACGCTCAGGCCCACGGCAGGCTGACCTGCAGGCCCCGAGCACCGCAGGTGCTCACTCCAAGGTGCCAGAGAGTCCTCTGCCAGCCGGGGCCCTGCGGGACTGGCTGAGAGTGTGTGTCGCGCTGACTGTCCTAAGTGCCCTGGGCAGGGGCTGGCTCAGGGCTGTGTGAACCAACCTCCAGCCCAGGGGGAGGGGTGGGTGAGGAGCGGGGCCTCCAGTGTCTGTGCACCCCGAGCAGACCAGGAGGCTGGTGAGAGGTCGTTGGCGCTGCCCACACCGGCCACCCTAGTGCTAAGCATCACGGCTGTGTGGGTGGGTTCGCTTGCGAGAGCGTGTTGGGGTCCGGCCATCCCCTTTCTAAGGCGTTACAGCTACGAGCTGAGCTTCTCTGCCCCCCACTCGAGACGGAACCATGGGGCCTTGCTGGTGTCCTCGGAGGGTCCCAGTGTGCCCCTCAGCGCCTCTGGCTGGCAAACCAGGAGAAGAAAGGGCGGGGGCGCGGGCGCGGGGCCTGGAGTATGCGCACGGTGCGCGGTGAGCGCCAGGCTTTGATGGTGGCGTCGTCGCTGGCCGTCAGCAGGAGCTCCTGCTCCTGGGGACTGAAGGCCACCGAGTTGACCACGTCCTCATGCCGCAGCTTGGCCAGGCAGATGTTGTAGTGGCGGTCCCAGATGTAGCCATGCCGGTCCTCAGCCCCGCTGCAGGACAGCGCCAAGTGAACCTGCTGCCCCCCTGCCGGTGCCCACACCTGCCCTGAGCCCTGGCCCACCCAAGCCCGCACCTGGCCACAAAGTCCCTGCTGACGTCGAGGAAGATGAAGAAGCACTCGTCGTTGGGCGTGTAGGCGCGGTGTGCTCGCAGGGCCCGCCTCACCTCCCGCATGGTCTTGAGGTCAAACACCAGCAGGTCAATCTCCTCTGCGATGGGCGGTGGCTGCATGGGGTCGGCTACCACGGCACCACTGGGCCAGGCGCGGCTGTTCACGTACAGGTACCTGGGCAGAGGGCACACCGCTAGGTACAGGCCACCTGCCGGCACCCCACCCGGGACACTGTCAGGAGGCCTACCTGTTGTCGGGCGACAGGCCCATGCCGATGATGTGGCCGTGCACGTCAATGACATGGTCCAGTGCGTCAAAGAAGGCGTCAGAGCCCCGCCCCTCGCCCAGCACAGGCCCGGCTGTGGTCATCTGGTGTGGCAGGATCTGCTTGATGCCTGCGCGGAAGGCCAGCGTGAGGGCCCCCACCCTGAGGGCATCTCGGCTCCTGAGCATCCCAGAGGGCCGTGGGTCTGCCTGCTTGGGGGCCCCCAGATCTGAACCGGAGAGGCCCATCCGGTCACTCGCTTGCTGGGGCCCGGCCTGCGTCTGTCCTGCCATCCATCACTCAGCCCCCACAGGACCAAGGCCAGGCCTAGGCCTGCACCCCCAGGAGTAGATGGAAGATCCAGACTGCCTGTGGACTCAACGTGCCGTCTGGCCCCCTGGACCCCTGCCCAGCCTCCCTCCAAGCTCTTGGGCCTGAAGAGGGGCCTGGGAAGCACCCAGCAGTGGTCCCCCCAGGCCAGCCAGGTCTGCCCTGCCCGTTACCGATCTGATGTGGGGAGTAGGTGAGGCAGCCCGTGGTGAAGATGAGGTACTTGTTCTTGGTGCTGGCAGCACTGCGCTCAGGGGGCTTGGTGTGGCCCTGGGCCAGCAGCTTAGCCACTCTGGTCTCCAGCACTCGCTCTGACAGCTGTGGCTGCGTGCGCCCCTCCAACATACGGTCCAGGAATCGCTGCAAGCCCTCCTTGGTGTGGGCAGGGGCCGGGCCAGCCACCTCGTCCTCACTGTCGCCGCCCAGGTCAAAGACACGGCAGCAGTGGGGAGCAGCAGGGTCCCCAGCGTCCAGCAGGAGGTCCGGGCTGTCGAACCTGCTGCAGTCGGCCACCATCACTGTGCGGATGGTGCTGGCGTTGAGGTTCTGGATCTTGAAGAGCCGCTTCACCACGTTGACGTTCTCCGACTCCACATCCTGTGGGCGGGGCACAGCTGGGTGGGCGCCGGGCCTGGGGGAGGGCAGCCCGCTGCCTGGCGCAAGCCCTGCCCCGCCCCGCCCCAGCCCCACACTGCCCACACCTGGAAGGCGTGGTTCAGCCACAGCACTGAGCAGGAGGTGATGTCCCCGATGCGGTGCAGGTTCCCGGAGATGAGGCTGGTTTCCGTGAGCCAGCAGCCGAACACGTCGTAGGGCTTGTTGCGCACCCGCGACAGCAGCGCGAAGGAGTCTGGGGGGAGGCCATGGCTGGGCAAGCTGCCCGCAGGGGGCAGCAGGTGGCCCATCCCAGGGCCCGTGCTCACCTAGGCTGATGACGGCAATCTCACCAGATGAGGAGTTGTGCGGCCCCAGGAACACCCCAGAGGCCAGCAGCAGCGAGTCATCCTGGTTGAACTGGGAGAACTGGGTGTAGCTCCAGTTGTAGGGCCGCATGTCCGCGCTGTGCAGCAGCGAGATGGTCAGGTCATTGTTCCAGATCTGCACAGCGGGGGTAGCAGTGGGTGACATGGTCCAGCCAGCTGTCACCCACCCCAAGGCATATGGTTACAGAGAGCTGGGGGCCTGCCTCTGGCGCAGGAGTCTTCCTGGGGGCCCTCTCCTCTCAGCTGGCAGTTAGGGTCACCCTCTCCTGCTCCCAGTCCCGAGTGGTCCTGGCTGAGGTGGTTCTTCCAACCTGGTCCTTGCCACTGGACGCAGGGAAACGGGCCCGCCTCTCACCTGTGGCCCGACCCTCCCTACCTGGTTGGGAGGCCTGGTCCCAGGCCCTCAGCACTGGGGCTGGGGAGGGGTGCCCCAGACACCTGGGCATCCTCACCTTCACGGTGCAGTCCTTGGAGCAGGAAGCAAACTGGTAGCCTGAGTGGGAGAAGCTAAGGTGCAGGACCTGGTCAGAATGCTCCCTCAGCGTCTGCACCTCCACACAGGGCACCATGTCATAGAGCCGCCGGAACTCCTCATACCAGGACGTGGCCGCTGCAGGAGGAGCAGTGTCACCCCTGGGCCTGAGCCTCCTTTCCTGCAGTCAGGGCCAAGTGCCCAGAGTGTGGCTGCAACACATCTGACAAGCTTGGTGGTGGCCTGGAGACCGGGGCCATGGACTGCTATGTCCACCAGTCCTAGCTTAGGCCTCAGCTGGAGGACGCACCTGGCACACCTTGTAGCTCCCAGAGACCCCTGTGCTCCCCACCCCCAAGTGACCTGGTCCACCCGTTGGCTTTCACACCAGACCCTGTGCTCTGAGAGGTGTCCTGTGCTGGGTCCAACAGTCCTGGGTCAGTCAGGTGGATGTTCAGGGCCATGCACAGCTGGGCACAGGCCTGGCACTGTGGCTACAGAACATAGGGTGGGGCCGACCCCAGCCTCCTACCCAGCCTGCCCCCGTGGATTTCGGGGCCACGCAGTCACTGACCTGGGTGTCGGGGTACATCTCGGGCCACCTGGTAGTAGCGGTAGAACTGCTCTCTCCACAGGAACTCATCCCGGGACACAGCCTGCCATTGGCGGCACACCAGCCCGGCGGCCAGCACGTCGGCGGGGCCCAAGTTCAGGAAGATCTGGTAGATGAGGCAGTCGGGGAGCAGGGGCGTGCCCCCCTCGTCCATCGTGACATTCTGCCCGGGCGGCCCTGCAAGCCACGAATAGCTGCCCTTACCCGGCTGCCCCCGCGCCGAGCAGGGGCGCATGGGCTGTTCCTCCAGCCCCACCAACTGCCCCTGCCGAGAACTCCACTGGCCTGAGCGTGTGGGGAGGGGCGCCGGCACTGCCCCGCGACGGGCAAGGGAGACACTGGGTGCCCCTCGGGCAGCGGAGAGCTGTGACCCCCCCCCCAGCTCTCCCGTCTCTGGCCCGGCCACCCCGAGGCTGCCCAGCTGTCAGCACCGCACAGACTTCCTTCCTAGGAGAGGCTCGGCGCGGCTGGCCCTTGGTCTCTGCTCTGTGGCCCTAGGCAAGTCCGGAAGGGCGGACAGCGAGTGTGGCCACTTCCCGGCGGGCTGGGGCGCGTCCATTCGCCCAGGGCGGGGGGCCGGACGGGGCCGGACGAACCCAGGTGACGGCCGGACAAGGCTGGACGGGGCCGGCGACGCTCGGGAGAGCCCAGGCACACTCACCGCGGCCGCCCCCGCCCGCTGCGCGGCCCTCCGCTCCGGCCGCCGCACCCGCGTCTCTACGGCGGAGCCTGCCAGGCCCGACGCCACGATCCCCGAAGCATCGATGGCCGCGGAAGGCCGAGTGCCCGGGCCGTCCGCGCCGGCCTCTCGTGCGCCTGCGCCTCGGGCCCTGAAGGCCCGCAGGCCCTTCTTTGTGCGCCTGCGCGGGCTCGGGCTCCCTGCGAGCAGCGCCCCTGGCGGCCAGGAGGAATGGTGGCCACGCACTGGGCCAAGAGCCGTGTGCGGGGGAGGTTATGGGCTGGGGGTTCGAGACCCGCCTCTAGCGCTCGCGGCGGTCGGACCCTGAGGAAGAGGTTTTATGAACCCTGTGATGTTAACCGTGGGGATAAGACCAGCTGGTGGCGGTTTAAGGGAGATAGACGTGCAAAGGGGTGCCAGGGGACATGGACAAACAGCTGGAGGTCAACTGGACTTTGTGCACAGCACATGGTGCCAGGGACCTGCCGGGAAGAGCAGGGCAGGCTGGGCTGGTGCGGACGCTGGGGGGCCCGGGGACGCGGGGAAGGATGTGGACTTCCTGGGCTGGGCTCCTGGCGGCTCTGGACAGTGGACTCCGACCCAGGACCCAGCCCTCAGCCTCCCCCAGGCCTGTCACTGTCACCACCACCACTGCCGCCATGCCGCCCTCGCGGACTGTGCTTCTCGTGGCTCTGCTCCTGGCGGCCGGCTCACTGGGCCAGGGGGCTCGGCGGCCACCCCGGCCCCCTTCCCTGATCAGCACCATCCAGCCCCAGGCCGGTTTCGATGCTCAGCAGGTAGGGGCAGGTAGGAGTGGGGCGGGTGGGGGTGGGGCGGAGCCTGCCCTGCTCTGCCCTTGGGGGGCACCGGCTGCGGTTCTCAGTGCCCTGGAGCCCCCGCCGTGGCGGTGACCAGTTCGCAGGGACCTGGCTCCTCGTGGCCGTGGGCTCCGCCTGCCGCGTCCTGCAAGAGCAGGGCCACCGGGCTGAGGCCACCACACTGCACGTGGCTCCCCAGGGCACAACCATGGCCGTGAGCACCTTCCGAAAGCTGTGAGTCCCCGAACAGCCCCTAACCCCAACCCCTTCTCACCTGGCCCCAAACCCACCCCGGCTGTGTCCTGGGGTGGGGCCCCTGCACCCACCAAGCCTCCTCCCACCCCCGCCCTCCAGGGCTGGGGTCTGCTGGCAGGTGCGCCAGCTCTACAGAGACACAGGGGTCCCCGGCTGCTTCCTGCTCCAAGGTGAGGCGAGGGTGGCCGGGGGTGCGGGTGCAGGGCTGAAGGCCAGGGCAGGGGCTGACATGGCTACTGTGGCTCTGCCCAGCCAGAGGTGCCCGCGGGGCCGTGCACGTGGTCGTCGCTGAGACCGACTACCAGGGTTTCGCCATCCTGTACCTGGAGCGGGCGGGGAGGCTGTCGGTGAAGCTGTATGGTGTGTGGCGCCCGGAGCTCTGCCATGGGGGCCGGCTGGGCGAGCCCAGATGGACACACGGACCCCCCTGCCCGATCCCGACCCTCCTTCTGGGAGGCTCCCTGGAAGCCCTGGCCTGGCCCAGCCCTGCCCACCTTGCCGCTGGCGCTGGCGCAGTCCAGACAAGGACAGGGCCCAGTGTCGGGGCTGGACGGGGGAGGGGCAGGGGACAGCTGGGGGCTGAGTCCCAGACAGGTACGCAGACCTTGTCCCCGGGGCACCCCCTGCCTGTGCCGAGGCCCCAGGAGCCCTGTCCTGCCCGCAGCCCGATCCCTCCCTGTGAGCGACTCGGTCCTGAGTGGGTTCGAGCGGCGGGTCCAGGAGGCCCACCTGACTGAGGACCAGGTCTTATTCTTCCCCAAGTACGGTGAGTGTCTCCGGTGGGTTCGGGCGCCTGCTCAGCCTCCCGTCCCCCTCCGGGCCGAGGCCCCCATCAGCCCTGTCCCTGCCTGGGCCCCCAGGCTTCTGCGAGGCTGCGGACCAGTTCCACATCCTGGACGGTGAGTGGGCAGCAGGGCCGGGCCGGCCGCCGCACGAGGGCCGCGTGCTGTGTGCTGAGCCCCTCTCTGCCACAGAGGTGAGGAGGTGAGGCCTGTGCGCAAGAGAAGACCCTGCTGGAGGGGAGCCCCGCCAGAGGAGGCGCCGCAGCCCCTCCTCACAGAGCCCCGGGCACCACCGAGAGGTCGCAGCCACGGCTCAGGGCCTGCCCCACCACGGGGTCTCCTGTCGTCTGTCCCGGGAGGCTGTCCCTGCACCCCAAGCTCAGTGGTGTGGGGGCATGCCTTCTCATTAAACGTCTCAGACTGGGCCCCTGACTCCTTCTGTCCACCCTGGACCTGCCCCTGCGCCGAAAGCTTTCTCCAGACCCTCCCTGCACCCACCCCGGGCTCTGTTTGCTGGAGGTCACCATACCAGCCGCTCTGGTGGCCTGGGAGGGGTGATGCTCCCGGCACATGCCCACCCCGTGCCCTGATGGGGTCCTGGTGTCCAGCCTGTCTCCAAGGCTGTCCCTCCCTGGCCGCTGTCCTGCCAAGCCCAGGCTGCCTCCCGGAGGGGCCGGCTCCGCCCACCGCTGTCCCTGTCAGCCTCCTCCCAGCCAAGCTGTTGCGCCAGCTGGTCCACCAGGGTCAGGGGCTGGCGCTGCCCATCTGGGCCCTGCAGGCATTACCTTCAAGTCCTGTCCACCTTCACTGTCCCCTTGGGAACCTTCTGCGAGAACTTGGGGGAAGGTCTGCTCTGTCCTGAGGGCAAACTGCAGCCCTGGGCTGGGGCTGGGCGCCCGGGAGCTGGGTGTCAGCTCAGCCCAGCTGGGCCTGGAACTGGCCTCGGGGTCGCTCCTGTCTCAGGCCCGGCCTGGCCCCCAGCATCCATCCCATAAGCATTTCTGAAGCGCCTGCGGTGTACCAGGTCCTGGGGCCACAGGGAGGGCAGGTCCCTACCCTGGAGCTCAAAGTCCAGCATATAGCCACCCACGGACCAGGTGGGAGGGAGGCATCTCAGGCCGCGGGAGGACCCAGGACGCCCAGGCTGCAGCCACAGAGCAGGCAGGACCACTGTCCCCTCCCTGGAGGTCCTGGCCCAGCCCTGCCCACCTTGCCGCTGGCCCAGTCCAGACAAGGACAGGGGGCATGCGGCTTGGGCGGGTGGTTGCAGGGAGGAGCTAGCAGCTGCCTGGGGGGGCACCGTGTCCTGTGGGGGGGCTCGCCCTGCTGCCCACCCAGTGTCGCTCCGCAGCTGGGGTCCCAGGAGGGCAGGCAGACAGGGCTGGGGGAGGTGCGGGGCCCGGCTGCCAGCACCTGGGAGGGAGAAGCTCCAGGTCCCAGAGACCACAAAACAGACGACAGGGCACCTGCGTCACCTGGGCTTCCAGACTCAGAGCTGGCGACTCCTAAAGACCCTCGACCATGTGGGCAGAGCCCGGGGAGAGCCCCACGCCCCCCAGAGAGTGAAGGTCTCGTGCTGGGGCAGCTGGCCAGGTCTGCGGGCTCCTCCCTCTTCTCAGGGAAGGAACCAGCCATCCTCCCTCAGGGAGGACTGTGTGTCCGCGCGGTGGCGCCAGAGACCCTCCCAGACAACCGTGGGAGCCGAGGTGAGTGGCGGCGTGGCCCAGGCCCAACCCTCCACATGTCGGTCTGGACGGGCCGCGTGAGCCCTGCAGCCACGGGGCCCTTCACACCCATGGAAGGCGCCAAGAGCTCAGATGGCAGTTTTTTTTCATTTTATTTCATTTGCATTTTATTTTCACACACTTAATAAGCTCTAGTAAAATTTTCAAAAGTTAGATGAAATTGTGATAGCTCTACATGAATCATTTTTATTTAACAGCATCTCTTGGGTGGGCACGGTGGCTCTCGCCTGCAGCCCTGCACTTCCGGAGGCTGAGGCGGGAGGACCGTTTGTGCCCAGGAGCGGAGGCTGCGGTGACCCCGCTGCTCTCCACCCCGGAGACACAGCAAGACTCTGTCTCAAAGAAAATAAATAAATAGAAATAAAACATTTTTAAAAAGTATTTCTTGTAAGTTGTATTTTGCCCTTTAATTCTTTTTTTTTTTTTTTTTAGAGACGGGGTCTGGCTCTTGCTCAGGCTGGTCTCGAACTCCTGAGCTCAAACGATCCGCCCACCTCGGCCTCCCAAGTGCTAGGATTACAGGCGTGAGCCACCGTGCCCGGCCTGCCCTTTAATTCTAACAGGTGATTTTCAATACCTTAGACGAAAAATGGCTTTAAAAACCTATGGAAACTGACATTTAATTGTTAGCAGTCTTGCCTGAGACCTGCCTGAGGCATCAGGGGACCTGGGGGGCCTCATGAGCCTGGGGGCCCCGCCTGCCTCGTGGGAAAGGCAGGTGCTGTCGCAGCACGGGGAATACCTGCAGGGCCTGGCGGGGCAGAGCTCACACGCCCACCCCCACCTTCGCATCTAATGGGAGGAGCGAAGCAGCTGCCGGGGTGGGGGAGGCACCCAACCCATTGTCCCGCCCAGGAGGCTCCGGAAGAGGGAGAGGGTGCAAAAAAGTTGACAGCAGCCGCCAGGGGCTACCCAGAGGCCCCCGACCCCTGGGCGGAAGGCCTGGGTGCAGGTGGGAGCCGGGTCCTAGCCCTGCACCAGGTCCCAGGGACCTTCTATGTCAAGGACACAGCCTAGCAGCCCCTGCCGCGAGGGACAGGGTGCAGCTCGAGCTGAGCTAAGCTGAGCTACCCGGGGAAGGCTGGGTCCCCTGCAGGGCCCTGCGTGGGTGGGGTCCGTGAGGGGCTGTCCCCTACTTGGGACATGTCGACTGTGATCCCAAATCTCCCTAGAGTGCCCTGCGGATAGGACAGGTGCGGGAAGGGGGCACCTGCCGGGCTGGGCGCAGGGCTGAGGGCTGGGAGGGGATGGAGGAAGGTGAAGGCTCAGGAGAAGCTCGGGGCGACTGATTTGTGTTGTCTGCAACTTTCCTATTCCTGGACCCGGCCCCGGAATAGTAGAGTGTGCTGGCCAGGGGGCACACCAAACTGTCCCTCCGTGGGGACACTGAGGCCCAGGTGGGCCCACGTCCCCTGTGTGCAGGGCTGGGTGAGGGGAGGACATTGCCCAGGACGGGGACCTGGGGGTGGGGAGGAGGGGCCCACGCCAGCAACTCTCGGGTGCACCATGAGCCCAAGGTGCCTGGCATGACCTTAGTGACCCCACAATACAGAGCCACCCCCAGGCCCAGCTGGCAGTGAGGAGGGGAGGGTCTGGGAGTGGCCATTCCTCTCCAGCCTGTTGTCTGTGGGGATCAGGGTGACGGGAGCCCCGGCCGGCCCTTGCTCTCCCCTCTGTGCAGAGGGTCCTTGGAAACGCCCTCAGTCATCCTCTTGGGGTGCCCGCGTCTTCCTCAGGGCCCCACCTGTCCTTGTGCCCGTCTGACCGGCCTTCACCGCTGGGCGCATAGCTGCGGCCCGCCCTGTCCTTGTTCCCTGCACGGCCGGCCGGCCAGCCCACGCTGGGTCAGGGAGGCGGGAGCGCCCTGGGGCCGGCAGGCCGAGGCTCCACAGGGGGACTCGCCCAGGCTTGGCCGCTGGGGGCCCTGTCCCGCAGGACCGTGCAGGTCGGGCTCTCCGCCTGGGAGGAGACGTTCTATGGCTGGGGAGGCTGGGGGCAGGGAGCCAAGGGGGTGCAGAGCCAGGCACTGGGGGTCCACAGGTGAGGCCTGGGGCATACAGTGGGCCCTGCCCCTCCTGGTGGGGACCCAGGAGACCCCAGGGGACGCACAGATTTGGGGAGGCCCTGCCCAGCCCCTTCTGCACCTGCCCCTCCTCCTGCCAGTGCTGGGGAGGGGCCCTTGCCAGGTGGCACTCGGAGGTGAGTCTTGAGCCACCTGCCAATGGCCACTTCCTCCCCCGTTGCTCAGGCCAGGGGGTGGCCAGGATGGGGCCTTGGTGTGCACCGTGGCTGCTGCTCACACTGCCGGACGTCCTGTGGGGCCAGACCCAGAGCTCCCAGCCAGTGCAGCCCGGGATGCAGAGCTTCCAAGGAGACCAGGTACTCGGCCTTCCAGGAAGGGAGGCAGCTGGCCGGGGTCCGAGTCTGGGGGGAGAGGAGGCCGTGCAAGCCGGGGTCACTGCCCAGGGAGTGCAGCAGGTCAGCTCAGGCTGCCAGGGGCTCAGGCCCTGCTCTCAGGGCCCCAGGACGAGCCCCCAAGCCCTGACAGAAAGGGACCCTGGACACACCTTCCTGGGTCTCCCCTTCCCACCTGCACCCCTGCACATGTGGGGAGCTGAGGCTCAGGGCGGCCAGACCAGCGTCCCTGGCCCAGGCCCAGCCCCACTGCGAGAGGGGTCCTGGCTCCGGGCTGTCCAGGGCGGGTGGGAGGGGCTCCCAGCCCTGCCACCAGCAGCCACTGCAGTTCCAGGGGGAGTGGTTCGTCCTCGGGCTGGCGAGCAACACCTTCGGGAAGGAGCACAAGGCGCTGCTGGTCCCCTTCACCGCGACCTTCGAGCTGACTGGCCAGGGCCACTTTACGGTGTCGAACGCCATGACCCGGTGAGTGGCTGTCCTTGCCGGTGCGAACAGGTGAGGACCCCAGGCCTGTGTCCCAGGAGCCAACGGCCATATCCTGAGGGCCTTCTGATGCTCAGTCCAGCATGGCGGCTTTAGGCCTGGCTGCCAATGCCCAGACCGAGCTTGGAGGGTGCGTGCAAAGAAGGGAAGCATTTCCTGGGTCACAGACCTGGATGTTGCAGGCGGAGGGATTTCAGGAGGATTTCAGCTGGATCCAGGAGCTCCAACACTGTGCTCGGGCCCCGCCCCCTCCTCAGCTCTGCCTGTCCCGGCCTGACCTCTGTGCACAGTGGCAGCAGCCCGAGCCAACAGCATCTCAGGGCTCCCATCCCAACAAAGCGGGGAGCATCCAGGCCAGCCTGGGAAGAGCCTCTGATTGGCTCTTCTTGAGTCATGTGCTCTTCCCGAGCCAATCATGGCACCCAGGGTGGCAGGTGCTCTGATTGGCCCGCCTGGATTAAGCACCCACACCCTGGCTGGGGAGAAGTAGGGCCTCGGTGGGCAGCCACCTTGGGGGACACGGACACTGCTGCTGGCATCTTCACCCTCACCACCACCCCTCCACAGGCCCAGCAACCTTCCTCAATCACCTGCCCAGCCTGCAAGGGGAGGGAAGGGCCAGGTGACCCCTTTGGTTGGAGATTTTGGTTTCATGTAACATGAAGTGTCTCTGACACACTTAGGCAAGGAGCCTTGTCATGCAGACCCCGGTAGCTCCTAGAAGCCAAGGGCAGGGGACAGTCCAGGCCCCAGGGGACTGGGAACTACCCTCCTCACCCATGCAGACCCCCTCACCAAGCAGTCTCAAGTTCCTGGGGGATCTCTCTGCTCGGCTGGGGCCGTGGCTGATTAGCTGGGGGGCTCGGCAGGGGGAGGGAACCCAGCACAAATCCAGCTCCACCATGACGCCACCTGGGCAGCCTCCCCCTGCCCCCCCAGCCCCGCAGGCTGGACTGCACTTGGTCACTTCTCTGAAAAGCACGTTCACCGTGAGCGGCCCCTGTGACAGTGGCTGAGGACTGAGGGAGCTGCAGGGCCGAGTGACAGCCTGGGGCCCCAGATGGCCGCCCCCACCCTTGCCCTCACTTCTCCTGAGCCGTTGGCCTCGGCTCCTGCTGCACCCAACAGGTCCGGGGCTCGCCCTGGGGCGCCAGTGCGATGCCCGCTGGACACGCCAGCCCTCCCAGAGGGGTCTCTTCTTCCTCACTGCGCATCCACGTGGATTCGGGGTCCGTTTCCGACTGCAGAGGAGCCCCCAGCGTGAGGGTGGGCAGAGGCCGCTAAGAGGTCCGCCGTGCTCCTCGGAGGGAGAAATCACACCTTGCCCTCCAGCAGGGTCACAGGGCGGCCTGAAGGGCCCCAGGGACAAGACCCCCCAGGCTGGGGAGGAGAGACGGGTTCAGTCTTCTGTGTCCGCTGGGATGGGCGGGGCCCACTCACGGCTCCTGCTGCGGTCCCCTCCGAACGAACTGCTGAATTCTCCCCGGGGTGGCACCTCTGGGTGCCTGGTCAGCTTCCGGAGCCTTCTGCCTCTGCCCGCCCACAGGGGCCAGCGCTGCGACACTTGGTCTTATGTGATGATACCGGAGGCCCAGCCGGGGCAGTTCATCGTGGACCACAGCAGGGGTGAGACGGCCACGGGCGGGAGGGACGGGGGCCTGGCTGGGAGGGACCTGACGTCTGTGTCCCCGCCAGGACCAAGGTCCGACAGAGAGGAGATCCGGGTGGTGGACAGCGACTACACCAGCTTCGCCCTGATGCTCTCCCGCAGGCCCGCGGGCAGCCTGACAGTCATCAGAGTCAGCCTGCTGGGTGAGCCACCTCGCCCGGCCCTGCACACCCGGCGGCGGGGGGGGGCCCTGGTGCTTCCGGGACGTGGGGCCGGACCCTGCCTCCCCACCCGACCCCGAGTGGCCAGGGCAGGTTGTGCACCCACTCCCCACGCCAAGCGCTGAGAGCCACGCTGTGCTCACCCGCCCGCCACAGGCAGGAACTGGATGCTGCCCCCCGGGACCATCGCCAAGTTCATCTGCCTGGGCCGGACCCAGGGCTTCTCGGAGAACAACATCGCCTTCCCGGACCTGGCCGGTAACAGGGCCACCAGCCTGCGTGGCGGGAAGCAGGGTGGAGCCTGGGGGACCTGACGCAGGACGGGGGTCCTGCCCTGGGCCTCGAAAGCCCCCGGGTCCCCGTGGGTTGGTGTGGGGTCTGGCTGGCCCCAAATGCCTGTTCTTAGAGCCCAGCCTGGGCCAGGACTCAGGGTGTCATGGCTCCTTGGTCTCTGCCATACTTGGCTCTGAGCCACCTCCTCTCACACCCCGAGTCCCTGTCTAGGGCCACCCCCTCCCCACACCCGGGCCCCTGTCCTGGGCCACCCCCTCCCCACACCCGGGTCCCTGTCCTGGGCCACCTCCTTTCTGCACCCAGCCCTGCTCACAGGGAACCAGGGCTGCCCCAGGAGGTGGTGCCCTGGGCCTCGGGCAGCCTGTCCTGGGCAGCAGCCTTGGCCCCCAAGGCCTCGCTCTCGTCCTGGGGCGTTTCCCATCGTGCCCCTGGTTCCCGGCTGTCATCATACCACAGGCACATTCAGGCGTGTGCACACAAACACGTACTGACTCGCACATGCCTGCACACACCCACTCACGTGCACACATACTGCACACTCATGCAGAGGAGCACGTTCACATTTGCACACACACCTTCGGGCTCGTTGCCCGGGTCGGCAGTGAGTCTGGGGCCCGTGGGGTGGGGGTGGGGGTGGGGCAGGAGAGCGGCTGGCAGCGTCCTGGGGGCGGGTCCCCCAGCCCCGTCCCAGCCTCTCCTCTGGGGTGCCGACCCGTCTCTCCCTCCCCCATCCCGTCTGTCTCCCCGCCAGGATGGCTGCCCGAGGGGGGCACCTGTTGAAGGGCGGAGCGGCCCTGCCCCGCCCCCCCGCCGGCCTCACAGCCTGGAGCCCCCCTGGCGGACGAATAAACACTCGTCTCGGAGCCCACGGTGTGCCCGGCCTGACCTTGGGGTGGGCGCGTCTCGAGAACAAGGGCTACAGCCCTGCAGGGCTGTGGCAGCTGCTCCTGGGGACCCCCGTGGGCCCCGGCCCTCAGGCTCTCTGTGGCAAGGGGTGTGGGTCGGGGAGACGACACGTGAGTGCGCGTGTGAGTGCGTCTTTGCACGTCGTGTGGCCCCTCAGCTGTGTGACTTTGCGGCCCCCTCCCACGGCCGGCCAGAGCTCGGGCCGCAGAGGGGCTGCAGGGGACCCCGGCGGCCCCACATGCTCAGCCGTGAGCTGTTCTGGGGGCCGGGCTGTCAGGCGGGACCCAGAACGGGGGGCGGCCCCGGTGCAGGTGCCCCAGGCCTGGGGATGGGGTGTGGGAGAAGCAGCCCCAGGCCTGACCCCACTGGGTGTCAGGAGACAGTTCAGAAACAGCCCCAGAGCCCCCGTCCCCTCCTGAGCACCCCTGCGAGGTGGCTGCCTGGCCAGCGGAGCAGCCGCTCCTGGGCCCCGCACACTCCGGGCAGGGGAGCAGCTTGCGGCCCAGGGCAGCCACGGAGCTGGCCCGGCAGTCTCTGGCCTCGCTAGAGAGCAAAGACCCCTGCCCGAGAGGACGGATGGAGGGACTGACTTAGGCACAGTCCCTGGGGGAAGGGGCTGCATCCCCGGCAGAGCGGTGTGGGGTGTGGTCACTGCCCAGCGGCTGGGGGTCTGGATTCAGGCCAAGAGACAGCCGGTCAGCACGGCAGGCGCCGGCCTGGTGTTGCCACAGCTGCCCGGCCTGCAGCGTTTCTCTGGACACCGGCCTGAGCACAGCCCCGCCCCTTGAAGACTGTGAGGCCACAAGCCCCGAGCCACCAAGGCCCTTCCATCTGGCCGGCCACGCTGGCCCTGGGACCCCCAGCAGCCCACGTGGTAGCTGGCACCGACAAAGCACCCTGGTGGGTGGGGTCCCCTCGTCCTCACAGCATCCCAGAGCTGTCACTGAGCCCCCTGAGCCCCCAGCCCAGGGCCCCACAGGCCTGGGGACAGCGGGACAGGTCGTGCTATCTGGCTGGACACCCTGCCCCACACTGTTCCCGGGACGGGTCTGTGGACATGAGAACGGCCCTGTGCCCTTTGCTGACCAGCAAACCCGGGGCCACAGACGTGGTGGGTCCAGCTGAACTGGGGACACAGGCTGCACGGGGTCCCCCGCTCCCCACGCAGCCACACCTGAGCCTGCCAGGCACAAAGATGCCTGGAGACCACCTGGGAGGTGGCGCCTGCTTGGGCCCCGACCGCACCAGAGCAGGCACGGCCCCGTTTCCCTCAGCCAAGACGTCCCTGCAGCTGGGGAGGGTGGCCGTCACGGAGCAGACAAGGACAGACATGGGGGAGGGCCATGGCTGGGCCCCTGCCCGTGGGGCACTAAGTCCAGGCATCTGAGAGCCGGTGCGGCCCCCGTCCTCATCCCGGGAAGGCATCCCAGGGGACACAGCTGCCAGGACCCCGAGGGCGCGGAGATGACAGGGCAGGACTGTGTCCAGGTGGTGGAGCCACTGGGGACGCCCTCCGTGGCCCTGGGTGGACAGCTTGAGGCGAGCAGGGCCCCAGCCACAGGGTCTCGGACCCTCTGGGCCCCCGCACCTGTATCCGGGCCTGCTGGAGGCCAAGCGCAGACGGCGGGCAGGAGCTGGGCAGCCGGGGCGGCAGCGCCAGGAGGGGCCAGAGCAGAGTCCTGGGCACCCAGGGGGCTGCAGGCAGAGGCCGGTGCGTGTGTGAGCACACGCGGCACGGACAGGCACACGCCCGCACCGGGCGCACCTGCAGCCTTCGTTCTGCAGATGCACTTTTCGTTTTAACTTTGGAATCTCTCTACTGTGCGTGTGTGGTCTGGGAGACTGGGACGTGTCCTCGGTGGCTTGTGGCCTCTGGGGGCCCCCAGCATGGAAGGAAAGGTGGACACGCATTGCACACCATGCTCACAGCAGTGTCAGCACGGCTGGAACGTGGAGCCAGCACAAGTATCCGTCAGCCGGGGCGGTGGTCGTCCTTCCGCAGCAAGACGAACACGCTTGCCACATGCTACAACGTGGACGAGCCTCAGAATCACGACACGCAGAGAAGCCAGCCACGAGGGGCCACACAGCGTGTGACCGCATCCACGCGGAGTCTCCACCCAGAGACAGAAGCGGGTTCTCGGTGGCCGGGGGCTGGGAAGCGGGCTGGAAGTGGCTGCGGATGGGGACAGGTTTCTTTTGGGGCTGAGGAAAATGTTCTTAGATGGGTCGTGGCCATGGCCGCACACCTCTGTGGATCTACTGCAACCCAGTGAAGTGTATGTTTTAAAATCATGACTTTTATAAAGTTTCCCTCAATTAAATCCAAGGTGGGGCAAGTCCCAGGAGTCCTGGTACAGCCGTGCCCCAAATGGGTGCCTTGTCCTCCTGGGCTGTGGGGAGGGGGCATCTACCAGGGCCGCATTCCTGACCGGCTGAGCTGGGAAGGCTGCCCTGGCCTGGGGCAAGCGGGAAGAGGGTGCCCACCCCCCGAGAAAGGCGTCCAAAGGCGTCTGAGGCTGAAGGAGTCACATCAGGACAATCCTCAGCCTTCACCAGGACCAGCAGGGCCCCCAGCAGACCCCAGCCCCAGACTGGGACAAGCGGGGAGCCCCTCACCTTGAGGATGCCAGGGTGCGGCGACCTGGTGAGAAAACTGTTGGGAGAGGAGGTGGCCCAGGACGGGGGACCCGGGGGAGGGGGAGGAGGGCACAGGATGGGGACGGGGGTGGGCAGAGACAGTGGGTCTGTGAGGTCCCGTCCTGGACAGGGAGGAGCTGGGCCCCTCTGGGTGCTCAGACCTGGGGCAGGGTCCTCTTGGGCCCAGAGCAGTTCCCAGGGGGATCCTGGGCCTTCACCCCAGAGCACCAGACCTGGAAACTGAGGCAGAGGTCAAGGGAAGACCCCCCACACACAGCCACCCAGCCGCCTGAGCCACTTGTGGACCAGGACAACCCTTCTAGAGCTGAGGGTCCTTTCTGGGCCCCGGGCGGCTCGGGTGCATATGAGGCCGCAGCCTGGGGTGGGGACGCAGCTGTGCCTCGACCTCACAGCCGCGGACGTGGCCTCGGCCCCATGTAGGAAAACAGACACAGGCCGCGCTCTGTGGGATCCGCTGGCAGGCTCGGGCGGGAGCTGGGCCGGAGGACCGAGGCCGCTGATGGGGCGGGAGGGAGCGGGACACGCCCTTTATTCCAGTTCTTGTCACCCGCGCCCAGCCAGAGCTCACGTTTTAGAAATGAAGACAGAACCAGGACTGTCTCAGATTAATGAAACCTGAAGGATTTCGTGACCAACAGCCTTGCAGTAAAAAGTACGCTGACGGTTCTTCAGCCATGAGGGAGGTTCTGGAGTCCAGCTGGGCGGACGGGCCTCACTCTGCCGTGTGGGACGATGGCAGCAGGTCCCGCAGGAAGCGAAATGTGTTTAGAGTTAAAAGACACAACAAAAATAGAGTAGAAGAGGATATAAATGCAGCTCCAGTGTTATAAATCATTGCATTGCCCAGAAAATGACACAAATGCTAGTGCATGTTGGACACTAACCAGTCGGGCATGACAACCTCCAGGTCAGCTGCTGAGAGAACAGTGCAAAGGTTAGTTAACAAAGCAGGGTCCCCAAGACACGTCTGCACACTGGTCACAGCAGCGTCATCCGTGCCCAGGACAGATGGAGGACAGATGACGGACACGCAGACCTGGTCTGTCCGCACAGTGGAGTCTTCTTCAGCCTTAAGAAGGAAGGACGTCTGCCCTCCACCACCACGCGGCTGAACGCCGAGGGCACCGTGCTCAGTGACATAACCCAGTCACAACAGGCAAACCCTGCAGGAGCCACTGGTGTGAGGGCCCCAGAGTCTGCAGACCCACAGAGGCAGGAGGTGGGACTGGGGCCGGGCTGGGGACAGGGCGGCAGGCTGGGAAGGTGGGAAGTTCCTCGGGTGGCTTAGAAATGGTTAAAATGGTGAAAAAAGAAAAGTTAATTATTAACAGCAAGCTAAGAGGGAAAATGATTCAATAAAGCAACGATTTAATCCAAAAGGCAGAAAGGAGGGGCGGGAGCAGCGAGGGCTGGACAGACGCTGGCCGTGTTGCCCCCCCAGGGAGCCTCTGGCGAGCTCGGGATGAGCCGTGGGGGACGGCCCAGTGTCCACGTCCACGTCTGTGTGCTCAGGACACCCACACGCCTGCCACAGAGAGCCTTCCTGCAGCCCCGTCTTCCGCTCCCTGATGCAGTGGGGCCCCCGCTCCCGGGCCCCAAGCCCAGGGCCCCACAGGGCGGCGGATCAGTGTCTTCTGCCTGCTCATCCCTCCCGGTCACCATCTGGGCCTGCTGGGCCAGAACCAGCCACCTGCGGGTTTGCAGAGCTGACTCTGCTGGTTTTCTGGAGGAGAAGGAGGAGGGACAGCTGGGCCTCGTCGTCGTCGGGGTGGGGGGCCGAGGGGCCAGCCTGGGAGCCTGACTGTGGGTCAGAGCCCACTGGAGACCCTCTCAGACCCCGTCCCTGCCACCTTCCTCCAGGTCCTGGCACCTCCAGCCCCTGGGACAGCTGTTCCCAGTAGCCCCCCCAGGGGAAACCCGGGCCTGGTTCCCCGACTCCACTCCCAAACAGGAGGTCGTCCCATCCACAGGCAGGACCACGGTGCCCTGGGCCCTGACCCAGGTGTGACAAGTGGGGCAGGGAGTCCCTCTGTCCACCCCGGGGTGGGGGAGGGACAGAAGGCCCCTCGTCCCAGGGCTCCCGGTATCTGAGACCCCTCTGCTGGGGAAGGGGGTGCTGGAAGCTTCATCCCCAAATTCATATGTTGATGGGAGGTGGGGCTTTTAGGGGGTGCTTAGGGCTAGAGGGGCCAGGGGACGGGGCCTTTGGCTTTGCAAGGAGGGAGCCCCGAGCAGCATGTGACGACTCCCACGGCCCCTCGACCTTGGACCTCCCGGCCTCCAGACTGAGGAATTCGTTTCTTTTCTTTACAAATCACCAGTCTCAGGTATTCTAATACAGGAGGGGGCTAAAGCTGTGGGGGCCCCACAGAGGAGCCCCTGGGAGGGGCCGTGGCTCAGGCTGAGCCGGCCAGACCTGTGGGTACAGTGGCTGGTGAGGCGACCCCACCAGCTTCGACCTCTGGGGCCCTCTGAGCAGGTGGGGCCTTCCCCATCCCCCGTCCCACTCAGCCCTCAGGCCCCTCACCACCTGCGGCTCCAGGGCAGTTCCACCCCCAGGGGCAGGTGCGCCCACAGCTGGCATAAAGGCGGGGTGTGGGCAGGGGCTCCTCCCAGGCGGGCATCCCGGGACCCCCTCTCAGTGTCCTGGCAAACTGAAATGGGGGTGGGCTGAGGCCGGGGGAGCTCAGAGCAGGAGGGTATGTAGCTCAGCCACGTGGGTGAGGAAGCTGCAGTTGCCCGGGCTTGGCTGAAACGTGGTCTCCGCGTCTGTGTGCAGATACACACACACACAGACACGCACACACACGCACACGTGCACGCACGTGCACACACATGCACACACATGCACACACACAGGGCCTTTGCTCTGTGATACGCTGTCTCTGTTGTTTCTTCTGAGAGCTCCCCTGAGGGCTGCATCCGCGGGGAATGCTGGCGGAAAGCTATTTTGTTTTGCAGGAAACTATCTCATGTCTTAGTTTTGTGTGGATTAACTGGGGTCGGGTGTTTCCAGCCCAGCAGCAACTGTGCACTGCGGTGATCGTGGCCCGGCTCTGTCCCCATCAGAGGGCTCTGCCCTGGGAGCGCTACTGGCTGGTGTCTAACGAGTGTCCCCCAGGGTGGACAGAAGCCAACAGGCTGCCCGCCCCTCCCCCGTCCCCACCCCGAGCTCGGGGAGCCAAGCCCAGCGCCCTGGGGATGCAGGGACGACAAATGCCCAGCCTGTGACAGAGGTCACCAGAGGGCAGGGGTCAGGGGCCCCTGGCCACAGCGAGACAAGGCACAAGCTGAGCAAGGGGCCGGCACTAACCACCCTTCCATGGGTCTGAGTCCTT
>CM052443.1:128068507-128130234 GCA_028533085.1 Varecia variegata
GAGGGCGCCCAGAAGATGCAGCTTCTGGCACCCCAAGTGGGCCTCAACCCCAGCCAGGGCGCCCTACTGCCCAAGTCCGGTGAGTGCAGTCCCCACCCCTGCTGGGAGGGCCAGGCCCCGAGTGTCACTCCACTGACCCCGGACAAGGGACAGAAGTGCCAGGGGCAGCTCGGCCTGTCTGAGCCAGGGGAGGATGAGACATTGCCCAGGCAGGTGCCCCCAGGAGGGGATCGCAGTTTGGGAGGATCGGGGGCTCCGCCCCAGGGAAAGGGGGCACGGGGCGACTCCTCAGGCCCGCTCTCTCCCGCAGACCAGTGCGCCAGCGCCCTCTCCCAGGTGAGTGGACCCGCGGGGCCGGCGCCCCGGGACCAATGGAGGCCCCTCCCGGCGGGGGCGGGGCGCACTGCGGGGTCATCCGTCGTGGGGGCAGGGAGTGAGGCAGGGCAGGGGTGGCCACAGCATCAAGGCCAGGGAGCTGCAGGCTGCGGTGGGGCGGCGGGGCTGGGCGGGGGAGGGCGCAGGAGACGCCCCCAGCCCCGCCCCTGTTTTGCAGTGAGGGATTCAGCCCGAGCGCCACTGGGGCGAGTGGCCGCCGTGCAGCTCCGCGTACCGCGCCCGCCCCGCAGAGCCCCGTCTCTCTCCGCATCCCCGCCCAACTCAATAAACGGTCTCTGAACGCCTGTGCGCTGCTCACTACTGGGGAGGCGGGCGCCGCAGAGAGTGCGGGCGGGGGCGGCTGGGACCGGGCGCGGGACCAGCCCAGAGCCGCACACCGCGGGGCTCGGGCTTGGACCGCGCAGGGTGGTCCTTCGTCCGTCTGGTGCGGAGGCCGGATCCCCTCGCTGGGCGCGGCCTGGGCAGGCGTCTGGCCGGGACCGACTGAGGCCTGGGCTCTGCGGGAGGGAGGCTCATTCCGAGCGGCCGAGCAGGTCTAAGGGCTTTCCTGGCTCCCCGCGGACCGCGGACGCCCAGACTAGGGGTGTGGCCCCAGCTCAGCCGCCGAGCGCGCGGTGCGTTCCGTGCACGGACGGACCCCACGCCACGTGCGCCCGGGGCTCGGGCGGACGGCGCGGACGTGCTTGGCCTTCCGGAACCTCCCAAACGGCGGCCCCAGCCTGTGTCTGGGCAGCTGCCATCCCCAGGCGCCCCTGCCCGTGGCCTAACCTCCCCGACTCCTGGCCCCAGGTGCCCACCCCCTTCCCAGCCCACTACCTGCGCCGGCCTGACCGCTGCAGACGCCAAGTGCCAGGCCGCCTCTGCCGTCCCTGCCCTCTCTCCCTGCCCAGGGTCGGGGGAGAGGACGGGAGGAGCGTGTATAAAACTGTCCTGCCTTTGTGTTCACGCCGGAGAACAGTGTTAAAAGACGTCCTGAAGAATTCGAGGTTAAATGGCACACTGTCTGTAATGTACATGGTTTAGCAAAATAATAACTAATACTGGTTATCAATTTGTCAAAACGTTAATTGATTCATCGGGGCGATGGCTCTGTGGAGCTCATTGTGCTATTATTTCTGCTTTTCAGTTGGTTAGAAAGTTTTCATTAAAAACACAACCAGGCCGGGCGCGGTGGCTCACGCCTGTAATCCTAGCCCTCTGGGAGGCTGAGGTGGGAGGATCCCTTGAGGTCAGGAGTGTGAGACCACCCTGAGCAAGAGCGAGACCCCATCTCTACTAAAAATAGAAAAATTAGCCGGCCGTAGTTGTGTGTGCCTGTAGTCCCAGCTACTCAGGAAGCTGAGGCAGGAGAATCCCTTGAGCCCAGGAGATTGAGGTTGCTGTGAGCTATGATGACGCCACGGCACTCTAGCCTGGGTGAGAGTCTCAAAAAAATAAAATAAAATAAAATAAAAAATAAACACAACCCCATCTTGCCAGACTTGCTTTCTTTGCTTGGGGCCCCTAAGGCTAGGAAGTCAGAGATAAGGAGTCCCCCCAACCCAGGAACCCTAGACAGCCTCTCCACACCTGCACCGACAGCTGGGTGCCCAGTGACCTTTGATGTCCTGGTACCTGCCTGCCTCTGGAAGATCTGTGAATAGTACAGAGGCAGGGTCCTGCCCAGCTCCTGCCCCTGCCCCCAGCCCGAAGGCCTGGGGAGGGGAGTGGTGTGGAAAGGCCCAGAGAGCCAACCACACCCCACGTCTGTGGCCTCCGTAGCTCACCCTCTGGGGCAGGCCACACAGGACAATGCTTGGGCAGGGTATGAACACCCACCTTAGAGAGGCACCTGCTGAGAGATTCCGTCTGAGCTGCAACTATCACTAGATTGATCTGTTGGTTGTCATTCAGCTTCCACATGGACCAAGAGAAGAAGAGGTGGAAGCTGCCGCCATGGCAGCAGCAGGGTTTAAGCAGAAAGGCGGGAGGCTCACTTTTCTGCAGACTGGTACAGGTGCCTCTGCATTCCCCTGGGAAGGGTCTAGAGTGGGGAAGCGTCCTCCATACCCTCAGGGACACTTTTGCCTTCTTTCTGGGGTGGGGCAGTCCCTGGGGACCTCTGTGGGTCCAGTGGTGGTCACACCACCACTCCCTGCAGTTCAGCCCTGGACTCTCATGTCCTGCACCACCCTGCTGGGGCCACCCAAGCACAGCCCTCAGCCTGTTCTCCACCCAGAAGCCCAGGGGATGCATGTACAAGATACGTCAGAGAAGGCCCTCACTGCTGCGAACTGCCCCTGTGGATCCCATCTCACTAAGAGTAAAGGCCAGAGTCCTTATGGTGGCACAGGCTCTCTCTGACCCCACCTTCTACTCCCCCCCCCCCAAGTCCTGCTGCCACCTTGTATCTCTTGAATGTGCCAGCCCCATGCCTGCCTCAGGGCCTTTGCACAGGCTGCCCCTTCCTGGAGTGCCCTTTTCCAGCTGTCCACTCAGCTCACTCACTCCCCCTTTTGATGTCTTTTGCTTGGTCCTTCCTTTGGCCTCCGGGACCCTGGACTTGGCTGTCCCTACCCCTCTGGAGCTCTTCTCTCTACCTTTTGCTCTGTACCCCGGGTGCTGGGCCAGCCCTCGCTCTTCCCTGCTCTCCCTTACGAGCTGCTTCAGGCCTGGGTGCCAGGGGCCTTCCTGAAGCCCCCCCTTCTCTGCTTTCGAGGCTCTACTCACCTTGCATCCATACACATCCACATGCCCCCGTACCCCACGTTACACCAAGTTGCTCACTAAGGAAGAGCTAAGTTGCTCTAGACTGGCTTGCAGGTTCCATTTCTAGACATTCATGTAATTATTTAAATGAAGAGTTTGCAGTTTTCTTATCATGTTTTGGAACTAATCTTTGTTTTGGGTCTTGTATTAGTTTCCTATGGCTGCTGTAGCAAATTATCACAAACATGTAGCTCATTTCTTCTCTTACAGCTTTTGAGGCTAGGTGTCCAAAATCAGTTTCACCGATCTGGGGCCAGGCTGTGCTCCCCCGAAGGCTGCAGGGGAGAGTCCTCCCTGCCTCTCCTGGCTCCTGCTGGCAGGCTTGCCGCTGCATCACTCCCCTCCCTCCCTCCCTGCCACGCTGCCTTCTTCCCGCCCGTGTCAAAGCATCCCCTGCCTCTCTCTTACAAGGACAACTGAGATGGGGTTTGGGGCCCACCCAGATAACCCAGGGTAATCTCCCCATCTCAAGATCACATCTGCAGTCCAGGAGGCTGAGGAGGAAGGGTTGCTTGAGCCCAAGAATTTGAGGCGACAGTGAGCTATGATTGTGCCACTGCACTCCAGCAAAAAATGATCGCATCTATAAAAATCCCTATTCTGTGTTTCCATACAAGATAAAATTCACAGGCAGGTTCCAAGGATTAGGACATGATAACTTTGGGGTCCTTTGTTCAGCCTCCCACATTCTACCTGGAAACGTCTTCTTAGGCCCTGGGCACTGTGCGTGGATGGACTAGGGTTTAAGGCAGCCCTGTGCCCTGGCAACTCCACATTCATGTCTCCAGCCCACACCTTCCCTAGACTAGACCCTCATCCCTGTGGACGTCTAGCTGACATCTCAGAGCTCACATGACAGAGGAGACACCCCACATCCTCTCCAAACCTGTCCCACCCTGGTCATCTTGGGGACGACTCTCCCCATTTCCACCCTCCCCAGACACAGGGGCGTCCTTGTTCTGCCCCCAGCCCCTTACTCTCCACCTGCATCCCAACCCATGGCTCAGGCCCCATCAGCTGTGCCCAGAGACCAGCAGCCCTCTGGTACCATCCCTGAACCCCTACCCCACCCCTGCAGCCCCCTTCCCCTCCCCTCACGGCACAGAGCGTGGGCTTTACACATATAAATCAGACTGCCACCCACCATGCACCCTGCTGACACCTCCACCAGCCCCCGCCCCTTCATTCATCCATCCATTCATTCATTTGCCCATTCATTCATTCATTCACAACACTCACTGAGCACCTCTATGTGCCAGGCACTGCTGAAACCCTGAAGACATAGATACGGTGGCAGGAAGACAGAAACTCCTGTCTTCATGGACCATGGAGATGGACAATAAGCAGGATAAGTAAGTGTACTGGGCATCTACTGCTGAGTAACAAATTATCCCCAAATTTAGCAGCTTTAAACAAGTGTGTATTGTCTCCCAGTTTTTTCCTTTTTCTTTTTTTTTAAGAGATGGGGTCTTGTTCTGTCACCCAGGCTAGAGTGCAGTGGTGTCATCGTGCAGCCTCAAACTCCTGGGCTCAAGTGATCCTCCTGCCTCAGCCTCCTGAGTCCCTGGGACTACAGGCATGCACCACACCTGGCCGATTTTTGAATTTTTTGTAGAGATGGGGTCTTGCTATTTTGCCCAGGCTGGTCTTGAACTGTTAGCCTCAAGTGACCCTCCTGCTTCGGTCTCCCAAAGTGCCAGGATTACATGCAAGCCACCACACCTGGCTTATCTCTGTTTCTGAGGGTCAGAAATGTTGTTCTCAGTTACAAGATCAAGCTGTTGGCCAGGGCTGTGGTCTCATGGGAAGGCTCAGTTGGGGGGGGTCTTCTTCCAAGCTCCCTCACTGGCTGTTGGCAGGCTTTGGTCCTTTGCCACACCAACATCTCCACAGGGCTGCCTCATGTCATGCTGGGCATTTCAGGAGGGAGGGACAAGTGACCACCCATCACTTCTGCCATACTCTAGCAGCTAGAAGAGAGTTATTAGGTCCAGTTCAAGGGGACAGGATCACACAAAGGTGTGATCTGCCAGGAGGCTAGAATAGTTGGGGCCATCTTACAGGCTACTACCACAATAAGTAAACTAAAATGTCCTTTATATAGTGACAAGTATGGAAAATAAGTAAATGAAACAGGAGAGAGGGACATGAGAGCTGGGAAGGACGTTGAAATGTTATATACAGTGACCAGGGAAGGGGACTTTTGAGTAAAGACCTGAAAGAAAGTGTGTCAGGGAGAGGAACTGTATGAGTCTGGAGAAAGGATGTGCTAGGCAGACACAGCAGCATGTGCAAAGGCCCTGAGGCAGGAGCCTCGGCAGGACTGAAGGGGCCTGAACCAGAAGAAAGCAGGAGCGGATGCATGCTGAGCTGAGGGCAGCCTGGGATACCTAGCACAGCCTGCAAACTCACTGGGCCTCCCCACAGCCGCCCCACCGTCACCTCAGCCTTCTTGCAAAGGCTTGAGCGGAGCTGTTCTGCTCCCTCCGTGGGGCCTCTGCCTGGGACCCCCATTCTGGCACACTCCACCCTTATCTTACTCAAAGGAGCAGTCAGACAGCACCTGCTCTGTATCCAAGTTGCTCCCATCCGGCAGCACCAGCTGCAGGTCCTGGCTAGCACGGGCCCTGCCGGAGAGCTGCGCTTGTCTGTCACTTGTCTTCCCCGCTCGCTCCTACAAGCCCCAGAGATCAGAGACCTTGACTCTTATCAAGGTGTCCCCAAGGCCTAGAACAGCACGAGGCACTTAGGAGGCGCTGGAGTACGGGCAGGATGGACGGATGAGTGAGGGACCTCCCGGGCAGGTCGCCATCCTTTACTCACTTTTGTCCTTGGACTTGTCACAGTGAGGCGTCAGCAAGTCCCGCGTGTGTATCTAAACACGACGTGACACAGACCGGGGGGAGAGAGCGGCTGGGCGGGGAGGGCTGGGGTGGGCCAGGAGGGAAGCCCCAGGACTCCGCGAGGTCCAAGGGGACCAGGAGGGGCGAGGCAGAGAGCCACCCGCCCAGGCAGGCCGGAGCTCAGGAGCACTGACAAAGCGCCTGGCCCCGCACTATGCTCCGTCCCACCCTGTCCCGGCCGTCAGCTCTGCCCCGCCTTCCCACTAAGCTCCTCTCCGCCCTGACCCTGCACTAATTTCCGCCCCACCCCAAACTAAACTCCGCCACTCTCCCCGCACCCGCACTAAGCTCCGCCCCACCCGCGCCCTGCAATAAGCTCCGCTCCGCCGTGGCCCGGCACGAAGCTCCCCCGCACCCAGCACTAAGCTCCGTCCCGTCCCGCCCTGGAACTAAGCTCCGCCCCCGGCACCGCAGCCCCAGGGCAGGCCCAGGGTCCCCCGAGCTAGGCCCGGGTCCTAAGCCCCGCCCCGCGCAGGCTCTGTAGTCCCCGCTCGGTCTTGCCCCGTCACGAAGCCCCGCCCCCAGCTCTGGAAGCCACGCCCCCGGCCAGACTCCGGCGTGCGCAGGCTCCCTGGACCCCACGACCGGCCTGCGCCTGGCTCCGGAAGCCGTCCTTCCGCGCAGGCGCACTAAGGCCGCCGCAGACCCGCCCTTTCCGGTATCCCAGGCTTCATTCTGCCTGGGTCCCTTCGGTGGAGCTGCCATGGTGCTGCCGCTGCCGCTGTCGACGCCGCTCTGCACGCTGCCGCCGGGCCCCGGGCCGCCTCGCTTCGTGTGCTACTGCCAGGGGGAGGGAAGCGGGGACGGGGATCTCGGCGTCTTCAACCTCTAGTGAGTGGGGTCCGCGGGAGGGAGGGGTTCAGGGAGCTCTGCGCGGCCCGTTTTGACAGCTGCCCCGCCCTCCGCCCCAGTGTAACGGACGCGGTGGCGCTGTGGAGCACCTGCTTCACGCCGGACAGCCTGGCGGCCCTCGTGAGTGACGGGACACCTGGGCAAGTCAGGGAGCCTGCAACCCCATAACTTGCAGGCCAGACCGCCTAGGGGGTAAGGGGGATCTGGGATTCCCCAGAACGGTCTGGGCACCCGCATCTCCCTGCCTGGTAGCTGTAGTCCTAAAACTTCCCTGGGATCCCAGGTGGCTCTGGGGGCTGGCACGTTTGGGTTGCCCCCGGTGGGTCTAGGGTCCCAAGCAGCTGGTGACAAGCTTCTGTGCCCTGTAGAAATCCCGTTTTGGCCTGAGTGCGGCTGAAGACATCACTCCCCGGTTCAGGTGAGACTCGAGCAGGGAAAAAGGGTGGGTGGGAAGCGGGTGGGTCTGGCCACAGCACTCAGCACCTCTTCTCTCCCAGGGCAGCCTGCGAGCAGCAAGCTGTGACTCTGACCCTGCTGGAGGACAAAGCATCCGTGACCCTTTCAGGGGGGCCCTTGGCCCTGGCCTTTGACCTGTCCAAGGTGCCTGGCCCAGAGGCAGCCCCCAGGTTGCAGGCACTGACGCTGGGCCTGGCAAAGCGTGTGTGCAGCTTGGAGCGGCAGCTGATAGGTAAGGTGGGAGTGGGCATCCCATACCCTTCACTAGGATCCCCTGCTCCTGGCACCAGGTGGGTGTCCACTGGTTTTCTTCCCCAGCTGCAGAAGAGACAGCTCCCAGCCCCAGGAAGAGCCCCCGGCCTGCAGGGCCTCAGCTCTTCTTACCAGGTAAAGTGTGTCACTCTGACTTGGGTTGGGCTGTGCTCTTTCCTCTGGAACACAGTTTCTCCGGAACAAGCTTTAAGCTCCAGAGGGAGGATCAGTCTGTTCAGAGAGGGTTGTGGCCAGAGGTGCTGCCAGGTTCAGGAGCCCCTACATCCCAGCATCCTGTTTTCTCCCAGACCCAGATCCCCAGAGAGGTGGCCCTGGACCTGGGGTCAGGAGACGGTGTCCAGGAGAGTCCCTTATCAACCCTGGCTTTAAGAGGTACTTGCCCCTCCCTGTGCCCAGGGTCCAACCTGGACTCTGTCCCTCCCTCCACACTCCATAGTGTCACCCCTCTTCTCTCCTAGTAAGAAACCAGCTGGCGGTGTAAACTTTGATGAAACCTGAAGGTACAGCAAAAAGTGTGGCCCTGCTGAGAGTCTGCCTGTGAGGGGAGGGTTGGCCCCCAAGGTCCCCCCACTGGAGACCTCCACCGCCCATTCCACATGCCTGTCCTGCTGCCAGGCAGGAATAAGCCAGCTCCTCAAGTCCCTTCCCCACCAAATAAATACTCCCTCAGGGTGCAGGTGTTGGCCAGGCTCTGGCTTCTGGGCATTGGTCTGGGGAGGGGGTCAGGGAACCCCCTTGGGGTCTGTACTCTGGGCAGGGGGCCATAGGATGTAAGAACTGCACCAGGCTCCCAGGTCTGGAGGAGGCTTTTCCTTGCTGGGTCTAGAGATGGCAAGGGAGCTCTCTCAGACCCGTCCAGCTATTCCTGTCTGGACAGCCCAGGCGCTGAGAGGGGCCCAACCAGGGTCATGGCTCTCAAAGGCTTGGAACTCTGTTCTGACTCTTCCAAGCCCCACCCAGGCAGGGTACGGCCGCAAGTGCGCCACACAGGAGAAAGTCCTGTGCAGATACATGTTTGGATGGCAGCCACCCTGAAGCCCCCTGGGGGGAGGAGGATGGCCTGCCTGGGATGGGCTGCAGAATGTGGGCCAGCTCCCACCCACCTGGCCTGGAGCCCAGAGGTGGTGTTTTGTGGACTCCCCTCCCCACCCTCCTTGGCCATCCAGGGTGCCCTGCCACACCCTGGCCTGACTGGTTTGGGAGCCCAATCCTGTCCCCAAGATCCCTGACGCCACCACTGCAGGAGGCCCCAGGTGGGTGGCCTGACTCAGTGTGGGGAGATGGACCACACCCTGACCACTGGGCCGTCCTACCCATGTCTTTCTGGGCTGTCATCTTAGGTTGAGCGTCCCACCCTGGAGATTGGGGGATGAGAAGCACGTCCAGGTGGGGCAGTGCTGGTGGGGCCCTCAGATGTCAGGACTCGCACTCAGGACAGAGAAACCTTTATGGGGCCGCAGATGCAGGGGCGGGGCGGGGGCGCACAGCGGGCCGGTAGGCCGCCAGGATCTCCGAGCTGTGCGGACACGTGTACTTGAACTCCTTCTCCAGCAGCGCGCAGTCCAGGTAGCGGCGGACGCCGCGCAGCTCCGCGGGGATGGGCGCCTGGCGGAAGTGCGCGCACACCGTCTGCGGTCGAGGGGCGTGGTCAGGCCCCCTTCCAGGGTCCGCCCGTGCTCCCGCCTCCGCCCCGGCCCGCGCTCACGTCGACGATGTGCAGTTTGGGCAGCAGGCCACAGTCGGCCAGTGAGAGCTGGTCGCCATCCAGGAAGCGGCGGCGCGACTCGCGCAGCTGGGGCTCCCCCTCCAGTTCGTGCTCCAGGGGCGCGAGCAAGTAGCTGTCTAGCCTAGCGAGGGCGCGCAGCAGCTGCTGGTACAGGGCTAGGGGCGGGTGTGCGGTGAGCAGCGGGCCCAGAGCGCGCCCTCCCGCCCCGGCGCCCAACCTTGCCTCACCATTGTCCTGCGCGGGCACCGGGTTCTTGATGAACGCAGAGAACTTGTGGAAGATGTCGTTACCCGCTGTGTTGGACTCCCTGTAACGGGGCGCCAGGCTGGGGAAGCTGCGGGGGTGGGGGGTGTGAGGCACCTGGGTCAGACCCTCCTGCTGCTGCCCTGCTCCCGCCCCATAGTACCCCAAAGCATCCTCTCAGAGCTCTGTCCTGGGGGCGTCCTCCCTGGGGCCCCATCTTTGTCCCTCCCACTGTCGCGGGCCCTCACTCGGGTGGCCCCAGGGTCTCCTCCAGAAACTCTTCGATCTGCAGCGTGTCCGTCTTGGCGTCACCATCACACAGCAAGATGGGCAGCTGTGAGCCAGGGGCAAAGTCCTTCAGCACGTCCGGGGACCTGTGGGCACCAGCAGGGAAGGAGGTGGCTGGCCCACCGGCATGCAGAGGCCAGGGAGGCGCCCCCGGGTGGGGTCTCACCTGCGCGTGTCCACCGTGGTGAGTGTGAAGGGCACGCCCTTGAGGAGCAGGACCATGAAGAGCCGCTGGCAGGAGGGGCAGTGCCCCACACTCTCCCCGTCCTCGCTTGCCTGGAGTAGGTGGAGCAGAGAGTGTTGGGCTGGGAGCAGACCCAGGAACCTGCCACCAGGCTGGGTGGGACCCTGCCTCCTACTGCCAGTGGAACTGGAGCAGCGCCAATTCTCTGGCTTGGTCAGCCTGGCCGCCAAGTGCCCAGTGAGGGCGCTTGACTCGTTCCCCAGGAGATGGGGAGGGGCAGGACCCTGGCTGTGGGGCCCGGCGCCTGGCACTTTATCTTCAGAACCTGGGCAGAGGCCAGGCCCCTGGGCTTGGGCCCCAAAAGCTCCTGCAAGGGTGGGGTGAGCCCAGCAAGCTGTTTTCTGAGTAATCTACCTGCCAGACTGGGCACTGCCTGAAAGCACAGGGCTCCCCCAAGCCCTGAGGGTGGGGAGGGGGCTGAGGCCTGGCAGCCCCCTGCCCCCATGGATCTGGGCACCAGCCTGAGAGATGGTAGGACTGGACTGCCTGGCCCAGCCTCCTGCTTCCTGGCACACTGATCTTTGCTCCAGGAGGGCTGGGAGTGGGACCAGGGCCACACTGACCCCCTTATGGGGGTAACTCACTGGGTCCTTCTCCCCCAGGCTGTCCCCGCTTCACTCAGCCCCTGTAGGGCTGCCTGAGTCCCCTGAGCCCAGCGCAGGGGAGGGGCTCAGACACTGCTGGAGAGGCCCATGCCTCAGCTGGCCCCATAGAGCAGCCCCAAAGCACCCTGCCCAAGCCCTTCCCTCCAGCCCCGCCTGCCCGCACCTTGACAAACAGCTGGAGCTTGGTGGTCTCGGCCATGGTGAGAGCTGAGGCGGTTCAGGCACAGGCGGGAACCTGGGGAGCTCTTTAAGTCTCCCCGTGTGCCCCGCCCTCCTGGCCTAGGGGCCCGCCCCGTGGAGCCACCTAAGCGGGTGGATGAAGCTGCCTGTGTAACTCCAGCCTAAACTGGGGAGTCTGAGCATGAGGTGTGACCGGAGCAGGACAGCGTTGGGGGCTGCCCAGGGCGTGAGGCTGGCTCACACCCAAAGACAGGCCCCGGTGCTGAGTGCTCGGCAGGGACCGGGAGGGTGCAGATGGCAGTGTAGTGGGTGGAGACCAGTGGACCGGAAGGCAGGGAGCACCCATGGCCAGGGGCTGCAGGGCGTGTCAGCCTGGATCAGGAACACCCCACCTGAGCCCAGCTCAGGGCCTGCCCCAGGGCCCTCCCTGCAGGCCCCAGCCCAAAAAGCCAGGGGTGAGAGTGGGTAGGAGAAATGACTAGCCTGGCTTCAGTTTCTCCATCAGTAGTATCAGGGCATTACAGGGGTGATAAGCCCACCTGGAAGAGACGCCTCGTCCCGCCAGCTGAGCTCTGTCAGGCAGGCCCCCCCCTCCCCCCCCCCTGGCGTGGGGCTCAGGTTCCAGACAGGACAGGCTGGGGAAACCAGTCCGGCTTTGGTGTTTGAACCCAGCTGTGCAGGGTCTGACCCCATCTCGCATCCTTCCCACTTTGGTTTCAGAGCAGGTTTCCTATTCCTCTCAGCCTTTGAAAAGCAGCACCGGGAGGGGGTTTAGAAGCCACAGCCTGCATGGTCCTCAGCTGGAAGGAGAAGGCCAGGGCAGCTGTGGTGGTCTGCGAGTGAGCCTGTGCGCCCTGCCCTTGCTTCCTGGCTCAGTCTCCGCCTTTGAGGTCACCCGCTGTGCCTCCATTCTGCCCGGGCCCTGGTGTTGGGGTGGGCAGCCTGACAGAGCTCAGCTAGCAGGAGGGGGCGTCTCTTTCTGGGGACCCAGGGCGCCCACAGGATTGCCTGGCTGCCTTAGCCTCCCTGAAGCAGCGTGGTGCCGGTGCCTGACCGGCCTGGACAGGGCAGCCAAGGCGGCGCTGCTCACTTGCCTGCTCACCGACGCCTCAAATGTGGTGGGGCCCCTGTGCCAGGATCCAGGCCCCATGACTGTCCCAGGTGGCCGCACCCCAGGGCCCTCCTTGCCGGCCCAGCCTGACCCCTTCCTGGAGCCACCAGTCAGCGCTCCCGGTTCCGGGCCCCTGTACGAGCCTTGGCAACTGGCTGTGGGGCCCTGGCTTCCTTTGCAGCCCGGAGCTCTGGCTGCCAGCTCGAAGCCCGGTCCCCTCCGCCCTGCCTCCGCCGCAATTCCAAGCGCGCTGGTTTCCGCTGTTTCCTGCCGGTGTGGCCAGAGCGCCGCCTGCCGGCTTCCTGCGTCCCCAGCAGGCAAGCCGCCCAGAAGCGCGGACCCCTCCGCGCCTGCGTGTTAACGCGGGGATGAAAGCGGCCTCGCTCGTCCTCGAGAAAAACAACGGACCGAGGGTAGCAACTGGCGTCTGAGAAAGGGAAACAGAAAACACATTGTGTGAAAATGTTTCACCTCACGCTTAACCAAATGAAACATGGTTCATCTCTGCAACCGACAGAAATGGGGTCACACTGTCATTTGTCAAGTGTGAGGTGTCAACTGGTCTGATGGCAGTGGTCGTCCGAACACTGTCCCCAGTGCCCTGCCCACCCGGGAGTTAGCCCGCTGTTCCTCCTAAAGCGTGCCTGCTGCCCCACTTGGTGGCAAAACCCTGGCACTCAGCCGCCGTCCTGGTCTGCGGGGGAGCCCCACGGATCCAGGAAGAGGACAGAAGAGGTGGCCCACACCGGCCTGCTGTGGGGAGAGTCTAAGTGATATTATGGACTGGGTCTTGTCCCCCAAAATTCACACGCTTGAGTCCTAACCTGCAGTACCTCAGAAGGTCTGCACAGAAGTAATCAAGTTAAAATGAGGTCCTCAGAGTTGGTCCTAATTCAGCGTGACTGGTGTCAGTATAAAGGGAGATCTGAGCTGGGTGTGGTGGCGCACACCTGTGGTCCCAGCCGCTCAGAGGAGGCTGAGGTGGGAGGATGTCGCTTGAGCCCAGGAGGTGGAGGCTGCAGTGAGCTGTGATCACGCCTGTGAATCGCTGCTGCACTCCAGCCTGGGCGACAGAGTGAAACCCCGTCTCCAAAATAAATAAATACATAAATATCTTTTAAAAGATAGATTTAGACAGACACACACAGAGGGAACACCACGTGAAGTTGAAGGCAGACAGCAGCGACATGCCTACAAGCCACAGAACGCCGAGGACGCCCCACATGCCAGGAGCTGTGGGGAGGCGGGGGCACCTGCCCCACCCACACTCGATCTCAGACTCCCAGCCTCCAGATAGGAAATAAATGTCTGTTGTTTCAAGGGCCCCACTTTGTGGGACTTTGTATGGCAGGCCTTGAAAACTAATACAAGTGGGGAAAAAACAGGAAATTGAGGAAAACCTTCATTAGTGTAGACCACCCTGCGTTTGTACATGTTAGGTTATGAAGTATGGAAGGCCCCCATTTCCTTAAGTGCTAAGTTTGACAGTTGATATCTCTGACGCTGCGCTTTGACATTTCTTGTTTTATGTTTATTGTGTCTTTCAAACACATTTTGGCTTGTGATACACATTTTTTTTTTTTTTTTTTGAGACAGAGTCTCACTCTGTTGCCCTGGCTAGAGTGCCATGGCGTCTGCCTAGCTCACAGCAACCTCAAACTCCTGGGCTTAAGCGATCCTACTGCCTCAACCTCCCAAGTAGCTGGGACTACAGGCATGTGCCACCATGCCTGGCTAATTTTTTCTATATATATATTTTTTAGCTGTCCAAATCATTTCTTTCTATTTTTAGTAGAGACGGGGGTCTTGCTCTTGCTCAGGCTGTTCTTGAACTCCTGACCTCAAGGGATCCTCCCACCTCGGCCTCCCAGAGTGCTGGGATTACAGGCGTGAGCCACCACGCCCGGCTGTGATACACATTTTTTTAGAGCAATTTTTGTGAAACCATGGATAAGTCAAGAACTCGTGTTATTTTTGAATATGAGTTCTGTCATGGAACCCAAGCAGCACAGACAGCTTAAAATATCAATGAAGCGTTGGGAGGGACGTGGCTAATGAACACACAGTCCGTCGATGGTTTGAGAAGTTCCATTCTGGTGATTTTTATCGTGAAAATGAGCCATGTGGGCGACGTGAGACCAGGGTGGGTGGTGATGAGCTGAAAACTGCAATGGAAGCGAATCCATATCAACCTACGCGTGAATTAGCAGCAAGGTTTTTTTGGTTGTGTTTTGGTTTTTATTTCAGAATATTATGGGGGTACAAATGTTTTGGTTACATAAATGGCTTTTGTACAGTTTGAGGCAAAGTTATAAGTGTGCCCATCACCCAGATAGTGCATTGTACCCATTAGGTGTGAATTTACCCATCCCGTTCCCCCCACCACCTGCTTGATTGCCGATGAGTTTTATTTCCGTATACGCACGTCAGTGTGGTTCAATTAGTTCCAATTTAATGGTGGGTACATGTGGTGTTTGTTTTTCCATTCTTGTGGTACTTCACTTATAAGAATGGTCTCCAGGTCCATCCAGGTTAATACAAGAGGTGCTAGATCACCATTGTTTTTTTAATGGCTGAGTAATACTACATGGTGTACATACACCACATTTTATTAATCCACTCATGTATTCATGGGCACTTGGGTTGATTCCATATCTTTGCAATTGTGAGTTATGCTAGCAACAAGGTTTGCGTTACTATTCCGACAGTATTGGACCATTTGAAACAAGTGGGCAAGGCGAAGAAGCTGGATAGATGGGTTCCACATGAAGTAAACGAGTGTCAGAAGAGAAATCGTCTCAAGGCTTGCCTTTCTTCGCTGTCACAACATAAAGGCTGAACTATTTCTACGCTGTATTGTTACGTGTGATGGATGGATTCTTTTTGACAATCACAGGCCTTTGGCACAATGGTTGGATAAAGATGAAGTGCCGAAACACAGTCCAAAACCAAATATTTGTCAAAAAAGCTAATGGTGTGTGTCTGGTGGTCCAGCGCTGGTACTATCCACTACAGCGTCATGAAACCTGGTCAGTCCATTACAGCGATGTCTACTGCAACCAACTGGATGATATCATGAGGATGCTTGTGATGAAGCAGCCGAGATTGGTCAACAGAGACAGACCAGTCCTCTTGCAAGATAACACTCGACCACATGTCACACAAACAACACAGCTCAAACTACCAAAGCTGGACTTGGAAACTCTCTGTCATCCACCGTATTCACCAGACCTTGCACCAACTGACTACCACTTCTTCCAGCCTTTGGACCCCTTCTTGCAAGGAAAAATATTCAATTCTCAGCAAACTGTGGAAAACACCTTTCATGATTTCATTGCCACTCGCTCTCTAGGCTTCTTCGCTGCTGGCATAAACAAGCTACCGTTAAGATGGCAAAACTGCGTCAACAGTTTAGGTGCACACTTTGATTAACTGTACTGCTTATTTGAGACATGATAAAGTACACTTTTGATTTGACATCAGACATTTCATATTTAGTGACCTAACATCTGGGAAAAGACCCAGGGGCCACCTGCGGACGGGCTCTGAGGAACAGGCGCCCCCCACTTTCGCTTCCCAGTCTCTGTACCGTTTGAATTTTCTGCCATTTCTTCAAAGCAAACGTTTTAGAGAAGTGAGAACAGACATTTATAGCCACCTGGACCCATATATATAGCAAACTGGCCCCAGGGCCCACCCAGCCCTGGGGTTATCTCTAAGCCTCCACCCCTGCAGGCCCTTCCTGGAGCAGCCCTGGGAGGGGTCCTGGGGCCTCAGGGGGTTCATCCTTCCTGCTGGCCCCTGGCTGAGGTCCCAGGCACTGCTGGTCTGGGACATGCCGGTGTTGGTAGAAACTCTCTCTCTCCTGGGTGCCCTGTCCTGTAGGCTCCTTCCCAGGGGCAATTTTTCTTTTTTTTTAAGAGATGGGGTCTCGCTCTGTCGCCCAGGCTGGAGTACAGTGGCACAATCACAGCTCACTGCAGCCTCCAACTCCTGGGCTCAAGCGATCCTCCTGCCTCAGCCTCCCAAGTAGCTGGGACTACAGGTGTGCACCACTACACTCAGCTAATTTGTAAATTTTTTTCCTAGGGATGGAGGTCTCAATATGTTGCTCAGGCTAGTCTCAAAATCCTGGCCTCAAATGAACCTGCCTCCGCCTCCCAGAGAGCTGGGATCACAGGTACAAGCCACCGTGCCCAGATACATCCCAGGGACATTTCAACAGTTCTGTTCTGAAGGGGGGTGCAAACGGAGGAAGCAGGGGAACTAGGGGTGGCACTGGGGCATTGGCAGGACTTTTAGCTCTGTTCTCAGAGAGGCCTAGAATTGGCTACAGCCCAGGAGTGGTGAGCAGGCCCAGCACCCAGACCCTGGTTTCCAAAGAGCCCTGGAAACCAGGCTACAAGGAACCAGGGCTCTGCAATGGACCAAATGTGTCCCCCAAAATTCAGGCTACAAGGAACCAGGGCTCTGCAATGGACCAAACGTGTCCTCCGAAATTCATGTGTTGAAATCCTAATCCCCAAGGTGATGTCATCAGGAGGTGGGGCCTACCCTGAGTGCCCATAGAAAAGAGACCCCAGAGGGCTGCCTCACTTTTTCTACCACCTGGGGATACAAGAGAGTGAGTAACCGAGAAGAGCCCTCTGCAGAGGCTGACCTTGCTGGCACCCGAATCTCAGACCTCCAGCCTCCAGGGCTGGAAGACATATCCACCAGGTGACCACTTTCAGCATGGCCTGTCAAGGATCAGACTGACACCACGAGCCTCCTGGCATCACAGCCACGGCATTGCCTGCCACCGCTCTTGCCAAAAATGTCCAATCTGCATCTGGCCAAGAGAAAATGATCAGACCTATCCAGACCTGGACTTGTCAAACCTGTCCTTATTGAGGACCCAGAGCGGAAGGGTGGGAGACAGCTCCAGAGGAGCCCCCGGCACGGGACAAGTAACCGCCCACTGGAGCTCAGATTTTTAAGAAAGCTACGAAGGACATGCCTGGGACACTGGGAGCCTTGGATAACTGTTCCGTGTCCTTGTTAACTGCAGGGAGGTCCGTGTTCCTGGGAGAAGAAGACTGCAGGACCTGGGGCTGAAGTCACAGCAGCTGCTACTTGCTTTCCGATGTGTCAGCGCAAAAGAGCACGGAGAAAGGCAAGATAGGGCAGGTGTGTCGAGACTTCAACAGTGGGCAAATCTGGCTGAACGGCATGCAGGTGTGCGTTGTGCTACTCTTGCATCTTTTCTGAAAGTTTAAAATGTTGTAAGGAAAATGTTGGTGGGGGTCGGCATTTGTTTTCTACAGCTGCATTACAGATCATCACAAATTAAGCAGCTTAAAATGACACACCCGTGAGTTGTCTCAGGGTCTCTGTGAACTGCAGTCTGGCACAGCCTACCTGGGTCCCGTGTTCAGGTCCCACCGGGCATCGGCCGGGCTGTGTTCCTTTCTGGACCTCAGGGTCCTCTTCCTGGTGGGATTCAGCTCCTCACGGCGGCAGGACCAAGGCCCCAGCCCCTAGAGGCCACTGCAGGGTCCTGCCATGTGCACCCCACCTCTCTCCTGTGGCTGACCACCAAACCTGCCCCAGCCCCTCCAGTGGGCAGGGTTCCTCTCGGTCCCCACCAGGCTCTGCACCCTCCTGGGCTGCCCCAGGGCCTGGGAAACCTTACCCAGTGACCCCCAGCCTCTCGGGCGCCACGGCAAACAGCTCACAGGAACACAAACAGGCGCATCGACCCGACCCACCCCAAGGCTATGGGGCACTCCCACCCTTCCTTCCCTCTGTCCCCCAGCTGGCACCAGCCCTTACCTGTGTGCCTCCCCCACGCCGGGCCCTTGCGAGGGTCTGAGCTGGGAGTGTGGCTGTGGGGGCCCCTCCTCCTGCTGCCCCGCCTCCTGCCCTGAGCACACCAGGCTCCCTCGCCGACGACCCTCCGGGGCCTTGGCACAGGCTCTTCCCTAAGCACTCCTGCCCGACGCCAGTCTCCCCTGGAGATCGTCTCCTCCTGGAAGCCCTCCCCACACCCTCCCGGGGTGGAGATGGCCCGGCACATGCCACACGCCATGGCAGGCCTGGGTGGGCAGCAGCCACCTGGCGTCCTCTCCCTGCAGCTGGGCAGGGCATTCCGGAAGTGCCTGGAGGAGGGGCAACAGCGGTGGTGCGCCCCTGCCTGGTGGGCCCGTCTTCTACACCCACCCCACACACGCAGGCTGCTGGGGCGTTTTTGTCTATTTATTTAAAACAAACATCTGTGCGCTTTGTACAAGTCCAGCTCCCGGCCGGGTGGGTGGGAGAGAGCAGACAGCTGTGGGGGAGGTCTGGCCCCCACCTGGACAGCAGGGCCAGCTTCTCCCTTCCTGCCACCTGCCAGCCAGCCCGAGGCAGCCCCTCCCCAACCGAGCTGATGGCTTCCCACAGACGGCCACCTTCCCGCACACAGAAGCAGGGTGAGGGGAGCCTCTTCTCAAAGCAAAATAAATAGGAGGGACTAACCCAGACTGGGTGTGGGACAGACGCAGCCCCCCACCCCCCACAGCCCCAGACCCTGGGTGGGAGAAGAGCCAGCGGGGGGCCAGGCCGGCCAGGCTCAGGGGCTGCTGGGGGAGGGCAGGGCAGTGCCTGGTTCTGCCGCGTCAGGGGGTGGGGCAGAGCTGGGCAGGGGCGGGGGCCAGGTGAGCCCCCGAGGCTTTAAGGCAAAGCAGGGTGAGGGTGTGCGCAGCCCAGGGCTGGGCCAGCCTTTGGCACGGTTGGGGGAGAGCGGCTGCAGTGACCGCAGGGCAGGGCCAAGGACGGTGGCGGGCTGCAGGAGGGCCGGAGCCCCTTGATCCTAAACCTCCCCCACACCAGGGATGCAGTGAGGCCCTGGCCTCCGCCCGACGTGTGTCCCCACAGTCGAGTTCCTGACCCAGTGCTGGCGGTCAGCAGAGCGTGTCTGTGTTGAAGGAGAGCTGGGCCTGGCGGGCAGCAGACAGGCCAGGGTGAGGGGGGTCCCCTGGCACCCCCTGTTGCCGGCCGAGGGTGATCCTGCTGGACCCCACTGGGGCACCCCACCCCCCTGGCTGGACCCAGCTCTCCTGGTGTCTGGTGGCCACTGTGTCTGCATCACCCTATCCCCAGGTGCTGGTCCCTTCCACCCCCATCTCTGCTCTGTAGCCCCTCAAAGGCCCCAGCAGGTTTGGGCTCTGTGGTTGGTCACTCCCGTGCCTGTCCCTGGTCCTCCCTGGTCCACTCTAGTTCTCAGCACCCAGCAGGTCCCTCTCCACCCCGTGGCCTGTTCTCCCCCACCCAGGCCCTGGAGCCTGAGCCCCGGAGTGGCCGGGTCCAGTGGGCAGAGCCGCCTCCTGCACTGGCCTGGGGGGCCTCGAGTGGCCGTTACCCTGCATCCTGCTCACCCGCTCCTCCTCGAAGCTGATGAGGCCCTCGTCTTCCGTGTCCAGGTCCTCGGGCTCGTCTGCCACGAGTGCCCGGAGCTCCGTGGGGGTGGGCCGGGGCCGGAGCAGGCTGAGCAGGCGGCAGAGAGGGGACTGAAGCGCGGAAGGCGGCTCTGTCTCCTGCTGCTCCAGGTTGTCACTCTGCTTCTTGGCGAAGTTCACAAACACCTGGTGGGTGGAGGAGGTGAGTGGGCGGGGCAGGCCCGGGTGGGCGGGACAGGTGAGTGGGCGGGGCAGGCCCGGGTGGGCGGGGCAGGCCTGGTGGGCACCGAGCCCTAGCCCGGTACTGACGTTGTCCAGCGTGGTCTGGCTGACCGAGTAGTCCTCGATGCCCAGTACACCTGCCACCTGCTCCATCTTGCTGAACACCTGGGCCAGTGAGATGTGCTCCGACTTGAGCTGGTACTGCACCTTCGTGTGGTGCCGCTCCTGGGGGGGCGGGGAGGTCAGAGGCTGCTCCGGCAGTGCCGGCCACGCCCAGCCCCCCCGGGTCCCGCCCACCTTGAGCACGGCTTCGGGGAAGTTCCGGCTGAAGAACCGCACCACGTCCTTTACGCTCTGGCTGCTCTTGGTCCGTACCGTGATCATGTAGCCGTCTCCAAACCTGGCAGGACAGGCCAGTGGCCCGGAGCCCAGGGAGCCCGGGGCGCCCCGCCTGAGCCCCGTCCCCGCCCGCCGCAGACCCCAGACCCAGGCCCCAGCGCCCGCTCACCGGTTCTTCAGGTGCTGGATGCTGCCCAGGCAGCGCAGGCGCCCGTTCACCATGATGGCCAGCCGTGTGCACAGCGCCTCGCACTCCTCCATGCTGCGGGCAGAGCATGGGCTGGCACCGGAGGGGTGGCGCCGGGAGGGGGCCGGGAGCACGTGTCCTACCTGTGCGACGTGAGCACCACCGAGCGCCCCGTCTTGATGAGGTCGAGGATGAGGTTCCAGAGGAAGCGCCGGGCCTTGGGGTCCATGCCTGTGGTGGGCTCGTCCTGCGGTGGATGGCAGGGTCAGCTAGCCGCACGCACCCACCCACCCAGCCTGGCCGGCCCCCGCCCCGCCTGCGCTCACCAGGAAGATGAAGGCCGGGTACCCAATGAGGGCGATGGCCGTCGACAGCTTTCTCTTGTTGCCGCCGCTGTAGGTGCCGGCCGGCTTGTCCGCGTACTTGGTCAGCTCCAGCTTCTCCAGTGCCCACCTCACCACCTGGCCAGGGAGGGCAGAGGTCAGGAGCAGACACCAGGCGCCCCCCACGCCAGCTCCCCCGCCCATCCCCGCCAGCCCTCACCCGGGCTTCATCCTTCCAGGGGATGCCACGCAGTCGCGTGTACAGCTGCAGGTGCTCCCGGGCCGTGAGCTCGTCGAACAGGGCGTCGAACTGCGGGCAGTAGCCGAGGCTCTGCTGCACCTGGAGCAGCTCCTTGAGCACGCTGGGGACACAGTGGCCGTCAGCACCCGGGAGCACAGCTCCCCACCCCGCCCGCCGGGGCACACCGCGGCACCTGTGCCCGTTGACGAAGGCCTCGCCCCCCGTCGAGCTCTCGTCGCCTGTCAGCATCTTGAAGGTGCTGGTCTTGCCCGCACCATTCACGCCCAGGAGGCCAAAGCACTCGCCAGGACGGACACCCAGGCACAGACGGTCCACGGCCAGAATGCGGCCGATTTTCCGGGACTTGTAGACCTGGCCGAGGGGAGCTGCCCACTCAGTGGGGCGGCCAGGCGTGGGGGCATCCCCCAACCTCCCTGCCCAAGCCCCAGCCCCACACCCTGAGCCCCGCCCCACCCAGGTCCACCTTGGTCAGATTCTCAATCTTGACCATGTCGTTGTCAGCGTCCCCCCGGAGCACTCGCTGCCGCTCACTGGCCACGTCCACGTCATCTTCCACGGGCTTGGTAGACACAGGCATGCGCCTGGGAGGACAGGGTGGGCAGTGCCTGGCCGGGCCACCCACCCCTGTCCCTGCCAACACCCACCAGCCCCTCTCGCTGTGGCCCCGGCAGGAAGGGTGGGCACCACCTGGCCCGGCCACCCGCCCCGGCTGCCGGAGCCCACTCACTGTGGCTGTCGCAGGAAGTTGTACTGGCACATGAGGGTGAGGAGGAAGCCCACGAAGCCCTCGACTGTCATGGCCACCAGCCCGCGTGTGACAATGTCCCACTCGAACGGGGACTTCATTTTGTCAAACTGGCCTGTGGGGCAGCCGGCACAGGGCTTGAGCCCGGGGCCTCAGAGAGTGCCAGGCTACCTCCACACCGGGACCTCTCCGGGGGCGCCACGGCCCCCGCCCGCTAGCCCAGGCGCCCCTCACCGATCTTGGCGTAGTACTCGTTGATGTACTCGTTGTACGCCATCTCCATGAGCCCGTGGCCCAGGTTATAGTTGGGGAAGATGAGGAAGCAGCTTTTCAGGTAACTGTTGACCACCTTCAGGTCCTGAGGGCCACGGCACAGGCTGAGCACTGCCGCCCCCGCCGGCCTGCCGCGCCCCGCCCCAGCCGGCCTGCCGAGCCCCGCCCCCGCCCCGCCCCCACCGCGCCCCACCCCCGCCCCCGCCGCGCCCCACCCCCGCCGGCCTGCCGCGCCCCGCCCCCGCCCCACCCCGCCCCGCCCCCGCCGGCCTGCCGAGCCCCGCCCCCGCCCCGCCCCCGCCGCGCCCCGCCCCCGCCGGCCTGCCGAGCCCCGCCCCCGCCCCGCCCCTGCCGCGCCCCGCCCCCGCCGGCCTGCCGCGCCCCGCCCCCGCCCCGCCCCCACCCCGCCGCTCCACCTTGTCGTGCTCGAAGAGCTGCAGCAGGAAGGTGGCCACGGTGGCCGTGATGCCGATGAAGAGGTTGATGACAATGAGGAACACGTAGGCCGAGCTGGGGACCTCGAACCAGAAGGAGGCCGGGTACATGATAGGGGTGATGGACCACCTGCGGGTGGGCAGGCAGGCGGTGGGTGGCAGTCACTGGGCAGGCCCCGACCCTGCCCTCGACCACTCTTGTCCCTGTTCCCCTTACCCATAGAGCAGGAAGAGGGAGAGGACAGCAGGGAAGTTGGTGGGCGACGTGTAGGCCGGCAGGTCGAACACAAACAGGATGAGGACGCAGCAGGTGGCCGGGACCAGGTAGTTGAGCTGCAGGGCAGGGTGGCTGGTGAGGAACCGGGGCAGGGTGCGGTGGGCGGGCAGGGTAGGGGAAGGGCCCGGGGCTGCTGGGGCCCCTGTGGCCGTGTGGGGCGCACCATGTCCCACACGTAGTTGGCCAGCCAGTAGATGACCGGGTTGCAGCCGCTGACGAACTGCAGGTGCTTGGCCTTGGTGGACTTCTCGGCCACCAGGAAGACCACGAAGCTGGCTGGCACGAACGACATGGCCACGATGATGAAGATGGCGATGACCACGTCCGTGCCCTGCAGCCTGGAGGTGAGGCAGCCCTGAGCCCTGTGCAGCCGGGGGCTACGGGGGGCCTCCGCCCCACCCTGCCCCCACCCCACGTACAAGTAGTCCAGAGAGAGGCTGGCGCTGGTCTTGTTCATGGGGTGGTTGGTGACGGTGATGCCTGCGCACAGGGGGGCAGCTCAGACCCCTGCTCCCCCCGCCCCTCCACCCCTGCCCCAGCCCTGCCCCAGCCCTGCCCCAGCCCTGCCCCACCCGACCTACCGTAGGCCGCCGGGTTGCCCTTGCTCTTGGGCAGGTTGGCGCGCAGGATGGCGTTGTTCAGGCTGTTCAGGTAGGTGGGCATGCTGTGGTAGCCCTTGTTGTTGTAGAAAACCTGGGGAAGGAGAACAGGCCCAGAAAGGCCCCGGGAGCCCCTGTGGGTCACCGCAGACCACAGGCGGCACCGGACCCTCAGAGCCCAGGGCCAGGCTCACCCACCTGGGCTGCCCTGCGCACGGCGATCTTCCGCACCATGGGCGGGGCCCTGGTGCCGAATGAGGCCGGGATGGACTTCTGGACATTGCCGAAGGTGATGGCCCCATACCTGGGCACACAGGTGGGAGGCACGGTGAGGCTGGCAGGCAGTGGCCAGCACCCCCACCCACAGCCCCTGCCCCCCACTCACCGGTGCAGCCGGAAACGGTCCGAGGTGAAGAGCAGGTACTCGGAGACGTTGTGGCCCGTGACGTCCGTCAGGATGTCGCCCGTGACCACCCGCATCTGCGGCGGGTGCCCGCCCACGCTGCTGGGGCAGGAGAAGCCAGTGCCCTGTGCGGAGCAGGTGCAGCGCACGGGCTCCCGCACCAGGCGTGGCAGGGCGGGTGCCGAGGGCCACGTCTCTGTGGGCACAGCGCAGCGCAGTGAGACACACGCTCCCCGCCCGTGCCCCCCAGCAGGCCCCTGCGAGCCGCTACCTGGCCCCGTGGTGGGCGGCAGGGAGGAGTTCCAGGCCTGTGGAAGGTCCTCGTCTGGGGACATGGGGGAGTCGGACGGGGCGGGCGAGGGTGGGGGCGGCACGAAGTTGGACAGCGGCAGCCCCTGCGTGAAGGACTCCAGGCACATGCTGTCGAAGAACCTCGCGGCCAGCAGGCGGGACTCGCCACTGCTCAGGTTCAGCGTGGGCCCCAGCGAGCCATTGGCAGGGGACTTGAGCACGCAGGTGGCGCCCACACCTGACGGCAGCCGGAACGTGCTCACGAGCTGCTGGGGGCTGGCGTCGGGTGACAGCCACAGCCTGGGGGCACGACAGCGAGTCAGGGCCCAGCTCCCCTCCCTCACCAGCCCCCTCCTGCTGCAGCCGCCCCAGCCCGCCTCACCGGTCCTCCCTGCGCTCCTCGTTGGCGTAAGGGATGAAGTTGCCACGGGGCTGCGTGTAGTTGTGGTACTGGGAAGGCGACAGCACCAGGGGTGGCAGGTCACCTGGGGGGCAAGCGGGGAGCCCTGAGTGAGTCCCAGCGCCCAAAGGCCTGAGCTCGGTCCCAGGAGGCCTGAGGGCAAGGGGGGGCCGAGCCGGGGCCCGGGTGGCCGTACCAATCTCGGGGACAGACAGGGCCACCGTCATGGCCACGCAGACGAAGAAGGCCGGCAGCAGGATCTGGGAGAAGAGCGCTTTGGAGTTGCGGCGGGCGCAGTGGAAGCGCTTGACCAGCAGCCCGTGGAACTGTCGCGCCTTCAGCCACCAGCCCTCCAGCTTGCGGCTGCCCTGGCCCACCTGCGACAGGGCCTCCGCCTCGGCCTCTGCGCAGAGCGGGGAGCTGAGCGGCCACCCCACACCACCCCACCCACCCCCGCCACCCGGCCTTGCCCAGCGGCGCCCACCTTGCAAGCTGACGTTGTCCGGGTCCTGCGGGTTGTCGAAGAGGGGGCGGTAGTCGCCGTAGACGTCGGTGTAGCCGGCTCCCTCGTCGCCGCGGGCAGAACCCACCGAGGACGCCGACTGCAGTGATGCCTGCGACTGAGCCAGCTCCGAGCACCGGGCCAGGTTGCCGGGCTGGGCCCCCCCAGGCGCCGGGCCCCCCACCCCAGGCAGCACGTCCTTCCTGGACTCCTTCACATCTGCCGTGGGAGAGGCTGCTCACACCGCAGGCCCAACGCCCAGGCCCATCCACTGTCCAAGACCTCTGGCCACCACGCCACCCCCCAGGACCCCAGGCGGGCCCCTGGTTCCTGCCCCGACAGGTGCTCCCAAAGACCAGGGAGGGGTCCGTGCCAGGCCCCCGGCCAGGCCCTGGGGGTGGTAGGCGCTCGGCAGCACCGGGCCCTCTCACCGGCCTCGCTGTTCTCCAGAGACTGGTCCTCCTCGGACACCTTGAGGAACACCTCCTCCAGCGTCGTGTCCATCAGCCCGAAGCTGCTGAGGTGCAGGCTGTCCAGACTGCACTCCAGGTGCTGCGGACGGGCCGGGTGAGGCGGCCTGCGCGGGCGTCCAGGGCGGGCCTCCTGCCTCCCCCACCCGGACCCTGCCCTGCCTGCACCCCTGCGCTAGGCTCTCACACCTGGAAGAGGCGCTCAAAAGCCCCCTTTCTGGCGGCCTCGCTGGGCAGGATGTAGGAGAGCTCCGTGCTGGTGTCCGAGACCAGCAGGCAGGAGGCCACGTGCTTACGGATGAACTGTGACACCTGGGTCTCAGAGCAGCTGCTCAGCTGGGCCCGACCTGGGGGGCTGGAGGCCAGCCCTGGCTCTGGGGGGACAGGGAGGATTCACTCAGGGGCTGGCAACAGGAACCCTTGGCGAGACCCCAGCCAGGCTAAGACAGGGCCATTGACAGAGGGTAGGCCAGGCCCAGCCTCTCCAGCCTGGGGTCTCGGGTAGGGTGGCCCGGGGAAGGGCCCACTCAGGGCCCAGCACAGACCTTGGGGGCCCCCGGGCTCGGCGGGCTGCTTGACCAGCGTGAGACGGTAGCCGTCACCGTAGGCGCCCTTCAGAAAGAGCGGGGAGCCGCAGCACTTGAGCTTCCCGTGGGAGATGATGGCGATGCGGTCACCCAGCAGGTCGGCCTCGTCCATGTGGTGGGTGGACAGGAGGATGGTGCGGCCTGGGCGAGGCCGGACCAGGGTCAGGGGCTGGCAGGGTCAGGCAGGGGCCACCCACGCCCACGCCGGCCTGGCGCCCCACTCACCGGGCTTATACTTCAGGATGAGGTCCCAGATGGCGCGGCGCGCATAGGGGTCCACGCCCGCGGTGGGCTCGTCGAGGATGATGGCGCGGGAGCCGCCCACAAAGGCGATGGCCACAGACAGCTTGCGCTTCATGCCGCCTGACAGCGTCTGCACCAGCGAGTGCCGCTTGTTGGAAAGCTCCAGGTCCTCGATCATCCTGGGCACGGGAAAGAGAGTGTGGGACGGGCACACGAGACTCACCTGCGACGCGGCCCACCCCGGCCCACCCCGCGCACTTGTCCATCTCCTTGCGGATCTCCTCCTGGGCCATGCTCTTGAGCCGAGAGTAGAACCAGAGGTGCTCCTCTACCGTGAGCCGGTCGAAGAGCACGTTGTGCTGGGGGCACATGCCCAGGTTCTTGCGGATCTCGTCCATCTCCGTGCGGATGTCGTGCCCGTAGATGGTGGCCGACCCCGACGTCGGAGGGAACAGGCCGGTCAGGATGGACCTGGGTAGGCAGGTGGGGTCACGACCCAACACCCCCTGCAGGGATCCCCCCCGCCCCGCTGGTTAAGGACTGCTGCTCTGGCCAGCAGCCACCCAGACACTCACATGGTGGTGGTCTTGCCGGCCCCATTGTGGCCCAGGAAGGAGACGACCTGGTTCTCGTAGAGGTTTAGGCTCAGCTTATTCAAGGCCAGCTTCTTGTCGTCCTTGTAGACCTTGGTGAGCTTGTCCACACAGACGACCAGGGGCAGGTGGGTGGGCTCCTCCTCCATACCACGAGTCTCCTCTGCACCAGGGAGGGTGTTAGTGGGATGGGGGCAGCGCTGACTCTGCCCCAGGCCCCTCAAACCCAGCACCTGTCCCAGCCAACATTCTGGCGCCTGCCTCACCAAGGCGCCGGCTCTCCATGGCGCAGGCCTGGTCTTCCTCCATGACGCTGAGGCGGGGGGCCCGTGCCCACGGCCAGCTGCACTCCCACGCTTCCGTCCGCCCACTGCCCAGCCAGTAGGACTTCTGCAGCGGGAAGTACCAGGGCCGGGGCAGCCCGTACATGCCTGGGGGCCGGGAGGGCAGGGGAGGCTGACCTAGGGCCTGAGGGTGACCGTCCACCACATGGGCCACGTGCCCACCCAGGGAGCCCAGAGAGCCGGCCCTGCCCCCGCCTCCACAGGGTTGGCCAGTACCTGGGTGCACAGCCTCGATGTACCACGTGAGCACACCGTAAACGACGGCGTCCACTATCAGCATAGTGACAGCGAGGAGGAGATTGAAGTCGTCCCCTTCCACAGGGGACTGGCTGAATGTGTGCCACTGGATGCCCACGCCCGCCACCTCGTACAGGGCGAAGTACTTGGAGCCCAGGCCAAAGGCTGTCGTGGACATCAGGGACTGGGGAGGCAGCGGTGTCAGCAGGTGGGCCGGAGCATAGACCCCCGCCCCGGCCTGGCCCCACCAGCCCAGGACCCTCACCGCGATGCACTTCTCGAAGGCAGTGATCTTATCGTGGGCCACCTCCTCGCGGATCGCCACGTACATGTAGGGCACGTAGCTCAGGAAGTAAATGATGCCTCCGCAGGCCGAGGCCAGCTTGGCCTTGGAGTACAGCACGGACACCAGGAAGCTGGGCGGGGGCCAGGTGGTCATCAGCCGCCAGACCCCCGGCCCAGCACCAGGCCCTCTCCGCAAGCCCCTGCTGCGGTCCAAGGGCGCTCCAAGAGGGTGTGCACACGTCTTGGGGTAAACTTAAGGGACCCCCTGCCGCCGCCGCGAGCCTGTGTGGTTAAGTGGGCTGAGCCGGCCAGTGCTCACCAGAACATGATGGTGGCCACGGCGTAGACAGCCAGGAAGAGCCAGATGATGAGCACGTGGCTGTGCATGAGCACCTGGCCGTACTTGAGGATGGCGGTGAGCGCCGACACGGAGATGGAGAGCTGCACGAAGCCGGTGATGAACCAGGCCACCCAGTGCACCGCGTTGTTCAGGCCCATGGTCTTCATCACCTGCGGGCAGTGTGCACGCGGCCTTGGGCACGGCTGCAGCATGGGGCGCAGCCCACCCCGCCAGCCCCGCCCGGAGCAAGGGTGCCTGCCCCACCCGCCCACCTCCTTCAGCCGGTGCTCCTTCTCCGCCACGATGTGCTGGATGGTCATGGCCACGGAGTAGACCCAGGAGATCACCATGCAGAGCGGCATCATGTGCTCGATGACGAACAGGAAGCTGGGGTGGGGGCACAGGGTGAGGGAGGGCTGTGGCCTGAGCCCGCCCAGCCCGCAGGCCTGTACTCACTCGTCCCGCGTGTAGCAGGGGTAAGGGAACATCTGCACGTAGCTGCCTGGCTCCACCACGTCATGCCCCACGAAGGTGTTGATGATGGCACGCTCCATCATGTCTGCAGGGGTCCAGCGTCAGGGGCTGGGGTCCAGCGTCAGGGGCTGGCCTTCCCTCTCATCCCCTTCCTGCCCCCTCCCTGGCTTCATCCTCCCCTCTCCCCCTCCCCCTCCCTGTCCTGCCCCTCTCCCCTCCCCACCCCCTCCCCACCCCCTTCCCTGTCCCCCCCCCCCCCCCGGCCCCATCCCATCCCCCCTCCCATCCCTCTTCCCCTTCCCACTCCCTCCTCACCCCCACCTCTGCCTCCGGCCCACCCCTCACCCTGGATCCAGACAAAGCCATAGAGGAAGTAGAAGCGGCCACCAGTGTTGGGCCCTGGCCGCCAGTAGGCCCGGCGAATCTCGTTGGTCTTCTCGGTGAAGCTGGAATTCTGTCGGATCTTGTAGTGCACGTGGGGCGGCAGGGAGCCGTCCTTCCGAGTCTGGAAGATCACACCTGGGGACCCAGGCAGGCTGGGTGGGCGGGGCTCCAGGGGTGGGACAGGGCCAAGGTGTACAGGGTGGGGCCAAGATAGAGGGGCAGGGCCGGGAGAAGGATGGGGCGGGGCTCCAGGGGCAGGGCGGGGCCGAAGTGTGGTGGGTACGGAAGGAGCTCCATGGGCCGCACTGAAGCAGGGCAGGGCAGGAGTGGCAGGTGGCTCACTGGCAAACACGGTGACGTTGTCCTGGTAGGCCTGATTCAGCGTGTAGTTGACAATGCTCTCCTCGTCCGGAAAGCCCTTGAAGATGTCCACGCTCACCTAGGGTGGGGGCATCGTTCGAGCCAGGCCTGGGCACACGCAGGCGCCCCCTCCCAGGCTCACGCACCCTACCTTGGACATGAACTGGATCCAGCCACAGGCGGCGTTGTCAATGGTGTCCAGCTGCTGTAGGAGGGCGGAGCCGTTGGGCAGTGAGAAGTTGTCCTGGCGTAGGGCTGGTGGCAGCTCGTCCAGGGACAGGTTCAGTGCTTCCGGGTGCAGCCGCAGCTCTGCCACGTACTGGGGGTAGAGGACGGGCTCAGAGGGTGGCCTGTGCCCACGCCCGAGCAGGGGGCTCCCGCACTGCCCTCGCTGCCTCCCACCCCAGGCACCCACGGCACCTGCTGCAGCCAGTGCAGGTGCTGCTGCAGCCTGCCCTGCTCCAGGAAGCTGCGGATCTCTGCCGAGATGTTCAGCCAAACCTGGGCATAGTGAGTCACGTTGCCCACAAAGGCAAAAGTCTCGTTGGCCTGCAGAGGGGGAGAGCGTTGGCTCCGGGAAGGACTCTGGCCAGCATGGGGCTCTCCTCCCTCAGCCCTCAGCAACTGGCCGTCCCCAACAACCGCCAAATTTGCTCTGACCAAACGTTACCTGGAGGCTGCCAGCCCTCCCACTCCCCACCTCTCTCGGCACCCACGGGAAACCGGCTCTGCCCTCTGCTCCAGGGCAGCACAGCCTCCAGACCCCTAACCCACAGCTTCTTCCTGGGACCCCTCTCCACGCATCCTGTGAGTGCCCCAATACTCGGCTCTCATCTCCCCGACCCTTATCCGAGGGACCCCTCTGCCCAGGACGGCGCCTCCTCCCTAGGCTCCGTCCCAGGCCGTGTCCACCCTTGGCGCCTGCTGTTCCAGACAGAAACCCACTGGACGCTGCTCTCGAAGGTCTCTGCACACAACTCTCGTCCGCCAGCACTGCCCTGGCCCTGGCCACACCCAGCTCGTGGGGGCCTCCCCAGTGCATCCCACAGCAGCCCCGGGAGCTCCCCAGGGAAAGCAGCCCAGTGCCCCGCACCTTGAACCCCGTAGGCCACCCCACCGGCCTATGTCCCACCTGCGGCCACACCACCCCCACGCTAATTCTGCTGACCTCCCTCTGCCCGGGGCCCCTGGCCTGCAGAAGCCAGACACCTAGCGTGCCAGACCCGCGCACCTTGAGGATGACGCGGTCCGCCTCAGAGCCCGCAGGCGCGTACAGGATTTTGGGGTTGCTGGTCATGAGGTGCACGAGGAGGCCCAGGTTCCGCTGCTCCTTGCTCGTGAAGCCCAGGGAGCTCATGTTGCCCCGACGCAGTGCCTCGGGCTCTATGGTGCTGGGGGTGCGGGAGGGGTCAGGAGGGTCAGTGTGCCAGGCTTGTGGGCCGGCTCCGGCAGGGGGCAAAACCAGGGGCCAGGCATGGGGCGGGGCGCTGTGCATCAGGGCCAGGCTGTGCCACCAGCCTTCTCACCGTCCCCACCCGGCCCCCCACCGCCCACCTACCGGTTGTTGCCACACAGGATGGGCTGCAGGCCGGCCCAGAGCTGCACGAAGGCCGAGCACTGGCCCTGCAGCGTGTCGGGGGAGGTCGGGGCGGCGGCAGATGGTGCTCCCTCCTCGGTCGTGGCGTTCGAGCCTGTGCCTGCCCCCGCTCCAGTGCCATTGGCCACCCCACCCAGGCCGCTGGCTGGGGCCCCAGGGGCCCGGCCAGTGCAGGCACCCTGGGGCAGCAGCAGGGCCAGGGCTGACAGGACGTCCACATCCTGCAAAACCTTCTGCGCATCCAGCAGGTCCTCTAGAAGCGCCTGCAGCCTCCGTGGGGGTGGCGCCTGCGGCTGGGCTTGCGAGCTGTTCAGGCCGTCCAGACCCAGCTGAAAGGACACAGGCATGTCATGGGGGTGACACCAGGTGGGGGACTGAGGGAGGACCTGCAGCCAGAGGTGAGCAGGGCTCTGGCCAGGGCCTGGGAGAGACAGATGGGGCCGAGGAGTGGGCAGGGCCCAGGGGCAGGAGTCAGGGCACCCTCCCACGCACAGCCTGGGCCCGGGAGCCCCCAGGACTCCAGGAAGCCCCGGCACCTCCTCCAGCGCAGGCAGCAGCTGGCGGGCAGGGCCTCACCTGCTGGGCAATCTTGGCCGTGTCCAGCTGGTTCCGGAGCTCAGCAGCCAGCCCAGAGAAGCGCCGGGCGCGAGCTGCAGCCTGTCCACCGCACACGGCGTCCCGGTAGCCCTGCAGGGCCGTCTTCTGACCCTCAGGTACTGTGAGGATCTGGCCCAGCTCCCTGGAGCCCGGTGCACAGGTGAGCTGCTCCAGGAGGGCAGGGGCCAGCAGCAGCTCCTGGGGGTGGGACACAGGGGTCAGCTGGGCCACACAGGAACTCTTCCCCCAGCCAAGGGTGACTGAGGGCCTGGCCCCAGACGGCCTCAGGCCTCACCCTGCCAAACCACTGTGCCAGTGCTGGGGCTGTCTGGGCTCTACAACGGGGGTATTCACACTGTCACCCTGCCTCCGCCCTCCCCACACCAGCGACAAACTCCCGGGACCCTCCCTTGCTGCCAGGAGCAGTTCTGTATTATCAAGGGGGCCCTTTCCTCACACACTGGGCAGAAGCCCCCCCAGAAGCAGGCAGCACACCTCCCATCCACTGACAGACCCTCACCTCCATCCGGAATAGGGGATGGCCGCCCGGGCGGCTCCAGGGCTCCCGGCCCCTGGGGAGGCGGCTCTCAGAATCCAGGGTTTGAGAAGGGCCAAAGAGCAGGCTGTAGACCTGGGGTGTGAGGGGCGGGGCTCAGGCGGGGGCCTGAGAGCCCCGAGGACACCTCAGCTGCCCCAAACACCCTCCTGCAACCAGGGGGTCTGGGGAGGGCCGGGAGGGAGGGGGGCGGGGCAGCCAGGGTGGGGGTGGCCCCACCCTTGAGCAGACGCACCGTCTGGGACACAGCCCTGCCTCACCTCGGGTGGGTCCACACGGGCAGCCAGGAGGGCCTGGGCGGTGCTGTTGGGCAGCGACAGGTTCTGCATCAGGAAGCGCCGGAGCTCGTGTGGGTCCCTGGCCACCGATTCCAAGGAGAAGGAGGACACTGGACGGGCAGGAGGCAAGGATGAGGGGCCAGCTCCACCCGGGCCACAGCACCCAACAGGCTCAGCGCGGAGCCCCAGCACCACGCTGGGCAACTGCGCACGCAGCTGGGCCTGCCCTGAGCACGTGCCTGCGGGACACACACTGGTGCAGGGGGAGGGGACCGGACCTGGAGGAGGGGCGGGGGGGGGGGGGTGCAGAGGCAGCCCGGCCCTCCCCGCCAGGGCGCACCTGCAGGTCTGTCCGAGTGGCTCCCCCAGGTGTGCGGGCCTGCGCTGAGAGCCTCCAGGTGCTGGCGCAGGGCCTCGAGCTCCGAGCCCAGGCTGGGCCGCCCTGGGTCGAACAGGTTGCCCTCCTCCACCACGCGGTCCAGGCGCTCCAGCAGCTGAGTGACCCTGCACCACAGCGGATGTCAGCGCTGGGATGGGCAGGGCCAGGGTGGCGGCTCGGAGGGGCAGGCGGGCGGGCACTCACGTGGAGTTGGCATACTGCAGGAAGCCGAACTCGTCCCGCTGGCCATCCGGGCACAGGGACTGCATGACGGGCAGGATGCCCGCGGACGTCAAGGGCGCTGCCGTGTAGAAGGCTGGGGGGACGGGCGGGTGAGAGGGCGGGGTGGGGGATACAAGGGGGCGAGGAATTGAGAAGGAGGAGGGGGCAGAGGCCGAGAGGAGACACTTAGAGAAAGCCAGGAAGGAGGAGGAACGTTAGGGAGGGGACGGGGACAGAGCCTTGGCCCTCAGCTGTGCTGCAGCCCAAGGGTCTGGTGCAAGTGACTCCAGCAGGTCAGAGGTCAAAGGGCCACTTGCCACCCCTTCCCCCATAACTCCCTCTGCCCTCAGCCACTGTGGTGCCAAAATGCCAGGGCATCCCCCCAAAAAATTCAGGTGTGACACTGCCCACAGAGCCCAGCAGGACTCGGAGGGGCCCCACTGGGCAGTGACCTCTGACCTCTCTGGCCAGCTGGTTAGCAGAGTGAGTGCAGGAACCCACGGGAGCATGAAGGGAGAGTAGCTAGGCTGACACCGACCCAGCCCCAGCCCCGGCCAGCCCAGCCACCCCACCCCAAGAAGGCACAGCCAGGCCAGGAGATGACTCAGCCGCTTGACCTGGCCACCAACTGTGGCCCAGGTGGCCCAGCCCTGCACTACCTACCACCACCCACTGCACTGCCCAACCCCCAGTTGTGGGCCAGCTGTTCCTGAGAGCGGCAGGGTCTGCAGGACTGAGGGCTGGGGGGTGTTCAATGCAAGCGGGGAGGGCGCTAAGCTGCACCGGGAGGACCCTTGGGCCGTCCCCTGGCTGCGCCCGGGCCAGCAAGGAGGTGGCCGCTCACTTACAGACTGCATGCGGGCCGCGGCCGAGGACAAGAGACCATGCGGGGTAGGGGTAGGTCGAAACAGAACAGAGGAGACCAGTGAGTGCCTGAGCCCCGCCAGAACTGGCACCATTGTCACTCGCGGCCACATGGCCAGCCACAACCTCCACAGCCCGGCCAGCAGACGTGGCCCAGAACTGTTCCTCTGGGAGTTGTGGGAACAGGGGCGCACACATGCAGACGGGGACATGCGTGCAGATGCACACACAGAGCAGACATGCAAGATGCCGTGAGGGCTGCCGACCCCTCCCCGCCCCCCACCTAGGCCGCGCCTGCCCCTCACCTTCCTTCACAGAGATGGTGGGCTTCTTCTGCCGCAGCCCCAGCAGGATGAAGAAGAGCACCAGCGGGATGAAGATCTCGAAGGCCAAGACCCACTAGAAACGGCAGCCCATAAGGCACAGGCCAACAGGGCAGACATGCCAGCCCGAGCCCTCCCCAGTCCCACCACGGGGCAGCCCAGGCCAGCCAGGGTTAGCAAAGGTCTCAGCCCCTTCCAGGGCACCAAGAGGTGGGTGCTGTCTGCCCAAGCAAATCAGGTGTCCCAGTCCCAGCTGAGGCTCTGCTGGCCACACTGGGGGCTACCTGCTCTCTGAGGAGCCTCAGGGTCAACGGGGGCAAATCAGCCAGTTTGTGGTCCACTCTGACCCATGTATCTCCCAGCTCTTCTCCCTCCCTACCTCCAGGGCTGCCTGGGCAAGATCTTGGAGGCCATCTGAGCCACTGCCTCTGCCTGCAACTCCCACACTCCCCGGGGGTCACCCTCATTCCCACTGCGGCAGCACCCTTGCACCCCCATGCAAGGGCCTGAGGAGATGAGGCCTGGCGTCAGGAAGACCCAGACTCAGCCCATGGCCCTGAGTCTCTGGGAAGACGTGATCAGGGAACTAACAGCCCCCAGTCCCCAAGGTGAAAGCACCTCTTTCTGTCCTGTCCCCTCCCCCTGACCCCAGGCAGCCCAGCCTGTCCTGGGCCTCGGGGCTTGGTTTTCCCAGGACAGCTTCTGCTACCCAGGGCTAGGCACCAAGGCAGCCCTGCTGGGACCTGCTCAGAATGGGACATAAATGCCAGAGGCCTCTGGAGCCCAGGCTTTCCTCTCACTGTCACCTGGAAAACCAAGGACCTCACCAGTTCCCACTCCACACGCCCCGGCTCAGGGAGGAGGGACAAGCGGCTTGGGCCAGCTGCTCTCTGGTAGACCCTCTGCAGCCCAGGCCTCTCCCCCAGGGCAAATCCCCTCTCGCCCAGCTCAGACCATGTGGATCTTCTTGGGGGCACCAGATCTCCTTCATCCTTACCCCCCCACCCCCAAACAGACTTCAAAGCCCTCACCCCAGCGTGCTCTGGGTGGCCCAGGGCCTGCGCCCCCATGGGGGCGTGGCTGCTGCTGTGTTTACTGTGCTCTGACAATAGCGCTCTGTGGTCCGGAACACGATGCTGTGTGTCCGCACCCCACGCCCGCCCAGCCTGTGCCAGCCTCCACCCCCTCCCCAAGCTGGGATGGAGCCCAGGGCTAGCTAAGGAGGCATGTAGGCACCTACAGGGCGGCAGGACAGGCACGTGCCATGTGCTCACAGGGTGAGGGGCAAGGGTGGCCGCACACCAGAGCAGCAGTGCTGGAGGCAGTGTCGCCCTCCAGGCCCCAGCCCTGCCCACACCCACCCGCCACCAAGCACCTCTGCCACTGTCTCTGCAGCAACAGGCCACAGCTGCCTCCCCCATTGCTATAGCAACGGCCTTGCTTGAGCTGCTGGGAGGAGGAGGAGAGTCCTGGCGGGCGGGCAGCAGGAGGCTACGGGGGCATCTGGTGACAGGCAGCAGCACAAGTCCAGCACCAGCGGGGTGCCCCGCATGGGTGCCCGCAGGTGGCCATACCTTTGTCCCTCAAGACCAGCACACAGTCTTCATGTTGTCCTGGGACCTGGATGACCACTGTGGGCTACACACCCCCACCCACTCCCCGCCTGCTGTGTCAAGGAGGAGAACACTTGAGACCAAAGGGTGGCACTGCCACCTCCCACCCCAGTGGCTCAGTGACAATGATCCTGCCCCTACACCAAGAGCAGCCTGTGGCCCAGGGTAGACCCACCTCCAGCTAACTAAGAGGGGACAGGCCACACTCGCTGACAAGGAAACAGGTGAGGAATTTCTGAGCAGGAAGCAAGCAGGGCAAAGTCCATGGCTCCTACACCCTGCCCCAGCAGGGCACCCAGCAGGCAGGGTGAAACCTCCACACATCCAAGCCTGGCCGTGGGAGTCCAGTTCTGAAGCCCACAGCCCTCCCCGGGAAAGTGGGGTCCACAGGAGTGTGCCCACCATCCAACCAGCCCCTGCCCCAGCCCCAGGTTATGAGCCTGGCAAGGACTCAGCCTCCCTAGAGGGAGAATTTTCTACAGCTGGAGCCGCAGGCTGAGGACCTCCACCTTGGCCTAACCAGCCGCTGGGAGCCCTGTTGGGTGGGGCCGCTCCTCCAGGTGGGACAGTGGGCACCTCCCACTTGCTTGCCAGGTGTTCTTGCAAGCCCCTGCTCCCTTCTCTGAGCCGAGGTGTCCCCCCTGGACGTAGGATCCACCATTCCAGCCTCTGCTCCCAGGCCCTGGGGCTAATACTAACACATGCCCACATTCCAACCCTGGCCCTGCCCCTGCCCTGCTCTGTTGTCCCCAGTGAGCCAACACCCAGGGCTGCAGGCCCGATCCACAGGACCCCACACCAGCCAGCCCCAGGCGCCCTGGGCCAGGAGTGTACCTAACCCTGGCTCCCTGCCAGCGCCAGGTGCCCAGGGGAACCCTGCCAGGCTGTGACGGTGATGGCTACCCCACCCGGCCTGCAAGCCCAGTTCCCTGCGGTGCATTTGAAGCCCTCCGCAAGAGGAGCACGGGCAGGAGCCAGTGTGGCCCAATGGGGTCCTGGGGCCCACGCTGAGCAAGAGGATACCCCATCTCAGGCCCTCACCCACTCCGGCCCTGCCCTGGAAAATCCCGACAGCCCTTTCAAAAACCCGAGCTAACCCAGGCCGCTGGCCTGTGCACTCCCCCTTCCCTTGTGGGGCCAGCACGCCCCCTCCCCACCAGGACTTCTGTGTCTGACAGCTGCTGGGTCCTCAGGCCTCCTGGCTGCCCAGGCAGTGCTGGGGAACCTGGTGGTCACAGCTCCAAACAGTGGGACCGGCCCCCAGAGGAGGCTGGGGACCAGGAAGGAAGCAGAGGGTGGGTCAGCCTCCAGGAGAACTGGCCCCAAAGGACAAAGGGGTGCTGAGACGAAGGCTGGCTGAGCCTAGCACAACAAGGACGTTCCCGGTGCTGAGAAAGCTGGAGCAAGGGCCGGTACACCCGCCAGGAGGGACGGGGGAGGTGCCTGGGACCAACCTCCTCACCGGGCGGCTGCCCAAGGGCAGGGACAGGTGGAGGGAGCGGAAGGGCAGAGGCCCCAAGGGGCCCCGGCGGAGCTGGGCCCAGGAGCACGGAGCCCCGGCCAGACGGCGTCCCCCAGGCCTGCCCTTGGTCCCGGGAGCCGCCTCCGCCAGCCAGAGGCCTGGGCCGCCTGCCCGCGCCCCGCAGAGGCCCGAGCGCTGCGGAGGGCGCCCGCCGTGACTCAGCCGAGCGCCGCGGCCGCCGGCCGTGGGCACCCGCGCCCTGCCCGGAGGCCGAGGCCGGGCTGGCAGGGGGCTTCGGCCGGCCGCCCCCCGTGCACGCTGGAGCGCGCCGCCGGCCCCGGGCGCGCGGCTGAGCTCACCGGGCTCCGGCGCTTGAGCGTCACGTTCTTCCAGAGCAGCAGCTGCAGCTGGTGCAGGAAGCCCATGGCGGGCCGCGCTCCGGCCGCCCAGCGCCGCGGCCCGCTGCTCTGCGCCCCGCCGGGCCCGCTCGGCAACGCCGCGGGGGCGGGTCTCGGCGCCGGGACCGGCCGCGCTGGCTCCGCCCCGGCGGCCGGCGACAGCCACTCGGCCCCGCCACGCCCCCGCTTAAAGGCGCCGCGCGCCCGCGCACGCCCCGCGCCCGCCAGGAGGCGCCCGCTCCCGCTCCGCTCCCCATCCCGCGCCCCGTCCCCGTTCTCCCCTTCCCGGTCCCGCTCCGCCCCCTCCGCGTCCCGCGCCCCATCCCGCTCCCCGTCCCGCACGGGGCGCCACTCCCTCCCCCAGGGCCCGGCCTCTCCCTCCCAGGGCCGCAGGGCCGGAAGACTCCCGCAGGGCTCCGGTGGGCTCGGTCCCAGGGCGCCCTGTAGGCAAGCTGGGGGAGACGCGGCCCCCACCAGGTCTCCCCGCCCTGCCGACACTCTCAAGTGGCCGAAATCTCCTTTGGATGTGAGAGCTGGTCCCGGTCCCAGTGGCACTGTCGCGGGGAGCGGGGCCAGGTGCCACCCCCAGGGCGGGGAAGCCCTGTCCTGCCCAGAGAGCCCTGTGCAGGGCGGGCACTACCCCCAGGCCCCAAGAGTCAGCTTCCTGAGCCCCTTAGCGGGCACTGGAGCCCAGCTGTGCGCTGGCAGACACACTCCTGAGAGTGTCCTGCGCCACTGGAGACCGAGTGACATCCACTGTGGGCGGGCAGGACGGCCAGGCTGGCTCCACTGGGCTGGCTCTGAGTGCCAGGGCAAGGAAGGGACCAGAGCCTCAGGGGCTGCTTCGTGCTGGGCAGGCAGGCGCTTGGGAGCCTGAGGCCACCCTTCTGCCTGTGGTTCGCAGGAGAGCCTGGCCTCTGCACAGGCAGTGCGGGGTTCAGTGGAATCCCAGATGTGGCCTGGCCTGCGGGGTGGGAGGCCCCTGGATGGCTCTAATGGCTCCTCCCCAACCTCAGTTACCCCACCTGCAAACAGGAGGGGGTGGGGCTGTGGGCTGTGTGGTGTCCAGTATAAGGGACACACAATAGAGAGCACACCCTAAAATGAATGTAAGACCTTCAGGGCTGCAGCTCCCCACCCCCAGCCCTCCCAGCTCCCTTTGTGCCACAGGGGGCCACCCAGGCAGGACGGTGAGGGCAGGAGCCCCCTCCCCAACCTGCAGCCTCAGGACACTTCCTCCTCCCCAGCCAGCCCAAGGGGCTAGGTCAGGGCAGGAAGCCACAAGCAGGCCTTCCCCACAAGCCACTGCCATGGGGGAGGAGGCCCATGTCCCTGTCCCAGGGCTGTCCCCTCCGGGCCCTGGTCAGCTCCCCCGGTGGGCTCCCCACCTGCCTCCCTCCTCCAGCCCCCTGGCTGCAGCAGCCTCAATGCCCCCCTCGCAGCCCACCCCCCTCGCCCATGTAGCCACCAGAAGGAACTCCAAGTCACTAGTCAGACCCTATCACAGCCCGGACGTCCTCCATCCTGAGGACTCAGGAATGGGGCCCCTAATTCCCCGCTCCCGACCCCCGTTGGCCTTTGGGGTTCACGGAGGGCACTCTGTCTGATGAGGGTGCCACTTAGCAGAGGCTGTGCTGAGTGGGGGGAGCCGGCGGGGGTGGGCAGGGGGAGAACAGGGGCCCTGGGCTGGGCAGGCAGGGGTGAGGTCAGGAACGGGAGGGCCGACAGGACCGCTGTTGCCTGGCACAGACGGGACCCTGAGATACCGGTTGGGTTCTTTATTGTGCGCCCTCCTGCCCAGAACAGCCGGTTCCTCCACCAGGGTCTCCCGGCCCAGCGCCGCTGCACACAGGGGCTCCAGGCTGTGCCTGCATCTCAGGGACCAGGGCGCCTCAGTTACGGAGGAGGCTCAGGGGCCCACACTTGGGCCCCACACACTGCAGCCTGGGGCTTGACCCACCCAAGACTTGCCCAAGATGAGGAGGTTCCCCAGCAGCCTGTCCTCTTTGGTGCACCCGGACACCCCATCAGGGCCCACCAGCCTCCTCCTCCAGGCAGCCTCCCCAGCTCAGCCTGCTCCTCCCTCACCCTCACTTCCTGGCCTCTGACCCCAGCCTCCTGATGGCTGGTGCTGGGGGCCGGATGCTTGGTGGTTTGATTGCGACACTCAGCCCTTCCACCCACACCCACCTCCCCTGGCCAGCGGGACCTCAGGCCTGGAACCAGCCCTCCAGGTCCTCATAGACTTGGCCTCGGGGCAGGTGGGGGTAGCGGGCACAGATGGCACAGAAGCGCTCCCGCCAGTCGGCCAGCTGCCGTACACGGAGCCTGTCACGCCAGGCGAAGAAGAGTCGATAGCGGCTCTCGTTCATGCCAGTGAGGAAAGCGGCCAGCTCGCGGGCCGAACCAAAGTCGTCTACGTGCACGAAGGCGTCAGGAGGCACGAAGGCCTCGTAGGTGGCCCTCGGGGGCCCCAGCACCACAGGCACAGCGCCGGCCGCCAGCGCGTTGCGCCAGAACTTCTCGGTGATGTAGTCGCGGTGCTGCGAGTTCTCGAAGGACAGGTAGAAGCGGTACCGGGCCACAGTGGGCAGCAGGCAGTTGGCACACAGTGGCCGCCCGCTGGCACGGCCGAACACGTCCACCCGCAGGTGGGGTGCCAGCTGCCGGTACAGCCGTGCTCGCTGCTGCCGCTCCTGGAAATTGCTGATCACCCAGGCGGCCACCCCACTCTTAGCGGGCAGTGGCGGCGAGGGCCCCGAGTGGGCCTCCAGGCGGCCATAGGGCACGAAGATGTCTGAGTCGCGCCGGTAGCTCAGCACCCAGTTGAAGACGCCACGGAGGCGGCTGAGGCCGTGAGTGTGGCTGGGGGACTCCATGGAGGCCCACACCCACGGCTGCCCACGCGGCCGCTGGGCCAGGGGCAGGCGGGACCGCCGCATCTCCAGCTCACGGTGGTGGAAGACCACGGCATCTGCGCTGGCCAGCAGGCTCCGGTTGGCGCTCAGACGGCAGTGGGTCATGCCATAGCGGGCGCAGGTGTCGCCAGGCAGCTCTGGGGGCCGGTCAGTGAAGGGCCAGTGCCAGACAAGGATGGTGATTGTGGGCTGGGGTGCCGGGGCACCCCTGGGGGCCAACCCCAGCAGCCACAGGAGCCAGAAGACTGCAAGCAGGGCCCCCCCGGCCAGGCACCCCCAGCTCCGTAGCCTCCGGGTGGGGCTGCACCCTGTAGCAGAACAAACCAGCAAGGAGAGGCTCTGTCACCTGGGGCTCAGGGACACCCACAGGCCCCCTCCCCTCGCCTGGCCTGTGCCTCCCCAGGCTGGGCCTCCCCAGGGCAGACACTCACCAGCATTGCTCATTCAGGGGCTCCCAGAGTCAGTCCCCCAAGACGTCTGAGGCTTTCAAATCACAGCAGCCACCAAACGCAGGTGCCCTGAAATCACAGCTGCGCCCCGACTCAGCCCCGCCTGGAACTGCACCCCTTTCATCTGCCCAAGGTGAGGGAAGCAAGGGGACCTTCCCACCACTGCTCCGCCCCTGCCCCCACGACCTTTGGCATCAACCACCATCCCCACCCCCGCCTCCCTCTCCAGTCCTCGGGCTGTGGGGGGAGCAGGGTGGCTGCAAGAGGGGCGACAAACTGGGGCCCAACATGACGTCTCCGCCCGGCCCACACCCACTGTCTCCAGAGAGGCCTGGAGATGACCAGCTGGGCACACAGAGGAGGACAGGGAGGAGGGGTCACGTGGTCCAGGAAGGGCCAGGTACGGGCACCCTAGGCAGAGGCGTCCCCCCAGGCAAGTGCACCTCCCCCAGAGGCCGCACAGCCCCTCCCAGCCTGGCATCGCCCACTTCCCCCAGCTCACCGCCAGCTGGGGCCTGTCCCCCCAGGAGACCCTGGCGCATCACAGATGTGTGTGCTCAGCTCTTTGCAGGAGACGGAGGTTTCTGACTGGGCCACCCCACCCCTCCCACCTCCTGCAACCCAGATGCCCAGAGAGGGGGTCCATCCTGGGGTGCTAGGAGTGTCTGTCCACAGAGGCCTCAGCAGATGCCACAGGCTGTGGACGCCAGGCTGGGTCTGGCCCCAGGGCAAACCGTGGGGGCTGCTGCGTAGTTCTCCCTGCCCAAGGACAGGCCTGCGGAAACCCCAGGCTGAGCCCAGGGTCCTGGACGCTGGACGCACTGCAGCTCACTCCCCCGGGACTGCGGCAGGAGGGGGCTTTCCAGGCTGGAAAGGGAAGCCGTCCTCATGTCCCTGACGCAAGCGGGCAGGGGGCTGGCGCCTGCTCCAGGAAGGAGGCTGGACCCAGCCTGAAGTCCAGGCTCCCCCACCCCCTCCAGCCAGGGCCTGGAGCCTGGAGGTCGAGTTCCGAGTTCCCCTTCCTTTCACTCTGGCTCTTCCCAGCTGGGGAGGCAGACTGGGATGGCCCTGCAGGGTCCCCCCAAACTCCAGCCTACACCCCACTCTTAGTTTCTTTTACCCCAACCAGATGGCACACTCTGCTGTGCAGGACCCGCGCCGTCCCAGACGTGGCATGGCAAGGCCTGGCTCTCATGCCCCGTGTCCCAGCGGTCTCAGGCCTGCTCAGGTTCTTTCAGGCCCCAGACAGGGTGTCCTGAGAGGAACAGCTGGCCAGGTCTGCTGGCCCAGCACCACGCCTGAGGTCCGCCTCCCACCGCCCCTCTCCTCCCTGTCCTGCCCCTCAAGCCCAGACCCCACAGTGAGGACACGGCTGCCACTGGGAGGGGAACCTGGCAGCTGGCAGCAGCCCCACGGTGGCAACAGAGGCAGGCGCAGGAGAGGATGGCAGTTTGGCCCCTCAGAGGCTCCCCCCCTGCCCACAGGGCAACCTCTCAGCTGCGGCAGGAACTTGTGCAACGTCCCAAGAGGGAAGGGGGGCCGTGGGAGCCAACGGAAATCCTCCAGCCACCTGAGGGCCTGTGCACAGGGGCTGGCACCAGAGCGGGCGGCAGCGCCACGCCCTGCACTTCCAGTCATCTAGTGTTTAGGTGATGACCCTGGGGGCCTTTGACCCCGGCCCAGCATCTCCCGCCTCGCAGGGGGACAGGCAGCCACACCAGGCCTGGCTTCACCCCCCTTCTCCCTGTAGCGGGCACCTAGCGGGTGCTGGGTGTGCAGGAAGGAGGCGACCTGGCTGCCAGCTGCCGGAGCTGCTGTCCTTCCTGTTTGCGCGGCAGGCTGGCAGGGGCCTGCCACGGCCTCACCCACACCACAGCCGCTCCCCTGCCGGCGGATTTTCGGGAGCCTCCCCCAGCCTCCACCCCGGCCGCTCCCGCTCAGGTTGGCCGCCGGGGGCCCAGTCGTGGGAACCTGCAATCTGGCAAGTGGGGCTCAGAGGTTTGCCCAGAAATGGGTCAGAACAAAAGGCTCTCAGAGGAAGGAAAGGGGCTGAGTCAAAGGGAAAGTCTGGGTGGCGTCACCCTGCCCCTCACCCACCCACCCCCGACTCGCTGGGTCTGCTGGGACACAGGCGGGCACCCAGCCCCGCTCGGCGGCCTGTGAGCACTGCGCGCTTTCGCCGAGGACCCTTCCTGGTGGGCCGACCTCGCGGTGGGTGCCACGGGAAGAGGCCTCCCCCCGTGGGCGGCAAAAGGGGGGCACCCGGCCCCAGCCCAAGGGGCGCCTCAGGGAGCGAGCTGAGCCTGGCTGCCCGCCTGACCGCCCGCCTGCCCCAGGGTTGGCCTGAGCGGGCAGTCTGGGCGCGTGCCTCGAGGGCCCCCTGGTGGTGAACCCCAAAGCCACTGGTCTTGAAGAAAGGAGCCCGCCCACTTCATTCTCACCCCTCTGCGCTCACCTCTGGGAAGGTGGGTGCACAGAGGGAGGGGTGCCTTGGGGGCTGGCAGGTGGCCAAGCAGGCCTGCAGGTGCGGGCATGGCGGGGGGGCTGCGGGCACAGGTTCCTGCAGCAGGCTGTCCCCGCCCTCCCCTCCCAGTCTGTGCCCGCCAAGCTAAGGGTGAGGTGGCACGTCCAGATCCTTGTCCTTGTCCAGGTGGACCTCCTGGGCCAGCTGCAGGGTCTGCAGGCTGCGGGTCCTCCAGGGACCGCACCGCACCCCCCGGGTGCTGCACATCCTCTCTGCTCTGCGCCAAAACCTGCTCCTCCGAGCTGCCGGCGGTGCTGAGGGCTGCAGCCGGGGGCTGGGGATCCAGGGCCCACCTGCCCAGCCCCAGCCTGGCAGGGGGTGGGTCTGAACTGCCATGGAAGGACATCACCTCCCAGGGCCCAAAACTGAGGAGGCTCCCACTTCCTAGGGTCATGGCTAGGGGATTACACACCCCACATTCTGTGCCCAGTGTGGCCTTGCCCAGAGTCTCCACGTGGATGTGTCACACTAGGGTCTTTGCTGGGGTGTGGGGCCGGCACCCCCAGGCTCCTGTGCTGGGAAGGTTGCTAAGGCTGGAAGTACCGTGCTGAGCCTCCTTTCCTGAGAACCAGGGAGGTGGGCTGAGCGGCTGAGGCCACTCCTGTAGACGGCTCAGGGGCTCAGGGTCAGGTCTGGCCAGAGGGCCAAGGCGAGACCTGCCTGCGCTGCTGCCAGGAAAGATGCCTCTCAGCAGAAGCCCCGGGGCAGGCACAGGAAGGTGGAGGGGAAGAGGGTGGTGGGCCTGTGGGCAAGGCCCCGGGGGCAGCCCACCCATCCTGGGCTGATGGGAGCAAGGGTGGCTCATGAGGGCTGGGGGGCAGGAGTTTGGACAAACCACGGGGCTGTCTGTGAACTGGAAGGTGGGGGGGTCTGTGCCAGGTACATGGGCTGAGGGCACCCCCTGCCCAGAGGACCTCAGCCCAGGCCCACAGCTCCCATCTCATTGCAGCCGCCGCTGGGAGAGGTACCCTCCTGCCAAGACCTCAGAGTGGGCAGCACAGACCCTGGGGACAGATTGGGGACCCTAAAAAGGCCAAGAAGATGGGACACACCCAGTGGCTGCTGTCACCCCTGGGTCAGGCCAGCAGGGGTAGGACAGGCAGATGCCACGTGGGCCCAGCAGTGAAACAATGCCAGGGTGCCCTTGCCCTCAAGTGAGGCTTCGGTCTCTCTGCACCTGCTCTCTGTGGCTGTCTCCCCTGACGACTCAGACTGGGCCAGTAAGCACGGATGTGCCAGGCTGGGTGCCCAGCATCCACCCCGCCCACCCGCACAGGCCCCCTCTCACACCAAGCCCACGGGAAACAGGCTCCCAGCCACGGGCCGGCCCAAGGTCACAGATGAGAGGGAGGTGGGGGGAAAGGGAGTTTCCTGGCTTGGGTAGACTCTGGCCCCCACCACATGCCGCTGTGGACAAACCAGCAGCTCCGAGCACAGGTGACCCGATTTCCAGCAGCCTCCCTGGCCCACTCTTTCCTCAGGGACCTGGCTGTCCCACACCGGCCACTTCTGACCCCGTCCTTCCCACTCCCTGGCCTTGGGGGGATACACAGGTTCAGCCCCGACAGCCTGATCTGCACCCGGCCTGGGGCCTTTGACCACACAGTCCTCTCCCTGACTCTGGCCTCCCGCCTCCTCAGTTTGGGGCAGTGGTGGCCAATCCAGCCCCAGGCATGCGGGGGCCCTGGCCACTTACTCCCGCACCTGGCCCACCTGGGTCTGCCTGCCTGGCGTGCCCCCCTCCCACATGTGCTGCAGGGGCCCAGGGGTCTGCGTGGTCCCTGTATGAAACCCAGTCACTGCCTGCGGTCCTGTTCCTCCCACCTTCTGCTCAGCTGAGCAGGGGGATAGGGACCATCCTCTCTCTGCCTCTCTCCGCCAGCCTCCACGGCAGGGTCTTCCTAAGTAGGGGACAGAGAGCCCCCTCTCTCTGGGAGTGGAGAAGGCCCCAGATCCCCACCAAAGGTCCATCCACCAGGGCTGAGGATTATTAACCCGTGACTCCAACACACCCAGAAGGCACAGGTTTGAAATGTACTTTAATTGGCTTTTGTCTCCCAAATTCCTCGTCCATGCCTGGACTCTAGGGTTATCCCTTCCCCCTCCAGTTTGGGGTCCAAACCAAACAGGAGAGACACAAGGGGGACAGAAGGCTCCCGGCACAAAGGAGGGGTCTCCCTGGCAAGGGGTTCCCGGCCCAGCACCCCATGGCCCAGCCACGAGCAGACGGCATCAGAACACGTTCTTCTCGGTGGGAAATGCTGCCTGCCCCTCCCCCGTGGCGGGAGCACGTGGGCACCACTGGCCTCCAGTCACTGCGGTGCGGACGGTGAGCATGGCCCTGGCGGGGGCACCGACAGCGAGGCGTGGTCGAACAGGGGGTTGCGGACCTCCATCTCCCCGGTCTGCGAAGGCGGGCATTAGTCGGGCAGCACCGTGGGAGTGGGGGACACCCTGCTGGGGAGGGACCCCCCCCACGAGCTGGCACACTCCTCCCCCACGCCACACTCACGGGGGCCAGGCCCGGGCACTCGTACACCGTGAAGTCGCCATCTTCATTCTCCTCCTCTGAGGAGGCCGAGTCCAGCTCCTTGGGCTCTTTATGCCTGAGTGGGAGGCGAGATCGCTGGGTCCTCCCTACACCCTCCAGGTGCCAGTGGCCCAAATGGGAAGTGGGTGCTCAGCCCACGGCGGCCGGGGCTAGGACGCAGGCGGCGGGACTGGCAAGGGGGCGGCGGGGTGCCTGAGACAGAGCTGCGGGGCTGGGACCGGGCGGGCGGCGGGGTGCAGGGCTGGGGTGGGGGCGCTCACCGCTCCAGGCACAGCATCTGCTGCCTCTGGTGCTGGTAGTGGTACATCTCGGCGCTCTGCGCCAGCCGCTGGTCCCCGGGCTGTGGAGCAGAGGGTAAGGGTCAGGCCACATTAGGAGGGGGCGGGAGCCGCGCGGCTGGGGGACGGCCACGCACCGAAATCGAAATCCGGGGCTCCGCGGGCGAGCCGGGGGCCTTCGCGGCCGCGTAGTCTGCCTTCTGGGTCAGGCGGATCTCCTGCTGCAGCCTGCGGGGAGGGGACCTGAGACCTCGCACGCGCACGCGGGCGCCGTCCCCCGTCCTGCCCCGCCGGCGGGCCGCTGAGCTCACCTGCACCAGCAGAGGGCGGCCACGGCGAGGGCGGCCACGCCAGCCACGCAGAACGCCACGATCAGCACTGCGGGAGGGGCGCGGTGAGGGCGGGCTTCTCAGTGGGGCCCCCTCCCACGCCCGCCCTGGCCATGACCTACCGAGGGCGAGGCCGTCACCACGCCCGCCCCGGGGCTTCAGGGGGGACATGTGCACTGGCCCAGAGGACACAGGGGAGACCCAGGAGGTGCGGGGCGTCGGTGCAGGGGCTCCCGGCGCTGAGGGGAGGCCGGGCTTGGGTCCTTGACCCCGCTCTGAGAATCCCACAGTGGCTGCTGAGAGAGAGGGCTGGTTAGAACAGGGGCAGGCCCAGGTCAAGGGCGTGGGCACAGCGAGGGGGCTCTCACCAGCCTCCGGGAGCTGCTGCCCTGCCTGGGGCAGGGGCGGGGCTGGGAGACTTGAGTGCCCGGCCTCCTTCCTGGCTAGTTCCTGGGCCAGGAAGTCGATCTCATCTTCCAGTCTGGGCTGGGGTCGGTCCTCCCCTGGGGAGAGTGAGGGGCCATCAGGTGGAGAGGCCCCCAGCCCCTCATGACAGCACAGCCACAGGTGGCCTCCCAGGACCAAGAGGCCCATCCAGGAGCCAGGTCCTTCCTCCTCCCTCCATGCTCCACCCAGGCACTGGTGGCCTGAGGACAGGGTACCAGCCTGTAGGCACCCCCCTCCATCCTGGGTTGCCATGGTGACAACGGAGGGCCTTCACATGAGCAGCAGCTCCGGACAGTGGGGGTGGGCCGGGGGAGAAGGTGCTAGGGAAATGGACGAAGACCAGGCAGGAGAAGGGCAGGGAGTCTCTAACCCCAGAGTTGTCCATAAAGGGATTGGCAGGGCACTGGGCAGCAACCCCCTCCCCACCTCCAAGCACCTTCTCTAGCTGAGAGGGGGCAGTGACTCCCCAGGGAGTGGGGAGAGGCCAAAGTAAGCCCCTGCATCCAGGCCCCTCCCCAGTCACCAGGAGACAGGAAGGGCAGTTGTCACAGGTGGGGCTGTTGTCTGGGCCCCCAGTGGCCCCCACAATCCAGACAGAAGCTCCCAGGTAGCCCACACACAACACCAGAAAAGGACAACCCTTCTACCGTGGACCCTGCTCACCGCTTCTCAGGGCCCCTTTCCATGCCCCTCGCAGGAAGCCCCCGCTGGCCACACAACCAGCACTTCTCAGCCATCCCAACACTCCGGGCTCCAGCAGGCGGGTGCCCCAGCGCTCACACGGGGCCAGCACTCTCAAACCTTTGTCACCCCGTGGATAGATGGGTAAGCGATGCACAGGTGCCCAGGGAGTGGGGATGTGGGTGCCTGGAGGTGTTTTGGGCAGACTCTGTGGGGCCCAGGCTTGGGGAACTCTGACCTCTCCTCTCCCTCGAGGCCACTCCAGCATTTCTCCCCAACATCCCTTGCCCTGGGGGCGCTAACTGCCTCAGGCCTCAGTCCAGCTCCAGGCTCTGTGCTGGCACCGTCTGGAAAGGACTGGGAGGCTACTTGGAGAGTGACACGAGAGTCCTCCAAGCTTTCGACCCACGCGCCCACTGAGTTCGGGGACCTGGTGACCACTGTCACAGAGCTGGGAGCTGAGGCCAGGGACTTCTTAGGGATAGATGCAAACGTGTCAGGGTGGGGAAGGGAGGGAGGAAGGACATCTCGCCCATCGACTTCCCTGCATCTGTGCTCTCCCGTACCCAGCGGCCGTCGCACCCTGGGCACGCAGAGCCCTTGCTGGTCCTCCTGGAAGGGCTGCAGGCAGGGCCCACAGGCGTGTGCTCCTGGGGGACACCTCGCCCGCCTCTTCAGGGCACAGTCCAGGCTCCCAGGACAGGCAGCCACATCTGGGAAGGAAGCAGTGCAGGGCGGGATCAGGGCCTGCACTGCCACCCCTGCCCCTCCCCCCAGTGTTGGCCAGGCCTGGCTGTGGCCATTGTTCTGGGCAGGACCTTCCTCCCTCCTGCCAGGGCTCAGAACCAGGAAGGAAACAGGCCCAAAGCTTTTCAGAACTATTCTGCCCCACCCACTCCCCAGGGTCCACCTTCCAGGCCTGATCCAGCCCTCGGTAGGAAAACTGACCCTCGCAGTCCCAGCAGCACTGAGCTCTCCTGGGCAGGGCTGCGCCGCCCTCCAAGTCCAGCCTCTGGCCTCAACATGTCCCAAGTGATCCTGGACCCTCCGTCCAGATTGGGAGCCCCAGAGGGTGGGGCCTAGGTCTCTCAGGAGCAGCAAAGGGCTGGCCAGCCACCTCTCCCACATGTCAGGGCTGTCCCCAAAAGCCCATCACAGAACAAGTACCCAGCCCAAAAGATGGTCACGGTCCCTGTCTAGCCTCTGGCTTGTCCCCAGGGCACAGAGGAGACCTAGGATAGAGTCTGCTGCCTTACTTGCTTCAGACACAGAACCCAGGCTGGGTCACTCCTACAGCCAGGGTCCACAGTCAGGGGGCCAGGTCCTCAGGAGGCCTGAGCTGAGCAGTGCTGGGGACTCCAGGCCAGGCCCTAGTCGCCTAGGTCTTAACCACACTTTCATCTCCCTGCTTAAGAGCCCAGGCCATGGTCCCTTGCTTACACACATGGCAAACTGGTCCCATCCTGATGCTGGCAGATGGGGGGTAGTGGCCCTCGCTGCCTCAGTTTCCCTTCTGGGATGCAGAAGTTGAGTTGCCTTCAAGCTAAGGAATGTCCCAAGGCCTGGGACTCTGGCCCTAGTCCCAATGAGCCAGTGGAGCCAGGGGGATACCCACAGGACCTCCAACCCTGCTTGGCGGGCCTGGGGTGGGGGTGTCTCTGGCCAACCAGGATCTTTGCTCTCTGCCCAGCCCCCTGTCCCACACTGCAGGCAGGGTCACTGGGGCCCAGGCGGACATGGGGGACCTTAGCTGGCCTGGCTTGGTTTCCTTGGTAACCTGACACTCAGAGCCTCCAGGCTGTAGGCATCCCTTCCAGGAAGTCCCAGCAACCCCAGGGGCAGGCTCCAATGCCAGGCATCCCCCACCCCCAGAGCCTGGATCAGCAGCCTCCAGTATCCGTGGGCTGGGCCTGGGGCTTGGGCTGGTTAAACATTAAGCCTGGGCCAGCAGGTCCGCCTGGACCCACCCACCAGCTGGGCACCTGGGCAGTCAGATGGTCCCTCCCCCATGCTGATAACCCAGAGTGCACCAGGCCACAGGGTACAAAGCAGCTCTGGAGTGTGGATTCCAGGGGCCTCCTGAGCCCCCCAGCCCCCAGCCCAGGAGGATGTGGCTGCTGTCCATTTTGTCTTGGAGAGGAAGCCTCCCCTCCAACCTTGGGTTGGGGAGGAGGTCCCAGGAACAATGGCAGCTGGAGAGCGGCTGGCACATTTGGGCTACCTGAGGGCCCTCTGAGGCACTGGGCACTGGTGGGGGGTGCCTCGGGAGGGGCCCTGCCAGGTCTCCCAATCAGATGACTTACCCTGGGCTCAGCACAGCCGCTGCACTAACTACCATTTCCTGAAGAGGCAGCCTCTGCCACGCCCGCCAGGCATGCTCCCGCCCCAGGCCTCCTCAGAAGCCCCTCCTGGTCATGCCAACCTCCCGTCCAGGGGCAGTGTGCCCAGGAGAAAGCCTGCCTTGCTCTGGCCTCTTAAGGTTGCACACACAGAACCAGACTGCCCAGGTTAGCATCCCAGTTGTGCCACATACCAGTCACTTAACTTCTCTGTGCCTCAGTTTCCTCATCTGTAACATGGGCTAACAGCACCTCTCCTACAGGGCTGCCAAGAGAATTGAGTGACTGTACTGGCACAAAGTCTCCCAGTTCAGCCCCCTCAGGAAAAGGTGAGCTTTGGATCCTGGGTTCCTGCAAACCTACACTGCCTGGAGCCTCCGTACCCGTCTGTGAAGCAGGGAGGCCCCCAGGACCCTGGGCTGGTCACTTTCCTCCAGAGTCTACCTGCAGCCCTTGGTCCAGAAGACAGAATGGCCAGTGCCCTCGAGGGCAGGGGGTGGAGGAGGAAGCTCTGAGGCTAGAATAGCCTCCCCCTGTTGAAGCTAGAATGAGACCCTGAGCCTGGGACAGACTGTCTGGTGTCCAGGAACCTTCAGACCGCTCCACGGCAGGCAAAGCAAGGCGTGTGCCCGACATCACCGAGGCATGAGGACCAGCTGCAACTCCCACTCCAGGTCAGACGCGGCCTGGGCCAGCAGGCACCCACGCTCAGCCCCGCATCCGCAGGGGCCGCAGCGACACATGGAAACACACACGGGAAGACGCTCACTGGACAGACCCCGCGGCCGGCCCCAAAGCCAGATCGCCGCCGGCGAGGAGAAAAACCTGAGACACAGACAGGGTCACGGACCCAGAGACAAAAACAAGCAGCGCAGGAACTAGAAGCGCATGAACTTCAGGTTCGCCTCCAGGAACGCGGAGAGGCCCCATCCCCAGAGCCCCCGGCGGTCCTGGCGCCGCGCCCTCCCGGCCGCGCCTACGTATCCCATCCCGGCAAGGCGGGGCCGGCGGCACCGGGCCTGCGGGGCCTGCGGCCTGAGCGAGCGAGGGCGGCCGCTGCGAGGGTGACAGAGGCACTGGTCAGCCCGGCTCCCGCCTGGCGATCCCGGGCCCCAGGCGCCCCGCGGCCTGCGCCGAGAGCTCTCGCTCACCCGGGCGGCTGGCGGCGGCGGCGGCCCCGCGCAGGGCCGAGCCGAGGACAAGGCCCGAGAGCAGCAGCCTCAGGAGCCGCAGGTGCCGCGGCACGGGCGGAGGGACGGGCGTCGCCATCCTTCAGCGCCACCGCCGGGGCAGCATGGCACCAAGCGGTCCGGGGCTCGGCGCGGGCTCCCAGCGCCGCTTCGGGAGAAGCGGAGGAGAGGGAGGGGCCGGAGGAGGAAGAGGAGGCGGAGGCCGAAGAGGAGAAGGAAGAGGAAAAGAAGGCGACGGCGCTGACGCTGCGGCAAAGGATCCGGGATGGTGGCGCGGAGTGAGGCTCGCGCGGGGAGTGCGCCTGCGCGCCCCACCTGCGGGGGCGGGACGGCGCCTCCAGGCTGGGTCCCCTCCCCCTCCCCTCCTTCCAGCTCTGGTCTCTTCTCTCCCAGCCTCTCCAGGCTTCGGGGTGCCTCGGCACCTGCGGGCTCTGCGCCGGGTTCTTCCTTGTTCCCCAGAAATCTGGTTGGCATTGGCCGGGGGCTTTCCCGGGACGCGCTCCCTCCTTGCCTCTTCCCTGTCTGCCAGCCCGCACCCCCACCCCCATGGAGCGGAGGATTTGCCCCAGCCTAGGGGCGGGAGCACACAGGAACGCGGGCACACCAGGCGCAGACACACAGGTGCACCGGGATGCACAGGTGTGCCCGAGAGGCATGGAGGCACTCAGAAACACACGCGTGAAACACACACCCTGGCGCGGAGCCAGCCGGGTCCTCACTGCCGCTCTCAGTGAGGCCACCAGGGGGCAAAGTGACCTGGGGCTGCTGCTGACAGCCGGCTGGGAGCTGTCCAAGGTGTTCACGGTCCCCAGGTGACCGCCTTTAGCGCCTTGGGGCCCCGCACAACGAGCAGCCGCGATGCGCTCCGTACACCTCACCCGTGGCCTCCGGAGAGCAACCCCCCACCAGGACACCTCCCTCTTGCTCAGTCATTGAGAGAACAGGATGAGCCCCCGCAACCCGGTGCCTCCTCTTCTTGGCGTCTCAGAACTCGTCAGCTTCGTGAAATAGCTCAAGAAATGGCAGCAGAGTTGGGGGGGGGGGGCGGTGCGCAGAATAAGAACCAACGCCCCCCCCGCCCCGGGCACCGGTCAGACAGAAATAGTGTCTGAGCTCACTTCCCAGAAAGGTGGGTGGTGGGAGAAGTAGCCAAGTCGCCAAGACCGCGCCTTCCCATCCTGGAGAAAACAGCGCTTGGGGGCGGGGCTGCGGGAGCCCCGGGCGCCTCCTGCGGGCGCAGAAAACTCAGTACCCAGGTGAGAGGGGCAAGGTGTCGCAGTGCCACTGCGTGGCTTGGCTCGAGATCCAGGCTCTTTGTGAGGCTCATCCCTCCCTAGGATGGGGCCCTGACCTCATCTCCCGCCCCACACCACCTCCTGCAGGGCTTGCTCTGCCTCCACAGTCCCCACCCGTGCTGACTGCACCCTAGGCAGCTGCCTCGGCACTGCCTCCCCCTCCACCGCCTGCCTGGCCCCTACCCTAACCTCCCCTTTCCCCCTACTCTAGGTCAGGGCCCAGCCTCCAGTCCCACCTAGGTCACAGATGCGGTTGGGGGGTTGTGGGGCTCTGCCAGCCGGAAAAGACTCAGGGACGCTCCTTTAAGCTAGTCAGCCTGCAGCTACTCTGGGACACCACGACAGGGCAGCGGAGCAGCCAGGGCCCTGGGTCTGCGCCCAGAAAGGAAGTGAGAGGAGCTGACGTCCACTCTGGGTACAGGGGCAGGCCTTTGTGGCCAGCACAGCTGGAAGGAGGGGGACAGGCAACAAGAAAGATGCACTCTCCTTTTACTGCTCAGGGAAAAACTTTTTATTAAAAAATTTTTACAAGTAGGCACTGGGCTGCCAGCCTGTGGGCTCTGACCCTCCCTCCAGTACAGACCCAGACTCCCCAGAGTCGGGAGCTCCCAGGAGCCTGATTATCAGAATAGAGGCCCCATTCCCTAGAGACCCAGCCCTGAGTCACAAGCCCAGGGATTCCCCACCCCCCAGGAAGAGGAGAGAAGCACAAAGCCTGAGGCAAAGCCCAGGCTGGAGGGGGCTCTTTTCCCCATCCCGCCCCCCCCGTGGGTGTGGGCGCCAGAGTCTCAGTCTTGGTTCCCCTGGCTGCCTTAGAGGCAGAGACCCTGAGGGTGGGGTGGAGGGTCGTGGGGACACAGGGGGTGGGGGAACCCAGGGTGGTGGAGAGGAGGGGTGAGAGGACACGGGGGAGGGGAGGGGGGAAAGGGTGGAAGATGCAGGGTTGGGGTGGAGGGGTGGGGGATGCAAGGGTGGGTGGAGGACGGCTGGGAGAGGGGAACGCAGGGGTGGGGAGCAGAGGGGCGGGGTGGGGGAGAGCTGGCGGAGGGGGACGCAGGGTGGGGCGGGGCGGGGCGGGGGAGGGGGCGCAGCGGTGGGGCAGCGGCACGCGCCCACCCCTAGATGCGGCCCGGCGACTTGGCGGCGCGCACCTGGCGCAGCAGCAGACAGAGCGCGGTCAGGAGCACTGCGGCGAAGAGCAGCAGCAGGACGACCCAGGAGCTGAAGTCCGTGCCCTTGCGCAGCGCCGGCGGGTCGGCGGGGATCAGGTTGGTCAGGTTGAGCATGTAGCCGAGCGCCCAGCCGACCGCCGTGTCCGCGGCCTGCGGGCGAGGGGCGTGGCCTCAGCTCCGGGGCGTGGCCTCCGCTCCGGGGCCGCCTCCCGCCGCGCCCCGCCGGCCCCACCTTCTTCTGGAAGGTCACGCCGCCGAAGGTGCGCGCGTCGAAGCCATAGCCCCGGCTCAGCAGCTGCTGCACGAACGTGGCCCCCGCGCAGTAGTCGGCCAGGCGACCCCGCTGCCCTGGCGCCCGAGCCTGCAGCTGGGACGCGAGCGGGAGGCCGTCGGTCGGCGACCACCGAGAGGTCTCGGCCCCCCCCCGGGAGAGGTGGCTGGCGGCGTGCTGCGCCCTCCCCACGCACACGGCCCCAGAAACGGCGCTGCAAGACTGAGTCCAAGGGGGCACCCCCCGCAGCGGCACCTCTCCCATCCCTCCCCAGCCAGCACCTGCGCCTGGAAGGCCAGCGTGGGGCTTGCCTCCTGCCCCCTACCCCGCCCACCCCTAGTCTGCCTGAGACGAGGCACAGAGAGGACAGGAGGGGGCCTCTGTCACCACCCAAGTCCCGCAGATGCTCCCACGTTTCTCCCAGAGCCTCCTGTGGTCACCTCACACTCCATGTGCCCAAACTTCTCCATCTTTCCTTGCAAGGCACCAGTGTCTGACCAGTGGCAGAAGCCAGAAACCTGGGTGTTGTCTTCAACTCCTCACTCCCCGACCCCGATCCCTGCCCGTTCTACCTGCTGAGTCTCTCCTGAATCCCACTTCTCCATGGTTGGCCACTCCAGACCGCCTCCCGTCCAGCCACACTCCTCTCCACTCTGTCTGCTCCAAGCTTCCTGCTGCCACAATGCCTTGGCCCCAGCTTTCCCCTCCACCCTCCAGGTCTTGGATGTAGGGTCAGGTGAAACCCTGGCTCTCCTGACTCCCAACTCCTGGCTGCAGCCTGGCCACTGCTGCCGTCTGTAGCACCTGCCACCGCCCCTCCACACTGACTGGGAGGCGGCCGGCTGAGCCCTGCTGTGCAGCCCTGGAGGAGGAGAGGAGCAGGCTTCACCTCAGCCCAGGTCTGGTTGCACACGGTCACTGTGGCTGCCTCCAGCTGCTGCAGGGTGACCACGGGCAGCCCCATCACAGTCCTCAGGAAGTCCACAGTGTAGAAAAAGGCAGAGAAGGCCTGTGGGCACAGTCACACTGTGGCCAGGCCCCCAGTGCTTAGGGCACCTGCCAAGACCCCTGTCTGCCCAGACTCACGATAAAGTTCCCAGTCACGGGGGGCTGGAAGACCCCATTGAAGGAGCATTGGGAGAAGTGGCAGGAGGAGAAGCTGAAGAGCCTGGAGACAAGGTCACGGCAGAGGGCGGGGTCGCTGCTCCCCGCTAGGCTGACCCTGGCGCTGCTGTTGAAGGCCTGGGGCTGTTGGGCCACGGTGCACGGTGACTGGTACACATCCTGGAGCAGCACTTGGGTAGAGTAGCCCCTCGGCCAGCAGGGGTGGAAGCCGTGGGTCTGGGGGAACCATCAGGGTGACTGGGTGGCACCACACCCACCCCAGAGGACCTGCCTGATCAATCTCCCACAACTATGGCAACATCACTTTTGTGCTCAGGAGCAATTCATGGCTCCCTGTTGCCTGCTGGAGAAAAACCAAATCCTGTAGCCAGGCGTTCAGGGCCCCCTGGGAGCTGTGCCTGGCACTCCTTTCTCCGGGCCTTTCCCCAGCTATTGGCTCTTGAACACACCAGAGCCCTCCCCACCTGTCCCTCTAGCCGACGAAATCCCAGCTTGGAGAAGCCCTCCTCAGTATGGCCACTGTCCAGCCTCTATTCTACACACCCACCTCTGCTCAACCCACCAGGAGGGGACAGCACAGTGTGGGAGAGCAGGGTGGAGGGGCACCTGGAGGGCACTGGCCAGCAGTCTCCGGAGGATCTGGTCACGGCCATAGCAGAGAAAGCTGTGGGTATACACGCGGTAATGCTGGCCATAGAGCCGCAGCTGGACCTCATTGGCTGGGTCCTCAGCTGGACTGGCTGTCTCGAAGGTGATCTGTGTGGAGGCACCCCCCAGGTCCATGGCCCCCAGCGTCCCCTTCCTTGGCCGGAACCACCGGCCCACCCAGCCGTACTGTGGAGAGTGGAGTTTGGGTCAGCAGGTGGGTGGGCGTCCACGCCCCCGGCTCACTTGGCTGGCTGCTGGGCCCACCTTGATGAAGTTCTCCAGCAGGTAGTTGGCAGTCACCCAGCCAAACACCCCCTCGTCCTGGCCTGAGAGGATGCGTGCACCACGGAAGTCAAAGGGGTACTGGGTCAGTGTCCGTGTCACTGCTGCCAGCACATTGGCTGAGGCCTCTGGACTGGTCAGGCTGTGAAACAGGGAGGACTTTGAGCGGCCTGCTCCCCAGGTGGCCATGATCCTGCTGCAGGGGTGCTTGGGCTGTGCCCAGCAAGAGGTCCTGGCCCAGGGCTGCTGCTGAGGGTGTGTTGGGCCTGCCCTGTGCTGGGGCTGTTGTGGGGACCCAGGAGCAAAGTCAGAGGACAGGCACACTCACTTGAGCAGGCGCATGCCCGCTGTGGCTCCCAGGTAGAGGGGCGTGCCTGCATATCTCTCTTTGGGCACATCGCGAAGCGCCTGTTCAAGGCATTCAACGAGACTCTGGCCAGCGCCAGAAGGGTTGTCTGCATAGCTGGAGATGCCCCCACCTACAGGGAAGGGTCAAGATGGGCCCCTGCCTGGTGGGCCATAGGCCAGCAGGGCTGAGGGTCTAGGGCTCCAAGACCAGGTGGCACACCTTACCCGTTCGAGCCCCCAAAGACACTCAGTTTGGAGACAAAGGAACCCAGGTGCCACCCAGAGTCTCTGAGGCTGCCGCCTGCTGAGTGGGCGTGGGCACAGGTGCTAGGACAAAGCACTGGGTGTAGTCCACACAGCCTAGCCTCGTGGGGGCCTGCCTGGATGTGCCCACCAGGTCCTCTGAGGCCCTCCTGCTCCTCTAGGGTGTAGAGGCCAGTCGTGGGCTGGATGAGGCCCAAACCCTCCACCTGCCACCTGGGCTTCCTTTCTAGAATGCACGATGCCTTCAGCCCCTCCCAGGCTCAGAGGGCCCAGCCTCCTTCTGGGGCTTCTGCCTGGAGTGAGCCCCACCCAGCATCAAGCAGAGGAGCCTAACTACGAGGACCTGCATCAGCTAAGGCTTGAGAGGGCCCCTGAGGCCCTACAGTGAATGGATGTCCAGGCTGGGGAGTGTTCGGGGCTGAGGGGGCCTCACCTCGAACATCACAGGAGCTGTGTTGGCCCACTATGCCTGTGTCATTCTCCTTGTCCGCCGGCCACTTGTAGACAAACATGGATGTGTGTGAAGAGCCAGCATCCAGCACGATGCCGTACTGGGGGGGGGCGAGTAGGGAGTCAGTCTGGGGGTCCAGGGGCCCTGGAAGCCACGCCCCTTGGCTCCCCCACCCCCACCCTGTCACGTGGCAAGCTTCATGCCGAAGCTCAGAGAAGGCCAAGGACAACCACAGTGATGCAGCTTGACTGGACAGAGAATGGCGAGGAGATGGCCAGGAGCCCCAGTGGTGATCTCGTCTCCTTTGCCTGCGTGAAGCCAGCACACCAGGACTGGCCAGGGCACGCTGTGGGGCTGGCTGTGCCCGGGACTGAGGGTCCTGGCACCACATTTGGAACTTCTCCCTGGGAACATGAGGTGCCTAAGCTCAGGAAGGGAAGCCTAGCTGCGACAGGACTCTGGGCTGCTCTTCCTTTCCCTCTGCCTCCCTCTGCTCTGACCTCAGCCCCACCTGAGGGTGCTGAAACAGCAGCCCCCAGGGAAGAAGGCTGAGCTGAGGCTGGACCTGGGTCTCAGATCCATGCTGGCCGTGCTTGAAGACACCCCCTCCCTTGAAGACGCTGCAGGGCGTCGCTGGATAGGCCTCAGCAGTAGGGACAGCTCTGCACCCCATTTGGAAGGGCCTGGATCCAACTGGGAAAGCCCGGCTGGAGACCACGCCTCCGAGGCCCTCATGCCAACGCCAGCCTGTGAGAGGGCTGTGCCAGCGCCCCCCCCCCACCAAGTAACTCCCCAGAGCCCAGGGACCACCAACGTGCCAGCCAGTCCACCTCCGCCAGCGCCACCCGGTGGTCCTGCACCCTCCGCTCCTCCTGGGCGCAGCGGGCTCAGCTCTCCGCCCCACCCCCCACAAGCCTAGTAAAGGGTTAAAGGAGCCGCCCCAGGCAGCCGGGGGTGGGGGAGATCCAGGCTAGCCGGCTCTAACCCCTTTAGAACCAGCAGGGGCTGTCTCAGCCAAACTCTCTTCAGGGGCAGCTCCCGCACTGTCGAGGCCACCTGAGTGGCGGCGAGGGGGCCCTGGGCCCTGTTGCTCCCCATCTGGGCCAAACTCTGAGCCGCTGCGCGTCTAACGGCGCACTCCGGGCGATGGTGCAGCGCAGAGGCGGCACAGGGTGTCCCTGGGGGCCGCGCTGGGCTGGGGAGCTCGAGTCTGGCCGAAGCCGGGGGCGCCCCGGGGCGCGGGGAGACAGACTCCGGGCCGCGCTGACAGGCTCCGCGGCGGGCGCGGGATTCCCAGGACCTCGACCTCCAGCACCGACCGCGTCGCCCCGGAAGCGCCGCCGCCGTCCCCGAACCCGGGACCCCACCCAGCCCGGGTGGGAACAGAGCGCGGTGGGGGGCTCGGGCGGACACACGAGAGCAGCCTGGGCATGCTTGGGCTCCCAGCCACCCGCGCCCTGCTCCCGGGCCCGAGCCCGCGGCGCCCGGGACTGTGCCGGCGGCCCGGGCGCGCACCTTGAGGGCGGGCGGCTCCCGGACGTCGCGCGTGGGCACACACAGCAGCAGGAGGCCGGCGAAGCCCGCGGCGGCCAGCAGGAGCGGCGGCAGCAGTGACAGCATCTTCCCGGCCATGGGCGAGCGCGCGGGAGGTCCAGGCGTGGACGCAGATACGGCGGGAAGCCGGCGGGCAGAGGCGGCCGGGTCGGCGCCCAGAGTAGGGGCCCTGGGCGGGGCGCAAGGGCGGGGGGCGGGCTGGACACGCCCACTGTGGCCCCGCCCTGGGCGCTACCGGCCCCGCCCACCGCTCTCGGGGGCCCGGCCGTGAGCGCAGGTGAGAGACGCCTGCGCGGCTGAGTCATCAGCGCCGGCACCTGGGTCCTGCCCCGTGCCCCGCGGCTGTTGCTCAGCCCTCCTTCCTGCCCCCGCCGCACAAGGATCCCATCCTGTCCGGGGAGTCGCGGAGGCGGGGACCTGGCATGGGGGAGCGGGGCTGGCTCGAAGAAGTCTTGCTCCAAGAGTGCTGTGGCCGGAGAGCTCCACACTTCCCTGGCTGGCTCCAGGAGCCACGTGGGTTCCAGGCTGCGGGCTCAGGAGGGAAGAAGGGTCTGCGTCTGCTTGTGGAATGAAGGCTGCGACGCCGACCCCAGCTGGTGAGGACCAGGCTGGCCTGTGGGATTCCCTCCCTGCCAGAAGGGACCAGCCAGCCTGCGGCGCTGGGCCAGGCCTGGGCTGCGTAGCTGGGGGCGGTACTGGTCAGCTCCAAGGTCACAGAGCTGACCCAGCTTGGGCTTGCCCTTGTCCTAGGCGCTCAAAACCAAGCAGCATGAAGGGCTAAGTCAGATCTAGCTCACACAGCCCTGGACTTAGGTGACAGGTGAGGACACAGAGGTAGAGAAGGGCAGGGTTGCCACCGTCACACCAAGCCCAGAAACAGGAAAGAAACTGAGCTCAGATGGGGCCCAGTGCCAGCCCCCTGGCTTGGGGCCTTGGCCATCCCTGCTGCCCCCTTTGCTTGGGGGACACAGAGGCCTAGACTGTGGAGGCCAGAGGAGGCTTTCCCGGGAGGGGAGCAGGTAGACGGGAGAAGAGGCCCCCAGGCCAGGCTTGGGGTGCTGGTCAGCAACTGGTTCCTGGACGCTGGCCAGGGAGTGCTCAGCTGGCCCCAGACCCAGCCCCTGCGCCCCCACCACGGAGTGTCTGGCCTCTCTGCTGTGACCCTCACACACCCTACATGCCAGCCTGGCTGGGGGCCGATCTCCTTCATGCCCTTGGCAGAATGGGAATTCCAGTACTAAGAATGCCAGCCGCACAGTGCAGGGAGCCGTGTGGCGAGACCACCCAGGGTGCACAGCCAAAGGGCAGCCTTTGATGGGGCCAGGGTCTGGGCAACGCCCTGGCCATCTGGAATGGGCAGGGACAATTGGGCTGGGATTGTGCCTGGCTGGAGGGTCTGGCGTCAGAGGCCCAGCAAAGGCGTCTTTCTTCCAGCTCAGGACCCTGAGGGAGGGGTGGGAGCCCCAGAGGTCACTCGGCCTCCTCAAAGCCCCGCCTGGAGCCAGGCCTGGCGGGGCCCCAGAAGACAGTCTCTGGGTGTGGTCAGTGCTGGGCTATGGGCCCCAGTTTCCCACCAGCGTCTCCCCATGCCCCAGGCCCTTCCTTCCAGAAAGGAAGGCCCTGGAAGCCCAGAGGCAGGACAGTCATGCACACTGCACACCACGCCTGAAAAGGAAGGCACACAGGCAGCCCAGAGGGAGCCCAGCACCTGCCCCAACCCTGCCAGTCCTCCAGTGCCCCCTTGTCCTCCTGCCAGGCCCAGCGGGGCTTCCTGGTGTTCCGGACTGTCCTGGCTGGACAACAAACCCAGGCCTGGAGCAGCAGGAGCCTGCCAGGCCTGAGAGGACAGGCCTGCTCCTGGCCCGGTGCCCAGAGCAGCCTGTGAGGGGAGGGAGGCAGGAGCAGGAACAGTCCACAAAGGCTGAGACCACGAGGGCAGGGAACGCCCCTCCTGGCATGGATTTGGGGCCCCTGGAAGGCGGATTGGAGGGCGTGTCAGAGGGAAGCTGGCTGGAGCTGAAGGGGTGGAGGGGCTCTGGGTGGGAACCTCAGTGGGGGCAGGTGTGGGGGCTCCAGATGTGCTGCACGTGCTTGGCCTGGCTGCGCTGAGCAATGAGGATGCAAGAGGTGCAGGGAGGGGCCCTGGGAGCGAGGCCTTGGAGCCTCCCTGCCTCCCCCCACAGGATCCGGACCTCCTGGGGAGGGGACTTCCATGGGGCCTGGCTGCCCCACCTCAATCTCCTGTGGCTGAAAGGGGAAAGGCCCTTCACTCGCTGCTCTCTTTCTTTATGTACTCAATCAGTCATTCAAACACTCGCTGAGCACAGCCTGCAGGCCAGAAGCATGCCGGGCTCTGTGCATATGCAGTGAGCAAGGGACACCCGTGAAGTCGAGGGGCAAGGCACAAGGGAGGGCACCCACCTGTCCTGGACGGGCTCCTGGGAAGAGGTGAAGCCCGTGCTGCCGCAGGGGATGTGGGAGACGCACAGCAGAGTGGGTGGAGCACATACAGGAGTCAGAGTCACACCACTGCGAACAAGCACGTCAGCACCGTATGTCAGAGACCCCTTGGTGGCCCCACCCAGGGCCCCTCTTCCCACCAGAGGCATCCAGTCCCCTGAATTTGGTGTTTGTCACTCGCTTGCTTTTCTTTACAGTCTTAGCACCTACCAACATGTCTCCAAATTATGTTACATTGTTTCTCCTGGTTTGCAACTGTACGTACTAGACACACCGTCCTGCAACTTGCTTCTTTCACTCACCTTATATTTGAAATTCACCCCACTGACATTTGAAGGTGTGGTTCTTTCATTCTCCTTGCCCTGAGGACACCAGGACGGACAAGTCCCTCTCCACGGATGAGCGTGTCAGCTTCTGCCTTTCGACTTCTCAGATCACTGCTCTGCGCATCTTCACACTTGCCAGCATTTTTCCAGGGATATCCCAGGAGCAGAATTGCTGGGCATTGGGTAAGTGTGTTTCCAGCTTCACTAACAAATGCCAAATTGTTTTCCCAAACGATGGTTCCAGCTGGCACGCATGAGCGTTCATGACAGTCTGGGGCCCCACGCCTTCCCCCGAATTGGTGTGCAACTTGTAGATGTTGGAGATGCTGCTGGGGGTGGGGTGAAATGGTGTCTCTCTGAGACTTTAATTTGCGTTTCCTGTTAGTGAAGAGATGGCCTTCATAGCCTCTGTGCAGCACGTATTTGAAGCACCTTTCAGGTTTTTCTTCCATTTTCTAGGGATTGTTTATCTTGTTCTTATTTTTTTTTTTTTTTTTTTTTTTTTTTTTTTTTTTTTTT
>CM052443.1:128130334-128156482 GCA_028533085.1 Varecia variegata
GTTCTTATTGACTTGCAAACGCTCTTTACGTATGTTTGGATGTTGGTCCTTCTGCAGGTATATCTTGTAAGTTCTTCATTGGTCTAGACGTACCGTCTCCCACTCTGTCGTTGCTCTTTTGGCTCATGTACGAGTAATCTACTATGAGGTCATAAAGATATTCTCCTCTGGAGTTTTCTGAAGGCTTTATGATTTTGCTGATGGCCAGCCTTTGACCCACCTGGAACTGGTTTTTGTGTGTAGGATTCAAGGACAGGGTTCCAGTTCACATTTTACCATGTGGAGGACTGGTTGTCCCAGCACCATTTATCACGTGCCCCCCCACCCCATCCTGTGCCATCTCCAGATGCAGGGCTGTCTGGGGGTCTCTGTTCAGCAGCCTGGCACTCCCTGCTCCAGCACCCCGCCTCCAGCCTCAGGGCACATCTCAACCTCTAGGGAGAGACACCTACCCTAAGTTCTTTTCCTGCCCTGGGCTAGTCTATGCCCTTTGCCATGCCACGGAAATTTTTAGACCAGCTTACCAAATTCCTTGAAAAGCCCGATTGAGATTCCATTTAGAATTATATTGGATCTACACACCAATTGCAGAAAATTAACATCTTTAAAATATTAAATCTTTTCCAAAAACATGGTTTATTTATCCATTGACTTAAGCTTTCTTTTAGCTCTTTCAACAGATTTTTAAAATAATTTTCTCCTTTAAAAGTCCTGCATATTTTTCTTTTTTTTTAACTATATAATTATTTTTATTTCTAATGTCCAGAGTGTGTAATATAAGGGCCAGAACTTCCTCCCAGACTCAATTTTATAAATTCATAAATTCTCGATTGGCTGATGGGGCCAGTAGGGATACTTCTCCTTGTCTAATTTGGTTTCCGGGAAGGCTTCATTCAAGTCCTCAATGGTCATCTGATCAAATGGAATTATGTTCCTCATCTTCTCCAGCTGTTTCTCATATTCCTCAATCCTGGCCTTTGACAGAGACACAAATTCAGCACAAGTTTTCACATCCTCCTTTTCTTCAGCGTCCACTTGGGCAGTGTATTTATCCTCTGGCACAGGAACCTTTAGGGCATTAAATTTCTCCTCAAAGTCATCCACCAAGCCTGCCTTGGCCACACCGGCCTTGTAGTAAGCCCAGTCAATAGTTGGTGGATTCTCAGGTAGAACAGCCAACCTGGAGGTGAGGGTCTCATTCCAAGATTTCAGGGAATTAGCAATAGCTTTTTGGTTTCAGGGTATGATCTCTCCAAAAGCTACCCAGTCAATGGCTTTTAGAGTAAGTTTTTGCCCAGCCATCTTGGGATCCTTCACTGACCCCCCCATATTTTTCTTAATTTTAGTATTTGGTATATTATATTTTGTTGTTTTAAATTGAATTTTCTAAGGATTGTTTTGCTGTTTTATAGAAATTCAATGGACGTTTTAATAGTAATTTTGTGATCACCACCGTGTTAGACTCTTTGTAATTCTAATACTTCATCAGTAAGTTTTTGAATAGAATTTACCATAACAGCATTACTTTTTATTCCTGATCATAAAAGAGAATGCTTTCAGCATTTCACCATTAATCATGTTTGTTGAAGGCTTATTCTTTTGTAAGTTCTCAGTTTCCAAAAATTCTTTTTTTTTTTCCACCCAGGCTGGAGTGCAGTGGTATAATCACAGATCACTGCAGCCTCAAACTCCTGGGCTCAAGTCATCCTCCCCCTCAGCCTCCCAAAATGCTGGGATTACAGGTGTGAGCCACCACACCTGGCAGTTTCCAAAAATTCTTTTAAAAACCTGCATGAATTGACTTTCAGGGTTTTTCTCAAAAGATTTTTTTAGAGCAGTTTTAGATTCACAGCAAAATTGACAAGAAGGTACAGAGATTTCCACAGCAACAACAAAAATAAATAAATGGGACCTGATCAAATTTAAAAACTTCTGCACAGCCAAGGAAATTATCACTAGAGTGAACAGACAACCTGCAGAATGGGAGAAAATATCTGCATGCTATACATCCGATAAAGGGCTGATAACTAGAATCTGCATAGAACTCGGGAAAATTAACAAGAAAAAATCAAACAACCCCATTAAAAAGTGGGCAAAGGACATGAACAGAAACTTTTCAAAAGAAGAGAGACTAATAGCCAACAAACATATGAAAAATTGCTCAGCATCTATAATTGTCAGGGAAATGCAAATCAAAACCACAATGAGATATCACTTAACTCCAGTGAGAATGGCTTTTATCAAAAAGTTCCAAAACAACAAATGTTGGCATGGATGTGGAGAGATAGGAACACTCCTATACTGCTGCTGGGACTGCGAACTAGTGCAACCTCTGTGGAAAGCAGTATGGAGATACCTCAAAGAGATACAGGTAAAACTATCATTTGATCCAGCAATCCCATTACTGGGTATTTGCCCAAAGGAACAAAAGACATTCTATAAAAAAGACATCTGAGGCCAGGCGCGGTGGCTCACGCCTGTAATCCTAGCACTCTGGGAGGCCGAGGAGGGAGGATCCCTTGAGCTCAGGAGTTCGAGACCAGCTTGAGCAAAAGCAAGACCCTGTCTCTACTAAAAATAGAAAGAAATTAGCTGGACAACTAAAAATATATAGAAAAAATTAGCCAGGCATGGTGGCGCATACCTATAGTCCCAGCTCCTCGGGAGGCTGAGGCAGGAGGATTGCTTGAGCCCAGGAGTTTGAGGTTGCTGTGAGCTAGGCTGACACCACGGCACTCTAGCCCGGGCACCAGAGCGAGACTCTGTCTCAAAAAAAAAAAATAAATAAATAAATAAAATAAAAGCCATCTGCACTAGAATGTTTATAGCAGCACAATTCATAATTGCAAAGATGTGGAATCAACCCAAGTGCCCATCAACACATGAGTGAATTAATAAAATGTGGTATATGTATACCATGGAGTTCTACTCAGCCACAAAAAACCATGGTGATCTAGCACCTCTTGTACTATGCTGGATAGAGCTGGAGCCCATTCTACTAAGCGAAGTGTGATAACAATGGAAAAACAAGCACTTTTCACACTGGCTTCTTTCATTTAATGATATGCATGAACTCACCATTAAATCGGTACTAATCGATCAACACTTACTTGCACGTATGGTAGTAACATCCATCGGGTGTTGAGCAGGTCGGGGGGAGGGGATAGTTAAATTCACACCTAATGGGTGCAGTGCGTGCTCTCTGGGGTTGGGCGTGCTTGTAGCTCAGATTTGGGTGATGCAAAGGCAATTTATGTAATCAAAGTATTTGTACCCCTGTAATATTCTGAAATTATAAAAAGAAGGTGCAGAGGTTCCCCGTGTACTCCCTGCCCCCACGCAGGTACAGCCGCCCCCATTATCAGCACCCCCCTCGGAGTGGTGCATGTGTTGCAGCTGAGGAACCTAGACAGACACATCACAGTCGGTGCCTGCAGTGCACGCAGGGCCCACTCTCCGTGTTGTGCGTTCATGGGTTTGAACAAGTGTCATGACATGAATCCACCCTGCATGTCACACACAGTAGCTTCACTCCCTGAAAATCTGTGCTCTGCCTGTTCATCCCTCCCTCGTGCCCACCCCCGGAAACCACAGATCCTTCTGTTGTCTCCGTGCTCTTGCCTTTTCCAGAGTATCTTGTCGTGGGAATCATACAGTATACGGCTCTTCACACTGGCTTCCTTCATTTAGTGATATGCATTTAAGGTTCCCCCGTGCCCTCTTATGGTTTGATAGCTCATTTCTTCTTAGCACCGAATAATATCCCAGACATTGAGTTTTATTGAATGTTTTTTCTGCATTTCTTGAGGTAGGCATGTGATTTTTCTCCTTTAATCTGTTAATGTAATGAATTAGTGCATTTAAAAATATTAAACTAAGCTTGCATTCCTTGAGATTAATCCAAACTGAGCATACTGTATTGTCTTATAGCTGTAGAATGGGGTTAGGTTGTATTTTTCCTTTCTTGTAATGTCCTTCTTTGGTTTTGTTTTTTAGTTTTTTGTTTTTTTAAAGAGACAGGGATCTTGCTATATTGACCAGGCTGGCCTTGAACTCCTGGGCTCCAAGGGTGTTCCCACCCCAGCCTCCCAAGTAGCTGGGACAACAGGAGTGCCACCGCACACAGCTTTGTCCCTGTCTGACTTTGATATCAAGATTATGCTAGTCTCATAAAATTTTTCTCCAGAAAATTTTGCATAGTATTTGGATTACCTGTTCCTTGGAATTTATGGTAGAACTTGCCTGTAAAAATACCTAAGCTTGGTTTCTCTGTGGTAAGTTTTTTTTTTTTTTTTTGAGTTGGGGTCTCGCTGTGCTGCCCAGGCTGGAGTGCAGCGGCACAAGGACAGCTCACTGCAGCCTCCCACTCTTGGGCTCAAGGGTTCTCCTGCCTCAGCCCCCGGGTAGCTGGGACCACAGATGGGCCACTGAGCTCAGCGAGCAAAAATGTTTGTCCCTGTTTTGTCTGGTTGTTTCCCTGTATTAAGAAACGTGTCCACTACACAGTATACACTCAAAAATATATCTTAATATAATTTAAGAGAATTTCTTCCTTCCCTAATTCTTTGTATTCATTCTTCTATTTGTTTTTCCAAATTCTAAAGTTTAATGCTTAATTCATTACTTTTGAGCTCTTCTCCTTCCTATTGTGAGCCCACAAGTGCCCGCATAGCTCCCGCAGGTCCCTGTGTGTAAGGCATGCTCCTCTCGTTTGCGTTTACGTGTTTTTTTCATTTCCATTATGATTTCTTCTTTGACACATAGGTTGTTTAGCGGTGTGTGTTTTCATATGCAAAAGTCTGGGCTTTTAAAAATTCTCTTTTTTATGTTGCTGTCTGGCTTCTCCGCCCTGAGGTTAGCTCGCGGAGTCTGTGGGAGCGCAGCCCTGACAGCCGGGGGACTGGCTGTTGGCCTAGCACGTCCTCAAAAGTAGTTACAAGTGTTCCGCATGTGCTGGGAAAAAAGGTCTAGTCTCCAATTAACGAATGCATTCATTGGTCTATATCTGTCCATTAGATCAATAGAATTAATAACGTTCAGATACGGTATCCTATCAATTATTAAGATATCTATATTAAAATTTCCCACCGTAATGGTGGATTTGTCAATTTCTCCTTCTAGTGCTGACACATCTTGGTATAAATAAATATATATATTTGTTTTTTAAAATACTTATGTTTTATGTCACCTTTTTATTGTAAAATGATTATAGATTCACAGGAGTCTGCAAAGAAATGCACGCGGACGCTCCCCGCACCCTCCCCCCAGCCTCCCGCAACGGAACGTCTTCCGCAGCCGCGGCCAACAGCGGACCGGGAAACTGACGCCGGTGCAGCCCGCAGAGCTCGTCTCAGTTCCCGTGTGTGTGGCTGTGTAGCTCCGTGTGGCCCCGTCACCTGTGCAGCCTGTGTAGCCACCACAGCGAGACGCTCAGCCTTCCTGCCGCCGCGTCCCCTGCCAGCCACGCCTGCTGTCCCTCCCAGGCCTCACCCCGCAGCCACCGAGCGGTCCACACCGCTGCCCAGTGCTGTCTCTCGGCTGCGTGTGAGTGAACCCCGAGAATACAGCCTTTCGAGACGGGCTTTTATCGCTCAGGGTCATTTCCTTGAGGTTCTTCCAAGTTGCTGCTCGTGTCACTGGCTGGTTCCTTTTCGTTGCTACATAGTATTCCGTGGTGTGGGTGTGCCGTGGTTTGCTTATCCGCTCACCCGCGGAGAAACATCTGGCTGGTTTCCGGTTTTAGGCTGTAAAACAGATCGAACTGCTGTGAACATTCACGTACATGTTCCTGCATGAAAGTGAGTTCATGTGTCTGGGACAGATGCCCGAGAGTGCGATTATATGTGGATTAGTCAGAGTTCTCCAGAGAAATAGAACCAGGGGGTGGGGTGGACAGATGGTTATTTTCAAGAATTGGCTTGCACAGCTGTGGGGGCGGACAAGTCTGAAGTCCGCAGAGCCGGTTGGCAGGTTGGAGACCCCGGCAAGGGTTGATGTAGCCATCTCGAGTCCAAAGGCGTCTGGGGACCAAACTCCTTCCTCTTTGGGGGGCTTCGCTCTTCTCTCTCAAAGCCTTCAACTGGTTGGATGAGGCCCACCCACATCATGGAAGGGACTCTGCTTTACTCAAAATCTACCGATTTAAATATTAATCACATCTAAAAAATACCTTCACAGCAACATCTAAACTAGCATTTGCTCAAGCGGCTGAGCGCCACGGTATGCTCAGGCTCACACACACAGTTAACCACAGTGCGCTGGAAGTTGATTTTACTTTTGAAAGCAATCGCCAAATTGTTTTCCCATGTCTGTGTCATTTTACACCCCCCAGCACATGTGAACACTCTGATTTCTCCACATCTTTGCCAGCGTAGGTGTTGCCACTATATTTCATTTTAGCCATTCTGGTTGGGGTGCAATCTCTTGTTGTAGTCTTAATTTATATCATTTTTCTTTCTTTCTTTTTTTGAGACAGAGTCTTGCTCTGTTGCCTAGGCTAGAGTGCCATGGGGTCAGCCTGGTTCACAACAACCTCAAACTCCTGGGCTCAAGCGATCCTCCTGCCTCAGCCTCCCAAGTAGCTGGGACTGCAGGCATGCGCCACCATGCCCGGCTAATTTTTTCTATATATTTTTAGTTGTTTTGGCTAATTTCTTTCTATTTTTAGTAGAGATGGGTCTCACTCTTGCTCAGGCTGGTCTCGAACTCCTGAGCTCAAATGATCCTCTCGCTTCAGCCTCCCAGAGTATTAGGATCACAGGCGTGAGCCACCACGCCTGGCCTTAATTTGCATTTTTCTAATGATCTAATGACTAATGATGTTCAACATCTTTGCATGTGCTTATTTGCCATTATATATCATCTTTGGTGAAATATTTGCATATCTTTTGTGAATTATGTATTTTGAAGTTATGTTATTGGGTGATTACAAGTTTAAGATTGTTATATCTTGCTGGGGAATTGAGGTTTTTATTATTAGGCAGTGACTCTCCCTCTTTATGATTAGTAAAATCTCTTGCCTTGAAATCTATTTTGTTTTATATTTATAAAGCTACTCAAACTTTTCTTGTTTTTTGGTGTTTTTATATTTTAGGTGTCTCTTAAAACAGCTTAATCTGAATTTCTAAAAATCCAATGGACAACTTTGTCTTTTAACTAGTGAGTTTAATTCATTTATGTGAATTGTGGTTACTAATGTATTTCTACCATTTTATTATGTTTTCTGAATTTTTTTGTCTTCTTCAGGTTGAATTTCTTTTTCTTTTTGTCATCCCATCTCCCTCCCCCTGTTTAGAAGGTACTAACAATACAGCTATTATTTTACCCATTTCTCCTAGTTCTTGTAACATACATACTTAATAAAATCTAAAGTTAATCAATACATTTTTCCTCCTTATGAACATTAAAACGCCTCAGAACACCTTAGTTCCCATCACTTCTCCTTATGCATATGCCATATGGACATTATATTATTTATTTATGTATTTGTTTGTTTATTTGTTTTAGAGACAGAGTCTCACTCTGTCACCCAGGCTGGAATGCCGTGGCGTCATCACAGCTCACTGCAGCCTCGAACCCCTGGCCTCATGTGATCCTCCTGCCTCAGCCTCCCAAGTAGCTGGGACTACAGGTGCCACCACCACACCCAGCTTCATGGACATCATTTTAGTTCTATCTTGTTTTCCCCCACAAAGTAGGTACTATTATTATCAGATACAATATTTGCTTAGATTTTCCTACATGTTTAATTTGTGTGTTGGTTTTAAAATATGTTCCACGGATTATTGGACACCCTTCCCTTGAAAAGGTGGAGCCTAATGCCCCCTGCCCACCTTGAGTAAGGGCTGGACCTAGTGACTCGCTTCTAATGAACAATATTTCACAAGTGACTTCTGAGACTAGGCCATACAAGGCAGGTGGCTTCCTTCTGGCTGTTGTTTTTGGATACTTACTCTAGGGAAGCCAGCTGCTATGCTGTGGGAACGTTCAAGCAGCCCGTGGAGACAAGAAACCGAGGCGTCCTGCCAACAGCTGTACGCATGAGCATCTGGGACATGGGTCTGTGGTCCCGGCCGAGCCTTCCGATCACAGCAGCCCTGCCAGTGTCGTCACCGCAGCCTCCTGAGACCTCAAGTCAGAACCACCCCGCGCAGCTGCTCCCAAAGTCCTAACCCACAGAAACTGCAAGAAAAGAATTGTTGCTTTAGGCCAGGAAGTTTTAGGATAATTTGTTACGTAGCAAAAATAACTAACTTGTCTTTATTTATGATTCTTTCTTGAATTTTACCTTCTCCTGAAACACTTCCTCTGGAATTTCCTTTAGTAAAGTTCTGTTCATGCTAAACTCCCAATTTTTGTTTGAAAATATTTTGCCCTCATCCTTAAGAGACAGTTTCTCTGCGTATGGACTTGTAGATTAGTCAGTGTATTGTCCTCGCTGTCGAAGACATCACTTCACTATGGCCCCGATGCTGTCCTGGCACTTCCTCTGTAGGTGAGTTATTTTCCATCTCTGGACTGGGCAGGGTGGCACACACTGGTAGGCCCCGAACTTTGGGAGGCTGAGGTGGGAGGATCGCTTGAGCCCAGGGGTTCGAGGCTGCAGCGAGCTGTGATTGCACCACTGCTCTCCAGCCTGGGCAAGAACAAGACCCTGTCTCTAAAAAAATGAAAATAGGCTGAGCTCGGTGGCTCATGCCTGTAGCCGCAGCATTCTGGGAGGCCAGGAGTTCGAGACCAGCCAGAGCAAGAGTGAGACCCTGTCTCATAAAAAATAGAAAAATTAGCTGGGCATGGCAGTCCCAGCTACTCAGGAGGCTGAGGCTGCAGGATCTCTTCAGCCCAGGAGTTGGAGGCTGCAGTGAGCTGTGATGACACCACTGCACTCTACCCAGGGCAACAGAGCAAGACCCTGTCTCAAAGGAAAAAAAAATCCTTTTTGTTACAACAGAAGGGTCCGTTCGTTGTCTATGGCAAATGTATCTTGCTCTTGCTCTGTGAATCTATCTTGCCCTTGCTTAAAAAACTTTCATACTTGCCTTTAAAAATATATATATATGTCTCTGGATTCTTTTATGATCTCATGAGACGAAGTCTACATTTCTTTTTATTCATCCTAACTGGCATTTATTAGGATTTCTGTCAATTCTGGAAACTTCTAAGCCAGTTTCTCACCATACACGGCTCCTCCTTCCCTATCCCGTCCTCGAGGAAACCCAGCCAGGACAGGACCACCCATCACCCGGAGCCCTCCCCTCTACCATGTTTCCTCTCTCTGGATAATTTTCTGAACTTTCAGTTCACTGTATCTTTCAGCTGTGCTGAAAATTTTTATCAGTATTTAGTCAATTTAATTGAGTTTTTCGTTTCAATTAGATGGGTATTTTTTATTTCTAGAAGTTCTATTTGATTCTTTTTCATACGTGGTCGGTCTTCTTTATAGTGTGAAAGATTACACTTTGTCAGGAATGAGACTATAAAGACTATTCCTTGTTCGTATTTCCGAGAATCTTTTATTTCTTTAGACACAGAAAACATTGTTTATATCCTCGCTGATAATCCCGGAGTCTGAGTGCCCACAGATGCCACCTGCCGTTCCTGCTGGCTCTCACGGTGTGTCATTTCCTTGGGTTTGCAAGTTTTTTTAACTGATGCTCATTTTCTTTGGGACTCATTTACCAACAGGAAACGCTCAGGCCTGGCGAAACTGTTCCTTTAGAGCAGATTCTCAGCCAGGGGTGATTTTTTGCCCCCTCGGGGACACAGCAACAACGTCTGGCGACATTTCTGAGGGTCACGACTGAGTGTGTTTGTGTGCTGGTGCGAGAACCCTACTGCCATCTCGTGGACAGAGGCCAGGGATGCCACCCCGGTGCCGACATGACCAACAGCCTCCTCCGCGGAGACCTTCCAGCCCCGGACTTCACCAGGGCTGGGCTCAGAGGACCTGCATTGGCTTGTGCAGGTGGCCTGGGCCCAGCCAGTCTGGGACCACTTTAAATTCTCCCCCCGAGATCTCCAGGGCCACACACGCAGTCTGATTTCAGGCTGCAAACTTGGGGGATCTACTGTTTTCACCCCGCATGGACACCAAGGCCAGGGGAAGCACTGGATTGTTTCCCGTCCACCCTTCCGCTGCAGGGTCCAGCTTCCTGGGGGCTCCGGTGGACATCACCCTGGGGCAGACGCTGTCCTCTGTCCCCAGCCTCTGGTTCTGTGAAGATGTCGGGGTGCAGAATCCCTAGGGCGCGGCCGACACCTTTGGGGGCAGACTCCGTGGACTTGAGGGACATGGGCAAGGAGGGTTTCTCCCTGGCCGGTGCTGGCCTAACCACTGCACCACAAGCCCACCCTTTCCTGCCCGGGGGGTCTAGGCCTGGGCCAGCTTAGGTCCCCAGAACCCACTTCTATCCTCAGAGGAAGGTGGCTGCCCCTGGGCTGACTTGGGCCCCCCTCCCCCAGGGACACACCAGCAGGGCCAGCGCAGCAGGGAAGTGACGCTGCAGGCTGCTACCTGCCGGGCCCCCTCCTGTGAGATGGGCTGCCCCTGGGGCTGCATGCCCAACTGTGCTGGGCACTCGGGGTCCCTGCACTCACATACACCGACACCCTGCGCTGGGGGCCCTGGGCCGCAGACCCGCCTGTGACGCTGCTGTGCCCTTGGCTCTTGGCACAGCCCCTCTAGGCCAGACTGAGCAGGGCCCCCCCAGAGGGAAGGGCTGGGGCAGGAAGTGACAGAGCCCTTCCCCCCGCCCCCCCCCCCGCCTCTTCCTGTGCCCTGTGGTCCTGCTTTTCTGTGGCTGAAGGGAACCTGGCGCCCAAACCTGGGGCCCAGCTGGGTGTGGCGGGATGGAGGTGTGAGGTCCCCAGACCCTGGTAACTTTGAATGCCTCGGGGTGGGCCCCAGGGGGCAAGCTTTCCCCCAGTATCCCTCAGGGCCCATCTGTGGGCCCAGGCTGACACCCCTTCTGGGGGCAGGGTCCTCCCTGGCAGGGGCACACCCCAGCCACCCTGGTGACCACCAGCCTGCCCAGGCCAAGCTGCCCGGCAGGTCCAAGGCCCAGAGCCTGGGTCACAGGTTGCTCTGTGGGGCTCAGCTGGGCAGAGTCCTGCACCGGAGGGATGAAGACAAGATCACTTTAGGGTCTGGGGTCTGTGGGGAGGGTGAAAGCAGGCTAAGCTCCGGGCCCCACTCCAGGAGCATGCCTGGCCTGTTCTGGCTGCAGCCACACAGGAACCCTGACTGGCAGCCCTGTCACTCCCCTGACCCAGCAGGCACAGGCGGAGCCCCCCTCTGAGAGGCAACGCCCCGGCCCCCACCATCTGCTCCATCTGAGCAACAGCCAACCTGTCTAGGTGCCCTTGGTTGAGGGAAGGAAGCTGCCCTTGGGCCCCTTGACTGCCTGGGTGCCCCAGGCCCCCGATCACCCCCAGGGCCCGCGGCCCCACCCACCCCATGCCTGGAGGGGTGCCCTGGGGCAGGTGGACTGCGGTCGCAAGACGCCCTCTGCTGGCCGCCCTCGGAAGTGCAGCCTGGTGTGGCCAGTACCTTTTAGTAGAGACCAGGCCCTGCTGCGACAGGACAGGACAGGACACGGGACTGCTGTACACGTGGGCACAGGGCTACCACAGCTCCACCCTGCCCAGGGCTGCCTGAGATCCAGTAACACCAGGAGGGGTCCCCCACTGTCCACTAGCAGTGGCAGTAGCAGCTTCAGGCTGTGCCGCCCGGCTCAGCGCCCGAGGCCAGAACCAAGTCAGTCTGGGCACATAGGCCAGTCTGGGGGCTCCACCTGGGACAGGTCTCAGGAAGCCCAGATGGCAAGGGCAGAAGGAGGACGCCCATTCGAGGGCTGTGTCCAGGCTGGCAGGGTGGTCTTCAGCCAGAGAGGCTGGAGCCAAGGGGGTGCCCGCTGGGCTCAGGCCACGCCGGGCCGAGGGGCTGGGGTCTGCTCACAGCGGCTAGATGAAGGTGGAGTCCAGAGGCCCAGCGCCCTGCTGGCTCAGGGCGCGCGCCTCAAACAGCTGCTTGATGAGGGAGGACTTCTCCTGCTCCAGCTGGGTGATTCGCTCACTCTTGTCGGTCACCTCCTGGGCAGATGGGCAGTCAGTCGGGCCCCCGGGCCTCGGCCCCCCCACCCCTCCCCGCACCTCACCTGGGTGAGAAGCCGGTTCTGCTCCTTCAGCATGAGGATGGTCTGCTGCTGCCAGCCGGGGGCCGGGGGCGAGGCGGCGGCCAGGGCAGGGCACGGGAGCCCCAAGGACGATGTGGGCATAGCCTGCGGGAAGGCACGGTCAGGCAGGCCCAGACGAGGGCGAGGGGCACTGAGCTGGGCTTGGGCTCTAGTGTGGCGCTGGGGGCGGGGGGCACTCACCCGGCCGGCACAGGCCGCAGCCAGCAGCTCCCCGAGGCACTGGGCCACCTCCTGTACCTTGGGCAGCAGCTGTCCCAGTGGGCGAGGGCTCCCCACAGCTCCAAAGTCCTGGGAGGAAAGTAGAGGACAGGTGGTCACAGAGAAGGGCTGGGGCCAGCACAGGGGTCCCCACAAGTTGCACTCCTGCCCCCTCAAGTTGCTGCTCAGAGCCTCGAGGACACAGGGGCTGCTGCTGGCAGAGGAGGTCTACCGAGGGTGCCTGAGGTCCACGGAGGAGGGGTGTACCTGCACCCTGGGGGAAGGGACGGCCACCCTGCCCTGGAATGGGGGCAGTCATAATGCGCAGGGGCCACCTGGGCTTGGGTCGTGGGAGCCCAGAGCCCAGGGCAGCAGTACTCACGGCGCTGGCTCTGCTCTGGCCTAGGCGGCGCTGGCGCTCCTGCACTCGCTGCAGCTGCTGCTGGTACCAGTCGCGGCCCCGCGCCATCATCTCCAGGCCCTGCAGGAGCACCTCCCTCTCCTGCTCCAGCTCCTTCAGCTGCTTCAGCTGTGACACGCGCACGAACGTGGAAATGCCACATGCCTGTGAGCCCGCGTGCATCTGTGCGCGCCTGCACGCGCCTACGTGTGCACCCGGAGCCACAGGTGTGCAAGCTGAAGCGCGCACACAGGCACAGGTACGTCAGCACGTGTGTAGGTTTGCAAACACACGCACCAGTGCACGGCAGCCCGCTCCTGAGACACCGCACATGCATGACCCCGCGTGCCTGCGTGCTGGGAGCAGAGTTCCGTTCCTCCTCCTGGGTCCTGGCTCCCTCAGCCCCTCTGCTCAGGCTTCCCCAGGGGGGTGACTGACCCCCGAGCTTAGCACCACTCTAGGGGTTCGCCTGTGGTGAGCGCACATCTGGGGAGCTGGGCTGGCCTGCAAGGGTGACCTCGTGAAGCAGCTGGGCAGGGCCCATGCCACTGTCACCACACGTGCCTAAAGGACCTCTTGACCTTTCTCTGCCTGACCTGGGCAGACCATCCCTCTGGCGGATTCAAGCCCAGGGAGGGAGAGGTTTAGAACCAACCAATGCTCCCCCGACAGGCTCCCTCTCCCCAGCCTCTGGCCCACACTCACCAGGCCACAGTCCACGCCGTTGGTGATGGTGTGCCTCCGACGTTCCCCTCGGGGGCGGGGCGCCCGCCGCGCATCCCCCAAGCCTACCTCCGAGGCCCTGCAGGCCACTGCACCTGTCACAGAGAGGCACAGGCCCGGCTCACCTCCGGACCTCCTGGCTCCACTACAGGTGCAGTGGCCCCATCAACTTAATGCATCCTCCAAGGTCCCAGGCACTGGCCTGGCCTGGCTGGGGTATGGTCCCCACTCGACCGCCTCGGCTCCCCTCACACCCAACTCCCCATCTACGGAAGTGGGGCGCAGGTGTGGAGGAGGGTACCCTCCCTTGGCCCTCAGCCTGTCCCCAGCACCAGGCTCATCCCTGGAGGCCATGCCCCTGGTGCCCAGGCCACAGGAGTGGTGGGAGGTGCAAGAATCGGCCCAGGTGTGTCTGTAAGGAGCAGAGTTCAAGTTGCAGCCTGCTGTGCAGCGCGGCTCCAGGCAAGGCAGTAGGAGGGTGCACAGCCGTGCTCCTGCCTGCAGGAGGCCCGGGCACGGAAGGTACAGACAGGAGGCCTGGGCCTGCTCTCACAACCGAGTCCCAGTCCTTAGGGCAGCTCCCAACTCTAAGATGACACAGGCGGCGTGTGCAGCTGGTTGACCAGCAGATGGAGGGCACACACTCAGCCCTCAATGAGGACAAGGAAGGAGGCCCTGAACCTCTGGGCTGGGGACTTAGGAGGCTGTGTATGTTAGGGGGCTTTATTGGGGAGATGGGTTGAACTTGGAGCTCCAAATTTGGTACCCCAAAAGCCAGTTCTGTCAGTCAGCATGCCACGCCCCTTGCCTGGGCCTTGGTTTCCCTGTAGGAGGGTGACAGCTGGAACCCTGCCCTGTGGTCAGGGTGGTGATCAGTGTGAGCACTGCCTTGCAGTGCACACTGGCCATGTGGCCTTCAGAGGGGTGAGGTCACTGCCCGAGTGCCACATGGGGTGTCAGGGTGGAGGAGGGCCGGACCATGGGCCTGTGGCCTCCAAACCCCAAGCCTGTCCATTGCACGAAATCCACGGCTGATTTCAAACCGCGCAGCCACATGATGACACTGACCCTGCGTTTGGAGCCGGCTACACCCAGAAGCCTCCCACACAACGGGACAGGGGGGCTGGGTGGTGAGGCACCGGGGAGCCCCCAGCCTGGCTTGGGGCTGCTGGATCAGCTCAGCAGGGACACGGGGGGCCATGGCAGCTCCAAGCACCAGCCACAGGGCTGGAGAGTGTGGCGGGGATGGGGGAGAGGTCCTGCAAGGCTGGCAGAGCTGTGGGCAGCACAACAGGGGCTGGCAGCTGCCGCCGGCAGACAGGCCTGCACCTGGCAGACGCGTGCACAGGCTCAATGGGCTGGGGCCTAGGGGAGCCTTGGGCTCCTCGGGGAGCCTGCCCCCCTCCCCGCCCCGAGCCATAATGCAGGTCCTGTTCCCAAGGCAGGTGCTGGGGGGGCAGACAGGGGGCCATTCATCGGCCTCCTGTTGCTGCCAACTGGACCGGAAGCCAGGAGAGCAGCCTGCCAGCCTTCCCCAGAGACCATGGTCTGTGTCCCTCTGTGGCATCCACCATGGAGCAGCCCCCGGGCTGTGCAGGAGACCCACACACCCCTTTGCTCTTCCTGGCAACAGGACCAGGTCCCCCTGGGCCACCTGCAGCAGGTCCTGCCCGCCCTGGCCTCGGTGGACAGCACTGGGCCCAGCCCTCTCCGCAGAGCTGTCATACTGAGAAGGACCCTGGAGCCACTTGGCCACAGTCTGGGGGACCCATTCTTCTGGAGGGACGCACCTCTGCCTAAGCACCCACAGACAGGAGGCTGAGGGCCCAGGCGTCCCCTGGCAGAGGGCAGGTACTGGAGGTGGAGAGCCCAAGCTCAGGCTTGGTACACACTGGATTCCCAGCAGGTTTTCCAAGCCGCCCAACAGCCTCTGGCCCTGGTGGCCTCATGCGGTGGCAGGCAAAGGGCTGGCCTACCGGCTTGGGCCCATAAGCACACCGGGACAGGCACGAAGCCCCTTTCCCTCCAGAACCTAGGAGGCGCGCTCCAGGCTGGGGTGTCCACTATCCCCGGCTCTCGTGGGAGGGGCACAGGCCGGAGGGGTGGGGAGGGGAATACGAGGCGGGGCTGGGGGCTGCCTCGAACTCACCAGCGTCCGCGCTCGGGCTCCGCTCCAGTGCCGCGCTGTGCGGCCGCTCGGGCTCCGCGGGGCAGGGCGCCGCCTCGGCCGGGCCGCACAGCTTCTCCGGGCTCCGGGCCGCGCCGCCGGGGCAGGTCGGCGGGGGGCGCGCGCCCAGGGGCAGGGGCTTCCTCTCCAGCACTGTCCGTGGCTCGTCTGCCGGCGCGAACACCAGGCGCTGCGGTGGCGGCGGCGGGTCCCCGGGCCGGGCCGGGGCGTGCGCGGGGCCCCGCGGGCCGCCGTCGGGGCTCGGCAGCGAGGTGCGCAGGCCGGCCACGAAGCGCTCGAAGGTCAGGTAGCCGCTGGCCGGGGCCGCCCGGCGCAGGCCCTCGAGCACGCCGCGGGGCAGCTCGCGCGCGTCGGCGCCCTGCCAGCGGGACTCGATCTCGCGCAGGTGCACGCAGCCGCGCCGCCGGTCGTCCAGGATGTCGAAGAGGGTTCGCAGGCTCTGCAGGAAGGCGCGCGGCAGCCCCTCCGTGCCGGGTGCGGGTGGCGCGGGTGGCGGTGCGCGGCCCCGCTCGGCCATCGCGGCCCCGGCCATGGCGCCGGGCTCCGTCCCGCGTCCGTCCCTGTGTCCGCCCCGCGCCCCGCGTTCGACCCCGCACCCGGCGTCCGCCGTGCGTTCGCCCCGCGCGGCCCCACAGGGCCGGCCGGCGAGCTGCCCGCCGCGACAATGGCGGCGACTTTTGAATGGGGCCCGCCCGCGGCGGCGGCGCTCATTAACATTTGCGGCGCCCATTGGCCGAGCGAGGCCCGGCCGCTCCCCGATTGGCTGAGAGGCCGCCAGCCCGGGTTTGATTTTTCCTGCCGGGGCCCGGGCAGCGCCAGTGAGGGCCCGCCAGGCGCGCGGATGCGCCGGGCGCGCTGGGACCGGCTCGCCCAGCTCCGGCGACCTGCCCTCACCAGCCCTCCCGCCCCGCCTCGGCGCGCTCTCCGCGCCCTATAAAAAGCTGTCCCCAGGTAACCGTGGGGTAAGGATGGGGGCGAACCCCCTCCGGGGATCCCACCCTCCCCCTCTAGTTCTCTGGGTTCTCTTCCCCTGGGGTCTCCAGGCCACAGCCACCCACGGGCCGACGCTGGGGCCTTCTCTTCTGCCAGGAGCCACAGGAGGGCCATAGTCTCCAACCAGCTGGACACCTTCCTGCACAGAGGCCTCTCTGTCCCCACCGCTGCTAGCTCCTCCTCTGGGCCCTGGGGACAGCCTGGCCTGTCCTGCCCGCTGCAAGACAAAGCCACTTTCTCCTGTGTCCCAGATCCCCACCTGGTGACCAGCTCCCCTTGGCTCTGGTCGTCCTCTGCCCCAGCCCCTTCCCCTGGCTGGACACCTCCAGCTGCTCTCCTGGCTCGAATAACCCTGTCCTTCGTCCTCATTCACCTGCCCCAGGGGCTCTGCTGTGTTTCCACCTGGGATCGGCTCACTCTGTCTCCATCTGCTCAGTCCAGATGGGGGGAGGCTGTGTTCTCCCTCTGGGAGCCCATCCCAGGGCTGACCAGTAGAGCCCTCTAGAAGCCAGGGCAGTGCTCAGGATGTCTGGACACCGCCTCCACCTTTGCCCTTCTTCCAGGCCCTGCTCCAGGCCCCTCACCCCACCGTCTTCCCAGACTCACTAATGCCACTGGCACCTGGCCAATGACACAGGGGCCTGCCTTGGTCCCCTGGCCGGCCTTCCTTGAGCCCTTCTTGGGGAGGCCTCAGCTGACCTGCCTATCTGGGCCTCTGTGTCCTTAGACCTGAGGCACTGGTGTCTGTGTCTCAGGCTGTAGGGGCAGCTTCCCTGGCCAGGGAGTGTCCTGGGTCCACTTCTCCTCTGGGGTCATCCACCTGAAGTTGGGGTTCATTCATAGTAAGGCATTTTGGTGGGGGCCCTGTGTCTTTCCTGTGCTGAGGTCTGATCATGCTCTCTTTCCACTCTGCTTTCCAGCCTGGCCTGACACTTTCTCAACCCTGTAGCTTTCAGCAAGCTACTCTGCTCCTAGGGGAGCTTCTGGAGCCTGGACCAGGTCTCTGGGCCCATACAGCCTCTGTACTTTCCGAGGCACCATCCCAGTTGTAATTATGTGCTCGCTGTGCCAGCCTGGAGCTCCTGGGCAGGGTGGCTGGAAGACTGTCTCCGCCCACGTACCCCCAGCACTGGGCACGGAGTGAGGGACCGGCACTGCTGCCTGGCCCCTGAGCCTTTCCCAGGGCTCTGGTCCTTGCTCTTGGCCTCTGGACCTTAGGGCTCTGCTCACCTGCACCCCTTGACAAGGACCTAAGGCAAAGAGATGGTGACTCCTTGGCCACAATCCTGCCTCTGGCAAGGGGTCCAGGAGGTTTTTGCCCAGCTCAGCCTTGCTGGCACCCCACCTGTTTGCTCCTCTCCTGGCCCTGCAAGTGCCTCTAGCTGCACAAATATTGATTTTACAAACCCTTCGATCATAGCCCAACCCACACCTTGAGGTAGGATTTGGGGTCACCCTGACCTAGAGGGCCCAGAGTTCGTGTCCTGACACCTGCCTTGAAGGGACATGTGCCATCTCTGCTGCCCAGCCCTGCAGCGCGCTAAGTATTCCTGTGGACTCTGGCCTGGGCATGCAGTCTGCTGTGCTCACCTGAATCTCTACCTCCTTTCCCTACTCTCCACCTCCAGCCATTGCCCAAACTGTCCTTCAATCACCACAAACTATTGCAGCAGAAACCATTCATTCAGCACGTACCCCTGGAACATTTGTTGTGACCCAGTCATGGCGCTAGGCTTTCTATCCAGCACTCCCTTGTTCGGTCAACAGACATTCACTGAGTGTTGGCTGTGTGCTGGGCATTGGTCTAAGGTGATGGGGGCAGAGCAACGCGGCAAACAGCATCCTGCCTTTGTGGCGTTCACATCTCATGGGGCAGCAGGACTCAGAAAGGCAGGGCGGGCGTGGGGATGGTTGGGTGCCTCAGAGCTCACATGGCCTGGGAGTGTTTCCCCAGGAGCTGACCTCACAAGGTGGGGGAGTGAGTCACACGTCTTTCTGGGGAAGAGCATTGCAGGCAGGAGGAACAGCAAGCAAGTGCACAAGCCCTGCGGCGGGCTTAAGGCCATTCTTGGAGAAATGACTTTCAGATCCAGGAGGATTGATTGTGGGCCTCGCGCCGTGAGGCTCCCCTTTCTGACTCAGTAAGAGTGTGTGGGGGGGGTGTGTGTGCAGAACCTGCCTGCAGGAGACACAACTGCCTTGACAGCAGTTAGCCTGGGGCAGACCTGAGGGAGATGTTAATTTTCATTTTTGGTCCTAGAGCATCATTTGCATTTTTAAAAAACAAGTGCATGTATTACTTTTAGACGTAATAAAATTGGTTTCTAAAAGAAAGTTTTATCTCAAAGTGGCAGAAGCAACCCTTTCAGATTTTTCACAAGCAAGATATTTTAAAACTTGATAGTTAAACTACGAATGTAGGTGAGGGGCAATGGGAAGGTGGGGGGTGTGGAGGGAGCCCCACGGGTGCGCCGCTCCTGCTCAGGCACCAGTCCCGCCGGCAGCTCTCCCCACACCCACAGCCCTGGTCTGGCCTCCTCACTGCGCCCTGGGCAAGTGCAAACACGGCTGCATGGACAGAACCTGGCCTCCCCTCGGGCGCCCCGCTGCCCAGGGCTCCGGGCAGGCAGAAGGGTGGCTTAGGACTGAAGTCAACCAGGTCGATCGGAGAACCCCTGCAGGGAGCCCCGGGCTGGGGGGACCCCATCTGTGGCCTTTCCTCCCCCAGCGCAACGGTTCGGCTCCCCTGTCCTCTCCCGAGGTCGCGACTTCAGAGGTTCCCAGGATCCCTCCGGGCGGGACACGGAGTGGACCCGGGACGAGGGCGGACTCGCGGGGATCGGACCCGGTCAGGGCTGGGCTCCGGGACTGGACAGGGCTTTCGGGCCTGGGGCGGAGACGGGGCCCAGAGCAGAGCAGGACAGGGATGAGGACGCGAGCCGGAGGCACCCGGCCAAGGGCAGAGGCTCAGAGTGGGCTTGGCGGACGCAGAGGGGCAGGCACAGGCCGAGAGAGGGGGCGCGGTCGGGGCCCAGCTCTGGGACAGGACCTAGCCTGCTGGGCGGCGGGGATGGGGCGGGGCGACAGAGCACCGGGGCGGAGTCGGGGTCCCGGAACAAGGGTATGGGCAAGGCCCGGGTCACGGTGGAGGCGGGATGTCCTGGGCCCGCCCCTCCGGGGTCAGCACCGCCCGCCGGTCTCGTGACACTGGTCGGAGCGCGCGGGTCACCAGTGCCAGCTTGGCGGCCCGCGGCTGTAGCGGCGGCATGGCCTCGGAGCGGGAAGTGCGCGCCCGGCTGCGGCGCGCGGGCCAAGAGCACCTCCTGCGCTTCTGGGCCGAGCTGGCGCCCGGGGAGCGCGCCGCGCTGCTGGCGGAGCTGGCGCCGCTGGAGCCCGAGGCGCTGCGCGAGCACTGCCGGCAAGCGGCGGCGGCCTGCGCGCCCCCCGCCGGGCGGCCGTCCGACCTGACGGCGCGCCTGCGGCCTCTGCCCCCCGAGCGCATGGGTAGCATGAGCCGCAGCGACCCAGAGACGCGGCGGCGCTGGGAGGAGGAAGGTAGGCGCGGCGGGGAGCCGGGCGCTCGGAGGAGCTAGTTTGCCCGGCCACTTTGAGAAGTCTTCTCCCGCCTTATGCGTGCGAAGTCTCAGAGCCCAGGCCCGTCTGGCTGGCCCCAGAGTGAAAGGGTAGCTGTATGGCAGGTCCCAGGCGTCCCCTCACGGCACCCCTCACCCCCAGGTTTCCGCCAGATTGCCCTGAACAAGGTGGCCGTCCTGCTGCTGGCCGGCGGGCAGGGTACTCGCCTGGGTGTGGCCTACCCCAAGGGCATGTATCGTGTGGGGCTGCCCAGCGGGAAGACGCTGTACCAGCTGCAGGCGGAACGGATTCGGCGGGTGGAGCAGCTGGCTGGTGAGCGCCGCGGGACCCGCTGCACCGTGCCCTGGTGTGTCCTCCCCGTCCTGCCTCGGCCCCAGAGTGACCCCCTCCCATAGCCCCAGCCCTATCTCCGACCGAGACTTGAGCCCCAACCCCAGCACAGCCCTGGACATTCCAGCCTGAGGCCTGACCCCGCCCTCATCCCCAGTCGTAGCCCATCTGCCTGGAGGGCCGGGCCAGCCTGGAGGCAGCTCACCCTGCCTCCTCTGCAGGTACATCATGACCAGTGAGTTTACGCTGGGGCCCACTGCTGAGTTCTTCAAGGAGCACGACTTCTTCCACCTGGACCCTGCCAACGTGGTCATGTTTGAGCAGCGAATGCTGCCTGCCGTGACCTTTGATGGCAAGGCCATCCTGGAGCGGAAAGACAAAGTTGCCATGGCCCCAGGTATGGCCCACCCCTGCGAGGGGAGGGACAGCCCGACCTACAGCTGGAGTGCAGCTGGGGGTCCAGATGTCTGGGTTCCAGGCTGCCAGGAGGCTGTGTGGTCCTAGGCCAGTTGCTGCCTCTCTCTGGGCCCTGATTCCCATGTGTGGGGTGGTACACCCGCAGGGCTATTTGGATAGTGACCCAGAGCCTGCCTCCATCATGGCTTGGACCAGCTGGGAAGGCCTGGGTGGAGCCCTCGGCAGGGCTGGTTCTTTTCCCCGTAGACGGCAACGGCGGCCTGTACTGCGCGCTGGCGGACCACCAGATCCTGGAGGACATGGAGCGCCGGGGCGTGGAGTTCGTGCACGTGTACTGCGTGGACAACATACTGGTGCGGCTGGCGGACCCAGCCTTCATAGGCTTCTGCGTGCTACGCGGGGCGGACTGTGGCGCCAAGGTGAGCTCGCAGTCCCGCGGCCTTGGCCCCGCCCCCGCCGGCCTTGGCCCCGCCCCTCCACCCAGCCCGGTCACGCCCAGCTCCCTGAGCCCATCCTTGGTCTCTGCTGCAGGTGGTGGAAAAGGCATACCCCGAGGAACCTGTGGGCGTGGTGTGCCAGGTGGACGGCGTCCCCCAGGTGGTGGAGTACAGCGAGATCAGCCCTGAGACTGCGCGGCTGCGAGCCTCAGACGGGGGCCTGCTCTACAACGCAGGCAACATCTGTAACCACTTCTTCACCCGAGGCTTCCTCCAGATGGTCACCAGGTGTGGGGCAGCAAGTGGCCTGCGCCAGCCAGCGACCCGCAGGGCCAGAGTGGGCTGAGGGCCCTGGGCCACTACAGCAACCGGAGTCTGGCCTGAGCTGGCTGGGCCGTGGTCAGGAGCAGCTGACGGGTTGGGACGAGGAACGGTTCTTGCATTTAAACAAACAGAGGCGCTGGAGATCCGACATGAGCGGTGCTCTCCCGGCAGCTGCTGTGAGGCTCTGTGGTCAAGTCTCCCTTCTCCTCCTGTGCAACTGCCCCCTTGTCCCATGGCTTGCCAGCTTCTGTCCGCCTGGGCAGGACGTGGCTGATGGTGCCTGGCCCTCTGCAACCGGGTGCAGGGAGAGACCTGCGCCCTTTGGAGGTCCCGCTAGGCTTCCGCTGCTTCTGTTCCCTGTGTATCCGTCTGCTGGCCTGTCCCCCCAGACAGGTGTGCCCAGAGATGGGGACAAGGCTCCCAGAGATGTGTTTTCTGAACTGTACCTTTCCTTCCCTGTGCCCTCCTGCCCCCAGGGAGTGTGAGCCCTTGCTGAAGCCACACGTGGCTGTGAAGAAGGTCCCATACGTGGATGAGGAGGGAAATCTGGTAAAGCCGCTAAAACCGAACGGGATCAAGATGGAGAAATTTGTGTTCGATGTGTTCCAGTTTGCTAAGTTAGTGTCGGACATCTTTTACTTTTTCCTCTCCTCCCTCCCTGTTGGTGGTGGGTTCGAGGCCCAGCCAGGCAGGGCAGTGGAGGCTCAGAGGAGTCTGGGGCACAGCAGGCAGGTCTCGGCAGAAGGCCGGGGTGCTCTTGCCCCCAAGAGGAGGCGGCCCCAGGGCTGGGAGCACAGGGAACACCAGGGGCAGTGGAAATCCCTGTGGGGGGACACTGGTCCCACCTCTGGGGCCCTCCATTGCCCCTCACCCAGGGCGAGGGGGTGTTTCCTGGCTGGCTTGCTGGGGCGGCTCCTGGGGCATGTGGTTCTCATTCTGGGGCCCCAGGGTCTGGGCATTTGGCTGCTGGGAATGGAAGAGTGGACTTGGGCCATCCCCACGATCTCGGGCACAAAGAGCCACTCGGTGCCTGTGGGGCTCCCCCCAGGCCTGCTGCTCATGGGGACAGACCCTCACTTAGTCACTGTAAAGCCACGCAGCCCTCACCTGCCCAGATCAGGGCCTCTGAGCTGGGACACGCGGTGACCAGCCCTCTTCCCTGCCAGAAACTTCGTTGCCTTTGAAGTGCTACGGGAAGAGGAGTTTTCCCCGCTGAAGAACGCTGACTCGGCTGACAGAGATAGCCCCTGCACCGCCCGGCGGGCCCTGCTCACCCAGCACTACCGGTGGGCTCTGCAGGCGGGGGCCCGCTTCCTGGACGCACACGGGGCGCGGCTCCCCGAGCTGCCCAGGTGAGCGTGGGCCCTGAGGTGCAGCCAGAGGGACAGGCTGTCAGTTGTCAGGGGCCCAATCCTCAGCCCCAGGGCTCTCCTGGCTCTGCTGCTGTGCAAGCTGAGGAGGGGGCTTCTGTCCTGGCACTACACCAGGTCCAAGTGGCCATGTGCCCAGCCAGCTCCAGGTTGCATGGTGACCCCTCAAGTTCTGCTCAGGGATCCAGGGGTAGCCAAGGGGCTGAGCCCTCCCCAACTTATTTATGAGCTTTGCAACCAAGCCCCAGGCATGGCTTTCAGAAGACAGCAGGGCACATTGGCTCTCAGGGCCAGGAAAGAAAAGGATGTTTGGTTTCCCTCTCCCTGAGTGTCCTCAGCCACCACCAACACCTGCCTGGGCTCTGTGTGGGATGCCGGGGGAGGGGTGCTTTCTAGTCCAAATCAGGGCCTGTCACAGGAGGACGTTTGCGGTGAACAGAGACAGAGCAGCTCTCTGAGAAGGGGCTATGGGGAGCTCAGCCTGCTGAGCCCCCTTCTGTTTGGGGTGGTGCTGGGGAGGACCGGGGCCGGCGCCTGGGAGGCGGACGCTGACACCGGACTTCCCTCAGCCTGCCCCTGCATGGAGACCCTCCGGCCATCTGTGAGATATCGCCCTTAGTGTCTTACTCTGGAGAGGTGAGAGTCCCCCAGCCCCATCTGGGGCTTTCTGGAGTCGGGCTTGTGTGAATCCGAGGAGTACTGTCTGGGGAGAGGTTGGTGCTTGAGTGGAGAAGGCACAGCTCTGCCTCAGTTTGTCCACAGGGCACATGGGTCCTTCAGTTTCAGAGAACTTTGCAGGTATGGGGTGGGGTGGGGTGTCCAGAGGCATTTGCAGGTCCTACGAGGGGCGTGTGTGGGACAAGCCAGGCCTCAGCCCAGTGGTGGGCCAGTCAGTCTTTTGTGGGAGCCTTGCTGAGAGGGAGACGTAGCCCTTTGCTGCCATCTGACTGGGGTGGCCCTGTCCCCTGCTCCCCCTGGTTACGTCAGGCCTGCAGGCCTGAGCTTGTCAGAAGGGTCCCCTGCTGGCCTGGGGTCTTGGTGGGGTCTTAGGTGGCCCTGGAGTGGGCATCTGGTCCTGGCCTCCGGAAACCTCCCTGACTCCTGGCAGAGCTGGGATCCTGCCTGGGGGCTGTGGCCACTTGGCTGTTGTGATCTGCCTGTCTCTAGGGTTTGCAAGTGTACCTGCAAGGCCAGGAGTTCCAGTCCCCGCTCATCCTGGATGAGGACCAAGCCAGGGGGCTTCAGCCGCCAGCGTCCTGACGCACGCCCACACGGCCAGCCCCGGCCTGGGGCTCCAGGCATGAAAGCAGGCTGCTGTGCACTTCCAGCCTGCAGGACACAGAAACATGCTGGTTTACTCCCCAAGGGTGGGGCCTGTCCTGTCACCCCTGGACTTTAGTGACTGCAGCCTGCTGTGGAGTCCAGCCAACAGGCAGAGCGACTTGGGACCTTGGAGAATGGGGTGAAAGGAGGCTTCTGGTGGGGCCCAATGGAGGTGTGGTGTCAGCTGGGGAGAGCAGGACAGGATGTCCCTTGGGAAGCCAGTCTTGGCCACCATATTCTCGGCCAAGGGAGAGAAGGCGCTAGCCATGGCCAGGATGCCCTTCTGCTCGCTACAGAGGAGAAAGTGGAACGAGGTGGACAGGTTCCATTCCCTCACAGGGCATGTTCAAAGGGGCTGCCCTTTCCCTGGCAGCTGAACCAGTAACTGGGGCGAGGCGGGGATGTCACAGCCTGGTCCCCCCACAGAAGGGGCCCAACTGTCCACGATAGAAGTGGCTCTGGGAGAAACTTGGCCAGGACACTGAAATGGAAGCCAGCACTCCGTGCCTCCTGTTTCTTCCCCAAGCCTCAGCCACACCCACGGCGGGCGTCAGGCTGTAGAGTTATACCTGCTTCTCCCAAGAGCCAGTGGGACCTATACTGGTGGCCTCCTGTGATGGCTGCTGCTTAATCTGGGACTTAACTGAGTCAGGAGCACCACCCCTCACCCTGCCTAAGTTTCTTACAGATCTTGGTGCTCAGGCTCCTCCCAAGTTCCTGGGATGGGGAGGCAGCCTCTGTATTTGGTGCCTGGGCCTCTTTCTTGCAGCCCTGTACTGCGGACGAGGCTGGGGGAAACCAGCTGGCCTGGGTCTCTTCCTGTGGTGCTGCTACTCCAGGGTGCAGTGCCTTTGTTGATTTGCACCTGCGTTCTCATCTGGGAAAGGACAGCAGCACCTACCTCTCCCCACTCTTGTGAAGAGAGCTATGAAAACGGGCCTGCTGCTGAATTCTAACCTGCCCCGACCCCTGCAGCCCACAGCCGCAAATGGAGACCCTACACTCATCCCTGTTGTTTTCCTGGAGGAGGGATGTTATCTGGCAGGATGGGTTCAGGTGCAACTGATTTGTCCAGTGGCATAGAGTGGACAAGGGCTGCGTCTCCCTTCATCCTCACAGCAGGGACAGATCCACGCCTTGCTATTCTTAGAACCAAAACTCACAGGACTTCTGCCTCCACCCAGGCACTGCCAGTCACCTTGTTGCAAACCACTTACCTTAGGACTCTTTTGTTAGCTGTTGCCCAGACAAGCAGACGTCCTGGGGCAGAAGCGGGTCAGCCGTGTGTGAGACAGGGCACAGCTGCCCTTAATGGCCAGGGCTGGAAAACTTATGCAGCTTCCTTTCTACATGTACAGTTGGTAGGGAAATTCTTGAAACAACTTATTTTAAAAAAACATTTTCAAATAATTATGCCATCATGTAGAGTTGCAAAAAAGCTCACAGAGGTCCCAACTACACTTCATCCACTTTCCCCTAGCAGATGCACCTTCATTGCATGATTATAGGGTGATACGAACCCCACGAATGTGACACTGGCACAGCGCTCAAAGTCGTCACATGTACATTAGCCCACCCACCACACAACCCAGATGCACAACCATTGGGTCACCACAAAGACCTCCCTCATGATACCCCTTCCTAAGTACACGCCCCC
>CM052443.1:128156982-128184354 GCA_028533085.1 Varecia variegata
CTACAGGCATGCGCCACCATGCCCGGCTAATTTTTTCTATATATATATTTTAGTTGGCCAGTTAATTTCTTTCTATTTTTTAGTAGAGACGGGGTCTCGCTCTTGCTCAGGCTGGTCTCGAACTCCTGACCTTGAGCGATCCACCCGCCTCAGCCTCCCAAGAAGCTGGGATTACAGGCGTGAGCCACCGCGCCCGGCCCAGTTTCTATCTTAAAATCAAATTTGAGAAGATGAGTCTAAAACTCATGGAAAAGAAAATTGAGGGGTAGGAGAAAACCCCACTGGATCGCAAAACAGAACCCTGTGACCGTTAGACGTGTTCGACGGGTTCAGACTAGACAAGGACGTTGTGAAACTGAACAGAGTCCAGAAAGAGATGAGGAATGTGTGGGGCTGCTCAGCGTCTGACGTTTCTAGTTATGGGCAAAGGATAGAGTCTTCAGTAAGTGGTGTTGGGGTAGTTGGCCTTATATTTGGGGAAAAAAAATAAGGTAAATCTGTAGCATCCAGCGAGAACAAAAATAAATCCTGAGTAGCTGGGACTACAGGCGCACACTACCATACCTGGCTAATTTTTAAAAATATTTTGTAGAGATGGTGTCTCACTGTGTTTCTCAGGCTGGTCTCGTACTCCTGGCTTCCAGCGATCCTCCCGCCTCAACCTCCCAATTTGCTGGGATTACAGCCGTGAGCCACCACGCCTGGTCCTGTACTATACTTTTTATTGTTATTTTAGAATGTACTCCTCCGTATTAAGAGAAAGAAAGTAAACCGTAAAGAGCCTCAGGCAGATCCTTCAGGAGGAATCCAGAAAGCATCGCTGTCACAGGAGACCTTCCAGTGGGACAAGGTCTGAAGGTGGAAACAGTGACACTGATGTCCTGACCCTGTGTCCGCCTGGGCTAGTGTGTGTTTGTGTCTTAGTTTTTAACAAAGAAGTTAAAAAAGTTAAAACAAAATTTTGTTTAAAAAACAGAACAAAGCCTATAGAATAAGGATATAAAGCCTGGGTGTGGTGGCTCACACCTGTAATCCCAGCGCATTGGGAGGCTGAGGCAGGAGAATTGCTTGAGCTCAGGAGTTCGACACCAGCCTGAGCAAGAATGAGACCCCGTCCATCTCTACAAAAAATAGAAAAAAGAGCCAGTCACGGTGGTGTGTGCCTGTAGTCCCAGCCACACGGGAGGCTGAGGCAGGAGGATCACGTGAGCCTGGGAGTTTGAGGCTGCAGAGCTACGATGACACCACTGCGCTCTACCTGGGGTGAGAGAGCTAGATTCTCCAAAGAAAAAAATTACATGTGGATTAGGATGCTGATGAATTGGCTTTCTCATAGTGTGTTGCTGGGAGAACAACTTGAGTCCGTGTTTGAAAGGACTTTAGCCCTATTAAAGTTTTAAACAAACGTGCGTTTCAACAGAGCCTTTTCTCCTTCTTGGTATCTTTCATAAAGAATTACTTGTAAAAAGGCATAAAAGGTCTATGAATGGCTATCATTGCTTTATTGTTTTGTTTTTCTAGTTTTATCGGGGAGTTTTTGGTAATTACAAAATAAGTACGTGCTCCAGTGACACAGTACGAGGCTGTCCAGTGAGGAAGGCCGGGTCCCCTCCCCGTCAGAACACAGAGCTTGAGGCGGTTCTGGTCGCAGCCCGTGCTGAGCCCTTCCACCCCGCCCGGAGAGTGGTAGAAATAGGGCGCTGCCGTCCGATGCCCTGCCGTTTGCTTTGTTCTCTTACAACTGCTGTGAACAGCCTTTTAGGTCACTGGGTATAAATCAGATTTTTTAAGAATAGCTGCATAATTTTTAGTAAGTATTCCTTCCTTTAAAAAAGACACTGGTGGCCGGTCGCGGTGGCTCACGCCTGTAATCCTAGCACTTGGGAGGCCGAGGCGGGCGGATTGTTTGAGCTCAGGAGTTCAAGACCAGCCTGAGCAAGAGCGAGACCCTGTCTCTACTAAAAATAGAAAGAAATTAGCCAAAACAACTAAAAATATATACAAAAAATTAGCCGGGCATGGTGGCGCATGCCTGTAGTCCCAGCTACTTGGGAGGCTGAGGCAGAAGGATGGCTTAAGCCCAGGAGTGTGAGGTTGCTGTGAGCTAGGCTGACCCCACAGCACTCTAGCCCGGGCAACAGAGCAAGACTCTGTCTCAAAAAAAAAAAAAAAAAAAAAGACACTGGAGCTGGGCGTGGTGGCTCACACCTGTAATCCCAGCACTTTGGGAGGCTGAGGTGGGAGGATCACTTGAGGCCAGGAATTCAAGGCCAGTCTGGGCAGCATAGCAAGACCCTATCACTAAAAAAAAATTAAAAAATTAAAAATTGGGAAAAGTCTAAGTATCCATCAGTAAAGAAGTGGTACAGCATTAAGGTTTGGTAACACTGGAGACCTGCAGCCGAGCTACAGGATGAGTTAGCCTCGAGTGTGGGAGGATCTCAGAGGCCTTGTTAATGAACGGGTCCTCCACAGAGCTGTGCTTTCCCTGTGGTCCTAGTTACGCTGGGGAGGCAGCTGAGGGTGGGATTCTGTGCCTGCACGTGTGGGGGCACATAGACGGGACCGGAAGGCCCATGTCAGGTGTCGACAGGGCCTCCCCCCAGGTGTGGGCCCCTGTGAGCGGAAGCCAGTGCCGTGGCATCTGAATCTTTACACTCTGTGACGAGGACGTGGGCACCTTCCACTCCACACGTCCGTGAGGATGCAGAGGGGGCAGGCCTGGGCAGTGGGCCTGGACTGCCACTTTTTCTGGCTCCCATCCATGGGGTCTTTGTTCCAGCCCTTTCTTGTTGACCCCCTAGGATCTGTGGCGGTTTTGAAATAATGCACCTGGGGTTTTAACCCCTTGTCCAGGGCTGTGCTGGCAGTCGGTTGGTAGTGTCTGCACAGCTCCCAAGGAGCTCTTCCCCAGGCCTGCATGTCGCACAGCATGGCAAACGCAGTTCCGTCCGTCTGTGCTGGGGCACTGTGCCGCCAGCCTGCACCGCTCCGCACAGCGCGGCTGTCTGCGAGAGAGTCCGGGATGTGAAGGGCAGAGCAGCTCTCAGACACTGAGTGACGTCTGCATGCAATCTGGTTTTTGTGTAGAAGCCTCGCAAGGATTTCCGACGGGGACCACCTCACCTGCAGATTAGAGCCCCCAACAAGGACTCGAAGGCTGGGACGCAGGATGGCGCTGAGGAAAGGGCAGGAACCCCCAAGGCTGCTCAGCAGGAGGGGGACCCGCAGCGGACGGCCATCAGGTAGGGTGTCGGAGGGCCCTGGGCCTGCGAGGCTCTTGAGTTCCGAGAACCAGCGTCGTGCGGACAACACGTGCTCTGCATCTGCTTTCCTTAAGCTTTGATTATAAAACCAAATCTTAAAAACTGGAGGTCAGAGCTAAATTAGGTTGACCCTCTCATGATGTGCAGTAATGTTTTAGAACAAGGCCCTTCTTAGCGTGTGGTGGGGTGCAGCAGGGGCTGGGCCTCAGGTGGGGAGCAGGCAGTGTGGGGTGCACAGCGGCTGGCTGGGACCCCCTTTCCCGCGCTGCTTCAGGTCGGGCAGAGAGCAGAGCGAGAGGGCTCGACCCTGTGCCCAGGCCCCTGGGGTGCTGTCCCCTGCCAGCCTGCTCCGGGTCCGGGTTGTAGGAGCCTGGCAAAGCCTTGAGGGGTTTCAGCCTCGGCTCCTGTTTGATGTTGCGCCTTTACGACCACAGTGGATGTAGTGGGGGCAGCCCGCGGGCGCCCCCTCCCCTGGCGCAGTCACAGCGCGTCTGCCCTGGGGGCTGCAGGGCCAGGCCTGAGCTCTGCCCCGAGCGAATGGTGGAACAGGCAGAGGCCGGGAGAGGCACTGCCCTGCAGGAGTGGCCCAAGCCGGCACTCTCGGCCTTGAGCGAGGGGCTCCGGGGAAACGGGCGCACAGGGGCGGATTCACTCGAGGGAAGGTGAGGCCCCTTGGCAGCTCCTGTTCATGTTTGCATGAACGAAAGGAGGTTTTCCCTTCAGAGCGAAAGGGCATTTTAATCTGAGCTCGCAAATGCACCGCATTCGTACTCGCAAGATGTGAACAGATTTAAGAGGCATTTCGCTGAACCTGGGACCAGGAGGTTGTGTGTCGAGCCCCTTCCTGATCTGCAGACCGTGGGACAGAGCCCTAGACAGGGAATGCGGAGTGGCCCTGTGTCCCGAGTGTAGAGGCAGTCCCAGATTGTGTGGCCATCCCAGCACCTAGGTCCACGTCCCTTTACCATGTCACCCATGCCCTGGTTTGGGCGATGAATTATGGCCTCAGCCTCCGGCCACCGCCTCCCTCTGCAGTGTAAGTTCTCAGGATTCCACACGCTCCGGTCTCTGAGCCCCGGCAGCTCCCCTCCTAGGCCAGCCGCGCGCTGTGCTCCACGTCCCAGCACGCCCTGACCTGCTCTCCCCGCAGCCCCCGCCCCGGAGCGGAGCGTGACCCTGACGTGCAGCCTGGGTGTCCGCGAGGCGCCGCGTGGTTTCCCTCCCGGGCAGCAGCCGTGGGCCGTGGGGGCACGGGGCCCTGCCTTGCCGCAGCTGCCGCGTGCAGGGTGGGGGTGGGAGCCCTTAGCGTGTGGCTGTCATGGCTCAGAGCTCTTCCTTCTCTCCCTGGAGCTGGCGGGGAGCCGTGATCGAGCCCGAGCAGGACACCCAACCCGCGTGGAGGAAAGCAGAAGCTCCGAGCAAGCCTCCCGTGCCGCCGGCCGTGCTGCAGAACAGACCAGGTGGGGCCCGCCGCCCCCTCGCCTCGCCGGCGCGCCCTGCGGGGCTGGCGGCTGACACCCACACTGAGCCGCATCCAGGCGTGGCACATGGCCCTCCCGCGTGACCTCCCTTGGCACCTGTGCTTCCCTGTCCACGTGCTATCCCAGGGCCTCACAACCTCGGTGACCACGTGGCTTCATGACAGCCTGTTGTCCGTGTCTCAGTGCTGAGCTGTGGGTGGAGGTGCGTGTGTTTGGGGGTCTGGTGGTGCCGCTCTGCCTGGGCCAGCTGGCCATCAGGGTGTCACTGTCCTCCCTGTGTCCACCGGTCTCGGCCTGACGGACCCTCAGGCAGCTCTGGGGGCCGCTCTGCTCCGGGCACCGTTCGTTGAGGGCGCCCTGGGTACAGGCCTCAGTCTGAGCTCTGCGCACGTCCGGCCTCCTGCGGCCCTCAGGCCCCTCGAGGCGGTGACCGCCTTCACGTTCCCACTTTTACGTGGGAGAACCGAGGCTTAGGTCTGTCCCCACCAGGGTTGTTTGTGGCACATGGGGTCGCGCCAGGTCGCTGGGTCCAGAGCCCAGCTCGTGGCCCTGCTCTGAGGCTACTGGTGCCTCCCGGCTGTGAGTGACACGTAGGACTCCCTGTGGCATTAGGAAGGGACAGGCAGAGCTGTGGTGGCGCGAGGAGCCCTCAGACCTGATCTGAGAGGACGTGCGGTGCGATGCTGTTCCACACGTGTCCGCCCGCACGTAGGTCTGTGTGCTCCACGCGGCCCTGCCCAGCACAGGGGAAGAAAACGCCCCAAATGGAGAGGAGGTCGGCTCTGGGAAGGGCTGCAAAGGGGACGTCAGTGTGTCTGTGCCGCACCGTGTCCCTGTTAAGGCATAAAGCCGACATGGCCGAACGTGACTATGTGTAAGTTTAGGGTGTTCTTGGCGCAGTCTCCTCGCGCGCTAGTATTTGATATTTCTCAGTCCCCGCCACGTACAGCGGCAGCAGCCCCCGCGGCCCTGAGGCCTTTGCCCTCTGTGTTGGCCTCGCAGCCCGTGGGGTGCAGCCCTCGTGCCCTTCGATCAGACGCCACTGAGCCCCAGGAGGGGCTTCCCCTGCCCGGACCCCGGGCAGGCGGTTGGGAGCCTCGCCCCTGGCAGGCTGTGTCCTCCCTGAGGAGCCCTCTGTCCCTGCTCTGCTGCCCTTCCTGCCCCTTTCGTTCCAGGCGTGGTTCCGGCCAGGGCCCCCACCCGCCATCGCCTTCGCTGCCTTGGGGATCACAGAGGTGCTTTGCCCGGAGGGGCCGCGTCTGTGCCCCGACACCAGGATGATGTCCTCCACAGCCCGCACTCTCTCTCCCTCCTAGCGCACCCAAACGACCGCCAGAAGGGGGTGGTCGACGTCTTCCTGCACGCCTGGAAAGGATACCGCAGGTTCGCCTGGGGCCGCGACGAGCTGAAGCCCGTGTCCAGGTCCTTCAGCGAGTGGTTTGGCCTCGGCCTCACTCTCATCGACGCCCTGGACACCATGTGGATTTTGGGTCTGAGAAAAGGTATCAGGTCATTTCCGGAGAGGGGCCGAGTGCTGTGTGTGCGGCTCATAGCTGAAGTGTGTGCGGGTCACATGTAGGGTGTGAACACTGCCATTTCCGTCCAGCCACGTGCGTTCCCCTCTCCTGGGCACAGGACTGGACGTGCTTGGGGCAGTTGGTTCCTGCCCTTCTAGCATCCAGCCGCCCAGGGCACGCTCAGGACAGCTGTCCCTGGTCCTCCGTGAGAGCTGAGAGTGGACTCTGGGTGGACGTCCAGGGATCATTGGGGCCAGGGGGTGACGAGTGACTCGAGGTCTGGCCTGGGCCCATCCTGGCTTGGAATGTCCGTAATGTCCTCTTCAGGTCCCCTGTGAGTTGGGAGGATATGTCTTCGTCTCTTAAGTGTATTTTAAGTGTTTGCCTAAGTTTTTGAATAGGTTGAAGACCGTCAGTAAATTACTCATGTAGTCTTTTGTATCACGGCCCTCGGTTGTGAACCATTTGTGTCACGACGGCTGTGCTGCTGGCTGTTTTATCTGCGTATGTTGAAGAATTCAGGATCTGCCCCCTTGAAATGGGGGCCTGTCGGGGAGTGACACGCTCAGAACACAGTTGGAAGATTGCTAGATCCCAGGAGAATGACAGAACTGTTAATTTATTTCCATATCCTTTTCTGTTTTATAGAATTTGAAGAAGCCAGGAAGTGGGTGTCAAAGAAGTTACGCTTTGAAAAGAATGTCGATGTCAACCTCTTTGAGAGCACGATCCGGGTCCTGGGCGGCCTTCTGAGTGCCTACCACCTGTCTGGGGACAGCCTCTTCCTGCGGAAAGCCGTGAGTGTCCCTGCGTGCCCTGGGAGGACGTGCAACAAGCACTTAGGCTTTCACTGGGGGGTCGTGGGAGTCGCCTGGTGCCCCCTTTCCTCTCCGACATGTTGGCGTCTCTCGCTGCGCCCACTGTGCGTGAGCTGCGTGGCACGGGTGTCCCCCCACGGCTCGCGGCAGCCTGCAGAAGGGAGTGCTCAGTGCTGGCTGCGTCCAGTTGCTCTGTGCTGCTGTGTGCGGGCACTGGGGAGCCGTCAAACCTGCCTCTCCGCCTAACTGATGAAAATGGTGACAGTTAGAGTCAAGAGACGTAGATGAGGCCCCTGCGGGACCCGAAACGCTGATTCTATGCTGTGCTCATGTGCCAGGAAGACTTTGGAAATCGGCTCATGCCTGCCTTCAGAACGCCGTCCCAGGTTCCTTACTCCGATGTGAACATTGGCACTGGCGTTGCCCACCCGCCACGGTGGACCTCAGACAGCACGGTGGCCGAGGTGACGAGCATTCAGCTGGAGTTCCGAGAGCTCTCGCGTCTCACGGGCATTAAGAAGTTTCAGGTAGGGGCTGGGTTTCTGGCTGGGCAGAGTTTTCCACTGGAGCCGACCTTTGCTCATCACACACAGCAAGTGCAGGTGTGTGTGTGTGTGAATCTCTTGTTTTTCCACTTTTCTTGTGATAAAACACAAAATGTACCATCCTAACCACAAGCCTACATTTCAGTGATGTCATGTCCATTCATAATGTTGGGCAGCCATTACCACCGTCTGCCTCCGTAGCTCTCCACGGTGTAGGGCTGGGACTCTGCGCACATCAACCCACAACCCTCCCTTCCCCTCTCCCTGGCACCTGCACCCGCCGTTCTACTGTCTGTCTCTGTGCGTTTGTCTGTGCCAGGTACCTCGTGTAAGTAGAATCATACAGTGTTTGTCCTTTAGTGATTGGCTTATTTCACTTGGCAAAATGTCCTGCAGCTTCATCCATGTCGTGGCATATTACAGAATTTCCTTCCTTTTTAAAGCTCAGTAATATTCCCTTGTACGTAGATACCAAATTTCGCTCGTCCGATCATAAGTCACTGGGTCGACGGATGCTTGGGTTGCTTCTGTGTGTGAGCTGTTGTCAGTAATGTCGCTGTGAACTTGGGTGTACAGATAGCTGTTTACATATTGCTTTCAGTGCTTTAGGGTATATACACAGAAGTGAAATTGCTGGCTCATATGGTAATTACATTTAATTTTTTGAGGAACCACCAGATTGTCTTCCATAGCAGCTTCATCATTTCACATTCCCACCAACACTGTACAAGGGGTCCAGTTTCTCCACATTCTCACCAACACTTGTTACTTTCTGTTTTTTTGATAGTAGCCATCCTTATGGTTGTGAGGTGACGCTCATTGTGGTTTTGATTTGCATTTTCCTAATGTTAGTGATATGAGAGTGAAACAAATCTGCTTGTTGGCCGTTTGTCTTTCTTCTTTGGAGAAATGTCTGTTGAAGTCCTTGGCCCATTTTTGAATTGATTGATTTTTTTTGTTGTTGAGTTTTAGGATTTTCATATTTATTCTGGATATTAACCCTTTATCAGATATATGACTTGCAAATATTTCTCTGATTCCATGGGTTGCCTTTTTACACTGTTGGTAGGGTCTTTTGTTGTATAACATTTAAGATTTTTCATACAAGCTATTTTGTCTATTTTTTCTTCTGTGGCCTATGAATTTGGTGTCATACTGAAGAAATCATTGCCAAATTCAGTGTTGCGAAGCTTTTGCTCTACAGTTTTTTCTAAGAGTTGTATAGTTTTAGGTCTCACATTTAGGCCTTTTGAGCTAAGTTGTGTGTATGGTGTGAGGTCAGGGTCCAGCTTCATTCTTCTGCAGGTGAATATTCAGTTTTCCCAGCAGCATTTGTTGAAAAGATTTTCTTTTCCCTTTTGAATGTTTTGGCACTTTTGTCAAAAATATTTGACCATATATGCAAGGGCTTCTTTCTGGGCTCTTTGTTCTGTTGGTCTGTATCTCTATTTTTATGCCAGTACCACACTGTTTTAATTACTGTAGCTTTATAGTAAGTTTTGACAGGAAGTATGAGTCCTCCAGCTTTGCTCATCCAAGATTGTCTTGGGTGGTGGGTGTTCCTTGAAATTCCATAGGAATTTTAGGATGGGTTTTCCTATTCTGCAAAATATCATCGGGATTGTGACAGTGGTTGCATTGACTCTGTAGATAGCTTAGCAATATTAAGTCTTCCATTCTGTGAAATGTGATGTGTGTCCATTTAGTTATGTCTTTAATTTCTTTAAGGAACATTTTGTAGTGTTCACTGTACAAATTATACACTTTGGTTAATTCCTAAGTAATTTATTCTTTATGATATTTGCTGTTTTCTTCATATATGGCTTTTATTATGTTGAGGTAGTTCCCTCTAATTCCTAGCTTTTTGAGTGCTTTTATCATGAAAGGGAGTTGATTTCTGGCAGATTTTATTTATCAGTTGAGTTGATCATGTGTTTTTTCCTTCATTCTGTTAGCGTGTTGTGTACAGTGATTGACTTTCATGTGCCGAACATCCTTGCATTCTGAGAACAAGCCCACTTGGTCTCGGCGTATAGTCCTGTCAATGCTGCTGAATTCTGTTTGCCAGTGTTTTGTTGAACACTTTTTGCATCAGTGTCCATAAAGCATATTGGTCTGTAGTTTTCACTCTTGTGGTATCTTTGTCTGGCTTTGGGACCAGGGTAATGCCAGCCTCTTAGAATGAGTTGAGAGGTGTTTTCTTCTCTTCAATTTTTTTTAAAAAGTTTGGGAAGGATTGTTATTATTTTTTCTATTTCTTCATGATTTAATCTTGGTAGGGTTTGTGACTTTGTCTGTTTTATCTAGATTAGCCAATTTGTTGGCACAGGGTTGTTCGAAGGATTCCCTCCCAATCCTATTCGTGTCTGTAGAGTTAGTATTCATAGTAATGTCCTCATTTTCATTTCCGATTTTAGTAATTACAGTAAGTGTAGTTTTGTTTGGACTTGGTCATGTGCTCTAAGACCACTGTCTGTTTTGTTTTCTTGCTTTTCCTAAAGAATCTCCTGTCCTTGTTGATGAGTGGTGCCTCGGGCAGAAAGGCACTGACTGCAGAACTAACCCCACCCCGTCCCGTGCGTCTGCTTCTGCCTGTTGCTCGCGTGTCCTCCCCGCCCCCCACGGGAGCCGTCAGCGGTGTGTGCGGCTCACTCGGCTTCCACTTAGCAGCTGTGCTGCGGCCCCCTCATGTCAGTGCGTGGCAGCCTTGCTCCGTAACGCTCTGCTCAGTGACGGATGTGTTGAGGTGCTAGGGTTGACGTGGACCCCTCTGTGCCAGTGAAATCTCCGCCGTCCACACTGTCCGTGTCATTTGCTGCTGCCCCAACATCCTTTCCTGAGGGCGTTGGTCCCACATGAGTTGCCGGGAACAGCACTGTGCACACAGGTGCCGAGCATGCGTGCTGTGCGTGGGCCCTGCCCCGGTCTTCCTGGAGCTGGTACCACAGGCACCGACATTCAAACCCGAGGTGGCACACGGGCTCTAACTGCCTAGGCGTGTGTCAGAGTGCCCTGAGAGCTGCTGCCTGCCATCCTGCAGAGCCTCGGCAACGTACCTTCCTGCTCAGGAAAGGCCACTTGGGCGCCCAAATTCCACCCTACATATGTACCTGGGACCCTGACCACCTCCGAACTCACCTAGTGTGTGAACAGGACACTGCCCTGAGCAGGAATCAGCAGCTCAGCCTGATGCCCCGACGAGCGCTCATCTCATCCCAGCAACAATGATACTTCTGCTATTCCTATTGACACTTGGGGAAACTGAGGCACCAAGAGGATTTGTGACTCGGGATCAAAGATTTGAGAGGCAGCTCGGGAATACAAACTCAGCCAGCTTGCCCCAGAGTTCCTGTTTGTTTGTTTTTATTTTGTTTTCTTTTCGGTATCAATGTTTCTTAATCAAATGAACATGAAGGTAATGGTCAAATCTGAAAGTCCCTTACCAATCATCGTTTTAGAAACTTTTTTTTTTTTGAGACAGGGTCTTGCTGTTGCCTGGGCCAAAGTATAATGGCATCATCAGAGCTCACTGCAGCCTCCAAGTCCTGGCCTCAAGTGATCCTCCTGCCTCAGCCTCTCAAAGCGCTGAGATTACAGGCATGCGCCTGTGTTAATTGGACACATTGGCTCACGCCTATAATCCCAGCACTTTGGGAGGCCAAGGATTGCTTGAGGTCAGGAGTTTGAGACCAGCCTGGGCAACATAGTGAGACCCTGTCTCTACAAAAAATTTAAAAAATTAGCCAGGCGTGGTGACATGCTCCTGTAGTCCCACCTACTTGGGAGGCTGAGGCAGGAGGATCACTTGAGCCCAGGAGTTGAGGTTGCTGTGAGCTTTGATGACGCACTGCACTCTAGCCTGGATGCCAGAGCAAGACCCCATCTCTAAAAAAGAAAAAAAAAAACCGTGAAGTGCACAACTCAGTGGCATTTGGCACATTCACATTGTTGCGCACCCATCACCACCATCGTCTCCAGAACTCTTTTCATCTGAAGATTGAAACTTCCCCCATTGATAGTAACCCCCCATCTCCCCTCCCTCCGGCCCCCGGCAAACACCATTCTGCTTTCCCTGAATTCCACCACGCCAAGGGCCTCACGTAAACGGAATCACACGTTTGTCCTCTGGCTTATTTCACTGAGCAGAGTGTCCTCAAGCTTCGTGTGTGTCAGGACTTCCTTCCTGAGGCTGACATCCCCCCTCCTCCGTCCGCGGACAGTTGGGCTGCTGTGAGTGAGTGCTGCGAGCACAGCGTGCAGACGTGGACGTGAGATTCTGCTTTCGCTTCTCTCGTGTCGGTGCCCAGAGCAGACCTGCTGGGCCGCGCGTGTGTCGCTGGTGAGAAGCCTCCACGCCGTGTCCCACGGTGGCCGCGCCATTGCACCTCCCCCCGGCAGCGCGCGGGGCTGCAGCTGCTCGCCCTCACCACACTTGTTCTTTTGTGTCTTTTGGATGGTGGCCGGTGAGATACATGGAGACGTCCCATTGTGGTTCTGATGTGCGTTTCCTACCGATCCGTGGTGCTCAGTGTTTCACGTGTTTACTGGTCGCCGTTTGTGTATCTTGGGAGAAATGTCTAAGCAGGTTCTCTGCCTTTTTCTTGTTTTGTTTGGGGTGTTTTTTTTTTTTTTTTTTTTGAGACAGGGAGACAGGGCCTTGCTCTGTGTGCAGAACCTGGAGTGCAGTGGCGTCATCACAGCTCACTGCAGCCTCTAACTCCTGGGCTGAAGCCATCCGCCCGCCTCGGCCTCCCAGAGTGCTGGGATTACAGGCGTGAGCCACCGCGCCAGCCTTTGCTTGCTTTTTAATTGAGTTGCTTGTCTTCTTGTTGAGCTGTAGGAGTTCCGTATTCTGTGTATTCACTCTTTATCAGAAGTGTGACTTGCCAATATTTTCTCCCATTCTGGGTTGTCTTTTTACTTTGTTAATAGTATATTGTGATGCACAGAATGTTGTCATTTTCATGAAGTGAAACTGGTCTGTCTGTCGTCGCCCTTGGTCTCATGTTAGAGTCTGTTCTTGCTGTGAACTGGGCGTGCCCCTCCAGAGAGACCGGGGCACCTGTGGGGAGAAGTGAAGCGCACCCAGTCCACTGGGGCCACACACACGTTTCGAGCACGTTTCCACCGTATGTGCGTAGAACGTCCACAGGTCCCGGGGCGTCTGGTTGCTGCACATACAAAGAGGGACTTGCCGTTGGTTTGGGCGTGTTGGGCAGAGACCTGGAAAGCCCTGGCCGCGCGGGGTCCTGAGCAGTCCATCTGGTAACGTGTTGGAGCCGTGGGCGCCCGGGACACAGGCGGCCCAGCCCGACAGGTGGGCTCGGGACCTGAGGTTGTGACTTGGAGGGTGCTTAGCAGTTCTCCAGGAGGGTGCAGGGTCAGGAGCAGCGTGGGGCTCAGAAGGCAGAGGTGCCTGCTGTCCCCCCAGGAGCGGTAGCTGATGGCCAGGCCGGCAGCTTGCCATGAAGACAATGGCTGTGGCATCAGCTGCCATCCCCATCCAATGACAGAAGACAGCTCAGCTCTGTTGTCAGGGCCTATTGGGACAGCCAGTGGCGTCCTGGTGTGTGTGTCTGGCGGCTGCACAGCGGGGGCTGCTGGTGCGGTTCGGGCCAGGAGCCGACGGTGACAGGGAGGGAGGGGCCGCGCCCACACCCCTCCACAGCCCCACAGCAAACGCGTCGTCCCCTTTCTGCTGCAGGAGGCCGTGGAGAAGGTGACGAGGCACATCCACTCCCTGTCTGGGAAGAAGGACGGGCTGGTGCCCATGTTCATCAACACCCACAGCGGCCTCTTCACCCACCTGGGGGTGTTCACCTTGGGCGCCAGGGCCGACAGCTACTACGAGTACCTGTTGAAGCAGTGGATCCAGGGCGGGAAGAAGGAGACACAGTGAGGCCCGTTTCTGCTGCCTTTGGTGTGGCCTTCCCGCAGCTCCGCCTGGCCCAGGTCTCTGTCGGAAACGGCAGCCGTGCCAGGCATGGCCTAGGCTTTTCCTGCCGGACGGATTTACTTCTCGGGGCCTCCGTGGAGGTCCAGGGCCAGTGCCCAGCTGAAGGCCTGAGTTGTCGTTGCCGGGCTGTGTGGTGGCATCTTCTGTGCAGAAGGGTCCAGGCCTGCCGTGATTGTGTGCAGATCCCAGCGCAGAACACGCCTGCTCCTGCCGAGGCCGGAGCAAGCTGACCTGCCGGTTTTCACAGGTTGCTGGAAGACTACATCGAGGCCATCGAGGGGATAAAAACACACCTGCTGCAGCGCTCCGAACCCAGTAAGCTCATCTTCGTGGGGGAACTTGCCCACGGCCGCTTTAGCACCAAGATGGTGAGTGTGTGCGTGGGCTGCACGGGGCCCTCGGGAGGCCGGCCCTTTTTCCGTGGCTTCTAAGGTTCCCGAGTCTGGACGTTGGAAGGAACAGTGAGATGCTGGCCGAGGCGTGTGAGCTGAGACCACAGGTGACCTTGGCTGCCTGGCCCGGCCCCGTGACGGCTCAGCCAGTTGAGGCCTGGGGTGGCAGCTCCCCCCGCAGCCGTCCCGTGGTGCCTGGCATGCAGCAGGTGCTCCGCAGTGTGCAGTGTGGCTTCCGCGGAGAAGCCTGCCCTCCCAGCCTCTCCCCTGCCGCCCGAGGAGCAGGAAGTGCTTGGCTGTAGTCGAGCTGCCTCTCGTGCTCCTGCTGGTGTGGCCACAGGGGTGTCACTCAGGCAGGCGTCCCTCCTAGGCACACCGGGAGGCCACAATGGCACTGGGCCCAGCACTGGCCACCTGTGTGGCTGCAGGCCGAGGGCGTGGGCCTGGGGTCGGGCTGAGGGGACCCTCTGATTCCAGGACCACCTGGTGTGCTTCCTGCCAGGGACGCTGGCTCTGGGCGTCCACCACGGCCTCCCCGCCGACCACATGCAGCTGGCACAGGAGCTCATGGAGACGTGTTACCAGATGAACCATCAGATGGAGACGGGGCTAAGTCCCGAGATCGTGCACTTCAACCTTTACCACCAGCCGGGCCATCGGGACATTGAGGTCAAGGTGGGCCTGGGACCCGGCTGAGGGCAGGCCGTGGGGAGGGCACCAGCAGGCCTGGCCTGGCCCTGAGCTCTCCTGTGCCCCCAGCCGGCTGACAGGCACAACCTGCTGCGGCCGGAGACGGTGGAGAGCCTGTTCTACCTGTACCGCCTCACGGGGGACCGCAAGTACCAGGACTGGGGCTGGGAGATCCTGCAGAGCTTCAACAGGTTCACTCGGGTGAGCGTCGGGGTCTGCGTTCCCGTGGTCACCGGCCACCTGGTGGGGCAGGGCCAGGCTGCTGCGAGGCTCTGGCTGGCTGTCGTGGAGGTGGGGGAGGGGCGGGCCTGCTGTGGCCTCAGGGTGGCCACGCTCCAGCTCAAGGGGCCTGGCCAACACCTCCTGTGGTGTGTGGGACCCAGACTGCTCGGAGCAGCTGGCCTCCCTGGGGGAGGGCCCCAGCCCCGTTTACAAGGCAAGGGCGGCTGTGGCTGGGGTGCTGCCCACCACTGTCTCCAGTCCACCCTCCCAGGCCCACCGCGGTGGAGACAGCCTCCCTGTGTGCTGCGGTCACCGTGGCTGAGACCTCTGCTGCCTCAGCCTCCTGTCGTCTGCGTCTGCCTTGTGCCCTGTGCTGTGCGGCACTGGGCCTGGGGTCCCCACCGCTAAGGTTCTGGGGAAGGCAGTTTCTGTCCTGGGCGCTCGAGGGCTGTGGGCATTTCCAGGGGGTCTCTGGTGGGACTACAGCTGACCTCGTGCGCCCTCTGCCCTGAGCCTCCCTGGGGACCACGCATGTTGTGCTGTGGGCAAGGATTCTGGGGTTGGCACCTCTGCTGTCGGCTCTTCCCAAGAGCTGACGCCGGGTGTGGGAGCAGGGTGCACCTGGCCTGTGTGACGCGGCTGTGGCCTCGGCAGGTGCACTCGGGTGGCTATTCCTCCATCAACAACGTTCGGGATCCCCAAAAGCCGGAGCCCAGGGACAAGATGGAGAGCTTCTTCCTGGGGGAGACACTCAAGTACCTGTACCTGCTCTTCTCCGACGACCCAGACCTCCTCAGCCTGGACACGTACGTGTTCAACACCGAGGCCCACCCCCTGCCCATCTGGACCCCCGCCTAGTGGGGCTGGCTCCTGGCGTGGGGACTGCTGGGCGGGCAGAGGTGCCTTCTTGGGTCTGAGCCGTCTTCAAAGGGCCCACGTGGTACTGGGCAGCTGAAAACGTCACGCGCTCGCACCCTGGCTCTGGGCTCCTTGACTCTGCTTCTAATCAGGACACGTAAGAATAAAAGCGGCGTGTGACTCGGTGGGCCAGTCCACCAGGAGCCTTCTGCCGCCTCCTTTGAGAAAACTACAATCATGGCTCACGATTCCTGAAACCTGAACGTCTTTCTCCTGGCCAACTTCACAGTGGTCCTGGGGCTTCTGGTCCCCTGCAGGGGCTGCTCAAGACCCCCGAGCTTGAGTCGTGTTCAGAGAGAGGAGCCCAGTGTACAGCCGGGACCTGCTCTGCTTGGGTTCACGGAGCCTTGAATGTCCCACACCCGGGTCTCAAGGGGCCCCGGTGCCAGGCCTGGCTCTCACGTTTACACGTTGGACTCAGGGATCCTCCAGGCGCCCTGCAGGGAGCTCGGAGGGGTGAGGGGCAAGTTCCTCCCGCTCCCGGCCCACTTGGACAGAAGGGGTCTTTTCAGTGAAGATAAAAGTCGATTTGTGCTAACTGTGACGTCTCTGTGTATGAGGGGCTCTGTGACTGCAAAGTCGGGGGGAACATTGGCAGAAGCAGTTCTTTGGGTCACACCTCGAAACTCAGCTCCCCGAGGTCAGAACTGCTGTGTCCCCTGCTGGTGGCCAGAGAGAGCCTCTGGGGGTGGAGCCAGGGTCGTCAGCCCCAGTGGGCGACACAGTGGGCCGAGTCGTGTGGCGGCAGTGTCCCGTGGCCTGGCAGGGTCGGTGCCCACTCTCCTTGGTGGGAAGTGTCTGCACCTGGTGCCTGAGCCCTGGACCTGGACGGCAGAGCCGTCCTCGCCATCTTTCCCCATTGGTGTCAGCTGCAGCGTCCCTGTCATGGGGGTGACCCTCCTCCTACCCCCAACCAGATGACCTCTTAACCTTCTCTGTTAAGCATGAAGAGTCCATTTCTGGAAGATTCCCCTTCCCTGCGAAGCCAGAGCTGGTGGCACACGGGGCAGGGCCACCTGCACGCCGGGGCCAGGGCTGCTGCCTCTGCACCCCCCCCACCCCCGCGGAGGCCTCAGCTCCGGAGTGTGGGTGGAGCCTCGGCTCTTGGGTTTGTTCCCTGCCCCTCTCACACTCAGCCACCCTGTGCCCCGCTGGGGATAGCAAGCGCCCTGGGGGACTTCCCCTCCGGAGGTACCACTCCAAGCCGCTTCGGCCGCACATCTGTGCCTGGGAGGGGGCGCCGGTCACCTGCCGCAGTTCAAGGGCGGGGCTGTGCTCCCGCCCGCCCCTTGCCCTGGCTCAGCGCCGCCCTCCTGCGGCCACAGTGGGCCCAACAGTGCAGGCGCATCTCTCCAGCACCCTCCTGGGCCCCAAGCCAATGTGCCCCACTTGGGGCCTCCCCTGGAGGGGACACTGGGCAGAGGCTGCAACTCTGAAAAGGACAGCTGAGAAGTGAGCCACCACGGGCTGTGTGGCCACAGGCTCGCGCACCAGGGCGCTGCCAGCAGTGAGAGGGCTTCCTGGGAGGGGAGGCTGGTCCTCGGGAAGAGCCGCCTTCCCTCCCGTTGCCCGACGGCCGACCGCGAGCTGCGGGACGTGGCGCTCGTCCTAGGGCAGCCCGTGGCCCACAGGCGGACTGGACAGGACACGCCGAACCGGCCAGCGGACTTTATTCAGCCCCTTCTCTTTGCCCCAGCCCCTCCCGCAAGCAAAGTCCCCGCGCTGGGCGGCCACCATGGGCCCGGCCTCGGGATCCAGTGGACCACCCGGACCACCCGGACGGAGGGCGCCTCACTCCGCAGGGAACTCGCGGCGCTCCCCTCGGGTCCTCCGGTCTCAGCCTCCGGGCCCCGCGCGCCGGGCCGGCCGCCGCTGACGCCGCGCAGCCCTCACCCACTGGCGGATGAGGGCGGCCTCCAGCTGTCGCGCCTCCAGCACGGAGGGCGGGTCTTCCGGATGGGACGCTCTGAGGGGCAGGTGGGGCGTCAGCCGGCAGGTGGCCCAGCCCCCGTGAGCCCGCCCCGCCCCGCCCCGCCGCCGCACGCGCACCTGAGGTCCAGGTGATGTGCCCCCCCGCGGATGCTGACGGCGACGACCGAGGCGCTCACGTTCCGCCGAATCTGGGGACAGCCGGGGGACCCCCGTCAGGCGCGTACTCGGGGCAGGCGCACGGCCTCGAATGCCCCGCGGGAAGGAGACGCGACGCGGAGTGAGCCAGGTGCGGGTACACACCGAACAATCGCGAAAGAACCAAAAACGGAAGCGCCGGGAGTAATGAGGCCCGAGCAAAGCCGGGCAGGAGACCCCTGCGCAGGGTCACGTGGAAGCACTAAGGGGCCACAGCTGCAGACACAGCCAGGGGCTGGGCCCAGAGCGCCAGGACCCCCGTGGGGTCAGAGGCCACCAGGCCAGGACTCACCCCGCCCCCTGCCCAGGGGTCCAGGTCACCGTTGGAAAAGATGATGTTGCTGGCAGCTCTGAGGTCTGCAAGGGACACAGTGAGGGAGCGGGCGGGGCGGGGCTGCGAGGGCAGGGCGCTGCCCCCACCCCACGCCGTCCTCACCGCCCCCCCAGAAGCTGGTCCGCAGCCAGTCCCGCCGTGGCCACACGCCCCAAGTGTCCAGGCAGTACTGCTGGCGGCGTTTCTCGGTGAACGGGAGGGCGGGGAACATGTCGGTCACGTTGTTGCTGGCAAAGGTCAGGCTGATCTCAGTGCAGGCCTGTGGATGCCCCAGCCGCCGTCAAGCAAGCCCACGTGCCCACACCCCACCGGAGGTCCCAGGCCGCCCACACCCCACACCTGGTAGTCCCAGGCCTTGGCGTTGGGGCCGGTGCCGCAGCCTGTGGGGTCGGCACAGCTGCGGTACAACCGGTAGATGTCGAAACAGCGCTCCGTGCCCGAGGCGTTGTAGACCAGTCCTGGGGAGGAGGGGTGCTGGGGCCGGCAAGCCAGACACAGGCACCGCATGCTCGGGCCACCAGCCTGTTCCCCTGGAAGGGTCTTGCAGGTGGGCAGGGGCTCTGGGTCCTGTGGGTCCCAGTGAAGAAAGTCCCCTGGGCCACCTGCTGGGGGTCTGGGGTGAGGGCGGCCCAGAGGGGCGGGCAGGGCTGGGCCCCTCTGCACCAGAGGCCCCGCTGAGCAGCACACCCCCGCGGGGCCTGGCCCCAGGCAAGGCTGGGAGGGGTCCTCAGCACCGCCACTGCCTCCCCTGGGCTGCTGGGTGGTCACGCTCCCAGCCCACACGGCCCACGGCCCCGCTAGGACAGGAGGTAGAGCCCCCAGGGAGGGCTGCAGACTTGGCCCCACCAGGCCCTGCGCCAGTGCTGGGGTCTCCGTGCTCGCCCAGTCTGGGGCTGAGAGGAACACGTACCTGCCAGAGCCCGCAGCCCTGAAATCCTCTGGGCCTCACTCAGCAGCCGGTCACAGCCCACCTGCGTGGAGGGACACAGGTGCCTCAGTAGGGCCCCCTCACCTGGCTCCACCTTCCCAGGACCCTCATCCTGGGGCCGGAGCTGGGCCCTTCCCTGCCCTCGGGACACTGCCCCACCCGGGTTTCAGCCAGCCTCTCCCAGTGCCCGCGAGGAGGTGCCACACCCCGACAGGGTTGGCGGGAAGAGGCCCCATGAAGTCGGTGGGGTACGGGTAGTCCATCATGGCCAGCACGGTGAAGGCATTCCGGGCAAACACAAAGAGCTGGGTCTGGTCCTTGGGGCCCGAGAGTGGCTGGCAGGTGCCAAACTCCCGGCTGACCGTGTCGTAGGCTGCAGGGAAGGGCAGAGACGAGGCTCCAGAGGCTGTGGGCGTGTGGGGCAGGGGCGGCCCCGCTGGGGGTGCTCACCTCCCCGTCGGAAGAAGTCCTTGATCTGCCGGAAGGCGTCCCGCACAGCCTGGGCACATTTGGGACTCTGGCTGGCAAAGTCCTGGAGAAGAGACTGTGCTCGTGCAGCTGCTGCACCCGGGTGGGCCGGGGAGAACCCAGACCCTCACTCACCGCCGTGACGTCCCGGAAGAACTGGCGGGAGTCTCCGAGACCTGCAACAGCTACAACAGGTGCGCTGGCCGCCAGCGCCCCGGCCACCAGGTGGGGGTACTTCATCCTCATGTAGGCGCTGAGCATCCCTCCGTAGCTGGGCGCAGGGCACAGGTTAGGGATGGGCCCCTACCCACTTCCTCTCTCCCTCCTCAGAGGTCCACAGGTGTGAGAAGGACCCGAAACTTCTACGAGCCCCAGATTCCACCCTGGGCCCTGCCAGGTGCAGCCGTCACTGGGAGGGGCACCTAGTGGGCCCCCTGCCCTGGGGACACAGCCGAGGCTGAGGTAGGCGGGGTCTCCCCACTAGTGAGGCCAGCACTTCCCAGCCAGTGGGGTCGGCTCTGAGGGAGGGCAGGGTGGGCTTCCCATGGGAAGAAGCGTCAGGAAAAGGCAGGGAGGTGGGGGTCAAAGGGCACCAGAGCCAGTGGGGCGGAGGGGCGCTGGGCCACGGGGAAGGGAGGAGTAGGGGGGGCTCAGCCTGACACCCCTGGCCTGGAGGACAGCACAGGCCCTGCGGCCAGGGACCCACCTCCCCCCGAAGGCGATGGCAGGGCTGTCCTGGGCCCCGAGGTCCCGGCGCAGCGCCTGGAGCAGCACCGCAAAGTCGGCCAGGGCCTGCTCCACCGTCAGCAGCTCCGTGTACCCGCGACTTGTGGACCACGCACCGAACGGGAGTGACTTCCCGTAGTACCGCTGTGGGCGGACACGGCAGGGACCACTGACCCGCCGCCCCCAGCCGCCCGCCCGCCGGCCCGGGGTGACCATCCCGAACCGCTACCCACGTGCTCTGCGAAGACCAGCAGGGCCCCCTGCTGGGCCGCCAGCTCCGAGATGAAGCCCGAGTTGTTGGCGAAGGACCACACGTCCCCCTCGTTCCCCGTGTAGAAGAAGATGGGCCCCTTGGTCCTGTCCCAGAACTCGTCTGCGGGGCGGAAGCAGGTGGGGGCTGGTGAGGCCGGGGCTGGGCGAGTCGGGGCTGCCGGCAGGGCAGGGGTGACCTCACCTGACACCAGGAATCGCTGGGGGAAGGTCTTGTTGCCGAATCTCTCGAAGTTGAAATGGTCCAGAAGCTGCTCAAAATACCTCTCCTGGAAGTTGGGGTCTGTGGCTCTGCGGGCTGGGAGGGCAGGGTGAGGGTGACGGTGCCACAGGGCCTTGGAGGGGCCAGGGAAGAGGGGCCGCCGCACCCACACTCACCCCCGGCCTGGAGGCTGTGCAGCCCGAGCGCCAGCAGCAGGACTGGGGCCCAGGAAGGGGCCAGCCGGGCCGCGGGTGCCCGGTGCCGGGGGCTCATGATTGGGTTTGCCGGGCGGGCACGGGCGGTCATGGGCGGTCACGTGATCAGGGTCACATGATGGTTGGGGGCTGCCTCACGTGGCAGCCTGGGCGGGGCTGTCTGCTCGGCAGGACTGTGGCTGGAGTCTCAGGCAGGGCAGACAAAGGTTCCTGGGCATCCACTGTGTCCCATGGAGACGGTCGCCGTGGGGACGCATGAGCAGGCTGAGGGCTGAGACCTGGCGCTGGGGGGGCACCTGTCCTCCAGAGAGGCAGCAGGGTCTGGAGGGGCGTCTGCGAGGGGGTGAGGTCCCCTGGGGCTGCGGATCCTGGGTGGTCTCCACGGCCTCAGCACCAGCTTGTCCTCCAACCTGCGGCTGCAGCCCCCGTGGGGCTGGCGCTGGGCCAGGGCGGGTCACCTGCCCTACTGCCCAGCCCCGCCCAGCCCTGGTCGGTGGCCCGCTGCGCTGCCAGCCCCACGAGGACAAGGCCCCAGGCTCCCAGGCAGGGTCGGGGGTAGGGAGATAGGGTGCAGGGGTCCCATGTGGAGTGACAGTGCTCAGAGAAAGGACGCTGGGCTTGTCCAGGCGACAGCAGGGGCCGGGCAGGTGGATGACCGAGGGCTTCAGAGTAGGCAGGAGTATGGGGGCCCCTGCAGGTTTGGGTGGGGTGGGGTGTGTGGCTGTTGACTCCTAAGAGCCAGGCAGTCATCATCCACTCTGCTGAGGGGGCCTACGGTGCCCACGTGGCCTTCAGGATGAAGGGATGGGGGAGCCGTGGGCCTCTGCTCTCCAGGGAGCACCCCGAGGGTGAAGGTGCCTGGTGAGGGGCCAACTTGGCTGCGTGTCCGGCCACATCCGTCCAGTTGGGTCAGACCTGCTGGGGCCAAGGGCCAGGCCCAGAACGGGTGGGGGTGGGCGGCCCAGCCTCGGCCTGCAGGAGAGGGAGTCACCCCGTCCCCACTCCCAAGACTGTCTCTGGCCAGTGTGACCCCTGACCCCTGGCCCAGCCATCCCGTGTGGGGCTGAGCGCGGAGTACTGGCCACACGGTCGACCCTTCCGCTGCCCAAGACTGCCTGTGGCTCCCGGCATAGTGACAGCGATGTGCCCATGTCGCGGTAGCACAGTGGTCTCCTTGTGGTCACCCAACGCCACACCACAGCCCCCACCGCAGGGCTGGGCTGCAGGCTCCAGCCTGGCCAGTGTCGCCCAGAGGGGCTGTGCTCAAGGACCTGTCCCCAACAGCAGGTGCTCCCACTGCCCCCGCTTCAGGGCGCCTCGGCCAAGAGCCTGGCCGGCCGGCTCCCAGCACACCAGGCTTCCGGACGCTGCAGTGAAAGCCCCACCGGGCCGTGCATGCCTGGCTGTGCCCACAGGAGGTGGGTTCCGAGGCAGCAGGGCCTGCAGGGGAGCTGCTTCCTCTCTTGCTCGTGGCCAGGCTGCCATGGCCCTGCCAGACAGCAGCCAGGGTTTCCTGGGCCTGGGAAGGTGCCCTGCACGAGGCCACTGGGGCTATCGGGCCAGGAGCTGCCTGGGGGCTGAGGGTGGCTGTGACCACGCTGCCCACATCCCTCAAGTGGGGCTGGAGCTTGTCACTCCACCCCCCACCACACACAGAGCCAGGCCAGGCACCTTTGGGAAGGTGGCCCCTGACCTTGGACGGCACGGGGAAGGAGCTGGCAGGTGGGCTGGCGCCAGGGAGGCAGGCAGAGCCTTCCACGACCACCAGACACACTGAGGGGTGCGGCTTCTGCAGGAGGCCCCCCCCAAGGTCCAGGTCTCCCCGACCGCTGCCCACCATCACCTGTGCCCAGTGGCATAGGCCAGTCCCACACCTGCAGCTGACACGGAGCTCTTCGGGGGCCTCTCTCTGCCCACTCCCCAGGCAGGACTTGAGTGCAGGGCAGATGGCACACCTGCGGCACACCTGTCGTCCCAGCGGGCTTGCGGTGCCAGCGAGGGCAATCCTGGGGGTCTGGACTGCAGGAGGTGAGGAGAACCTGAGCCCAAATCCCTCCCTTGCAGACCACCTAGCCACACCTGGTGGCCCTGAGCCGTGGTACCTCTGTGGGTCCAGAGCCCTCCCCCACCCTCCACAGCTCACAGACTTGGGGGCCACGCTTGGCCCCTCACTACCATCTACTCTCCCTCCACAGACTGAAAAGTTGCCGGCACCCGGGGCAGGTGTGAGCCACTGCCCTGGCAGACGCTGTTCCCAAGCAGGTCCAACCCCTGCAGTGTCTGTAGTTAGGGCTCATTGGTCTGTGTGGTGCGTTAAATATTAATACCTAACATAAAATTTACCATGGAACCACTTTCAAGAGTCGAATACAGTGGAATTAAGTACGTTCACAGGCCAGGTGCAGTGGCTCACGCCTGTAATCCTAGCACTTTGGGAGGCCGAGGCAGGAGGATCACTTGAGGCCGGGAGTTTGAGACCAGCCTGGGCAACATAGTGAGACCCCGTCTCTACAAAAAACAGAAAAATTAGCCGGGCGTGGTAGTGCACCTGTAGTCCCATCTACCTGGGAGGCTGAGGCAGGAGGGTCCTTGAGTCCAGGAATTTGAGGTTGCAGTGAGCTGTGATGACACACTCCACCTTGGGTGACAGAGCTAGAGCCTATCTCTTTAAAAAAAAAAAAAAAAAGTGCAATCACAATGTTGTGCACTCTCACCACTATCTATTTTCCAAACTATTTCATCACCCCAAAGAGAAACTCTGTAGCCAGTAAACAACCCCTCTAGCCGCCCTTCCCCAGCCCTGGCCTCTCGTTCCACTTTGTGTCTCTACGAATTTGCCTACGCTAGATGTGTCATGTAAGCAGAATTGTACGGCATCTGTGCTTTTGTCTCTGGCTTGGGTTCACCCATGTTGTAGCATGTCAGGATTTGACTCGCCGTCACGGCTGCTCCATGGAGTCTGCAGGCATGTTGCTCATCCGCTCACCTGTCGGCAGACACACAGGTGTGCTGTATCTGCTTGAGTCTCTGCTTTCAATTCTTTTGTGTATATCCCAGAAATGGATTTGCCGGATCGCATGGTAATGGCAGGTGCATAGAAACAGCTGGTCTTGTGGAAGTTCTGCCCTGCAACTTCGCTGAATTTACTAACTCTAGCAGCTTTCTCCTGGTTCTTTGTGATGTTCTATGTTTTGGATCATGTTATCTGTGAGCAGAGGTCGTTTCACTTCTTTCTTTCAAATTCGGGCGCCTCTCATTTTATTGTCTAATTGCTCTGGCGAGGCCTTCCTGGACAACCTGACCGGCAGTGGTGGAAGCCGCCCTCCTCGCCATGTTACCATCTCAGGGAAGAGGCTCGCAGGCCGGTACCACCGAGTATGGTGCTGGGTTTCGTGTAGAGGAAGTTCCCTCCCATTCCTAATTTTGTGGGTGTTCCTACCATGCCAGGATGCTGGGTTTTCTAAAACCCCTTTTGTTGATTCAGACGCTCCTGTGTTCTTGTCCGTTTTTTTCAATTTCTGTGATTGACTACGCTGGTTGGTGCTGGCCTCAGAATGAATTACGAAGCTTTCCCCTTTAATTTTTTGGCAGAGTTTGAGAGGCATTGGTGTTAATTCTTCCTTAATGTTTGGTAGAAATCACCAATGAAGCTATCTGGAACTGGCCTTTACCTTGTTGGAGGGTTTTTTAAAAAATTATTGTTGTGTCAACTTCTTCTGACAGGTCTGTTGAGATTTTTTTTTTTTTTTTTTTTTTTTTTGAGACAGAGTGAGTGCCGTGGCGTCAGCCTAGCTCACAGCAACCTCAAACTCCTGGACTTAAGCAATCCTCCTGCCTCAGCCTCCCAAGTAAATGGGACTACAGGCATGCGCCACCATGCCCGGCTAATTTTTTCTATATATATTTTTAGTTGGCCAGATAATTTCTTTCTATTTTTAGTAGAGACGGGGTCTTGCTCTTGCTCAGGCTGGTCTCGAACTCCTGAGCTCAAACAATCCACCTGCCTCGGCCTCCCAGAGTGCTAGGAGTACAGGCATGAGCCACTGCGCCCGGCCTGTTGAGATTTTTAGTTTAGGCAGTTCGTGTGTTTCTGGGACTTTATCCATTCCATTTAGATTACCCAATCTGTTAGCTCACACTTGTTCATACTATTCTATTGTCACCCTTTCAGCTCTGTAAGGTCATCAGTAATGCCCACTTTCACTTCTGATTTTAGTTGTTTCTTTTCTTTTTTGTCAGTTTACCCAAGGGTTTGTCTATTTTGTTAATCCTTTCAAAGAATCAGCTTTTTGTTCTAAAATGCTATTGTCTTTTTTTTTTTTTTTTTGAGACAGCGTCGCCCTGTCACTGCCCAGTTAAAGAGTGCCATGGCGTCAGCCTAGCTCACAGCAACCTCCAACTCCTGGGCTCAGGCAATCCTCCTGCCTCAGCCTCCCGAGTAGCTGGGACTACAGGCGCCACCACCACGCCCAGCTAACTTTTCTATTTTTAGTTGTCTGGCTAATTTCTTTCCATTTTTAGTAGAGACCTGCAAACTCCTGGCATCAAGCGATCCTCCCGCCTCGGCCTCCCAGAGTGCTGGGATCACAGGCGTGAGCCACCGCGCCCGGCCGATGATAATTGTCTTTCTGTTCTGTTTTACTCTTCTCCACTCCACTCTCCACTGTGTCCTTCCTTCTGCTTTGGGTTTAGTTTGCTCTTCTTTGTCTAGTTCCTCAGTATGTAAAGTTAGGTCATTGATTTGAGATCTTTTATCTTTTTCAATGTAGGTGTTTTTTTCACCCCAGTCAAACCTGCCGCTGGAGTTGTCCCAGAAAGGAGTGGCCGAGGACTTCCCACAAGGGCCCACCCCAAACCACCCCAACGGGGCCACCTGGGATCCCAGAGACAGCAGCACTAGGTGCCCGAGTGCTCAGGGCACACGGGGGACCCACGGGCTGCAGCGCATCCCCACGGCGAAGAGCAGAAAAAGGGATGTTCTACCCGGGTGCAGCCTTGAGCGGGGCTCAGAGCACGGGTTTCTGTGAGGGGTGAGGAATTCAGCCCAGGGCCAGGGCTAGTTTCTTTCAGTGTTTGGACAACAAACTGAACACCTTTATCAGTGCCTGGAATGTTCAAGGTCCCAGGGAAAAACATGCAGCTGGCCTGGTCACAGAGTGGTCAAGGCACCTGTTTCTTGGTCAGCACGAGAGAAAAGGCAAGGGGAACCCGGGCTGACCCTGTTTACGGCCACCCATTCCCACCTGGGCACTGCCTGTGCTGGGTCCCGTAGGTTCTGGTATGTTCTCTTTTCATTGCCATTCTTCTCCAAGTCTTTTCTAATTTCCCCTGTGATTTCTTCTTTGACCCATTGCTTCAGAGTATATTGTTTAATTTCCATGTTTGTAAACGTTCCAGTTCTCCGTGTTACCGAACTCTAGCTTCACTGCATTGTGGCTAAAATAGACTTTGTATTATTTCAGGCTCTGAAAATATATTACACTGTGTTTTCTAACCAACATGTGACTTAACATATCTCTACCATAGAGAATGTTCCATGTGCCCTTGACAAGAACATGTAGTCTGCTGTTGGGTGGAATGTTCTATACACACCCGTGAGGTCCAGCTAAATTACAGTGTTCAAGCCCCCATTTTCTTATTAATCCTGTCTACATATCATATCCATTATTGAAATCGGTTGACTAAAATCTCCAAATATTATTATAGAACCTTCTAGTTCTCTCTTTAATTCTGCCAACGTTTGCTTCGTATATTTTGGGGGCTCTGTTGTTTGTGCATGTATGTTTATAATTCTTAAATCTTCTTCATCAATTAATGCTTTAATTAATACATAGTACCCTTATCTCTTATAACAGTTTTTGACTTAAAGTATATTTTGCCTAATATAGGTATAGCCACCCCAACTCTCTTTTGGTTACTATTTGCATGGAATATCTTTTTCCATCCTTTTACTTTCAATCTCTTTGTATCTAGTTCTCAGTGGCACCCGGGTCACAGGCCTTCTGCTTCCAGAGCCAGCTCTGACAGTGCTTCCTGGGTCCTCCCGCTGCCTCCACTCCCAGCTCCGGTCTCCACGGGCCCCGGCCCCTGCCCCCACAGGACCAGGCCTGGCCCTTCTTGCACCTTTCCGGACAACACGCCACCTGCACCCGGGGACTCCCAAAACCTGTCCGCCCTGCCAAGGGTCTGGTCCCGACACCATCGGCCCACTGATGTCTCCACACCGGGCAGCTCTAAAACAGAGTGCCTCAGTGTCCCCAGACTGGGTCCCGCTCGGCCCTCACTGGACACTCCTCC
>CM052443.1:128184854-128283682 GCA_028533085.1 Varecia variegata
CACTTGCCCTTCCCTCTCACTCTCACCCACACCCCAGGGCCTTTGCACTTGCCCTTCCCGCTCACTCTCACCCACACCCCAGGGCCTTTGCACTTGCCCTTCCCTCTCACTCTCACCCACACCCCAGGGCCTTTGCACTTGCCCTTCCCTCTCACTTTCACCCACACCCCAGGGCCTTTGCACTTGCCCTTCTCTCTCCTTGGGACCCTCTTTCCTCAGATATTTGTACGGTTTCCTCACTCATTTCTTTTTTTTTTTAATCATGCTTAACAAACATTTATTGAGCAGCAGAACGTGAGTTTCTAGATCCTGATCACCAACTCTGGTGACAATTGAGATATTTACCCTTCAGTTCCTCGGGCTTCTAACCATGAATGGCTCAGTAAGATTCCGATTTCATCTGAAATTCACCTGCATTACAAGTGACCTACTCGCGTAAGCCTGGCACACAGGAGGGAGCTCAGCGGGGACACATGGAAAGCAGTCCCAGGTGTGGTACATCTCACAGACACATGTATTCATGCCAAAGTCGCCGGCACTTACACAGGTGTACAGGGATGTTCCGCGTTCCCATCTAACACAGCTTGCTCAGGTCCACGGGCAGCCTGGCGTTCCCTCCCTCGTGCCCTCCACGTGAGGCTGGTTAGTGATGACCACGAGCAGGTGCGGGAGCTTTCAGAGCTTTACTTCTTTTATCTGCGCTCCTGATTTTATAAACGATGAAGCCCATCAAGCCCATTCCGATCTCCTGGTAAACTTGGGCATAGTAGGGTTTCATGGGGACCCACACATTTTTAATAATGCTTTGAAGCATCTCGGCTCCAGACCAACGGCTCGGGCCGTGGCACAGACCCACGGCCAACGTCCGGAAAGGTCACAGAGTGCGTCCTCACTCATTTCATTCAGATATTTTCTCACATCTTTTCAGGGAGGCATTCCCTAGAGCAGCACCCTGCATTGGAGTTAGTTTTCCATTGCTGCATAACAACTTACCCCAAAACCCAGTGCTTAAAACAATAATAAACTCCTATTATTTCTCAATGCAGCTTGGCAGGGCGGTTCCGCCCTAGGTCTCTCTGAGGACGCAGTGAAGACATCAGCCAGGGCTGCCACCTCTGAAGGCTCCCCGCGGATGGAGGCTCTGAGCCTTCCCACATGGGTCTCTCCGTGGCTGGCGTTCCCTGGCACCTGGGCCTGTCCCAGGGCTGCCTGAGTGTCCTCTCGACAGGGAGGCTCCTGAGTGACCTGAAAAGGAGAGTAGCAGTTGGAATGTTCTTTCTGGACCTCGGAAGTCACATTCCGCGACATACCATTCTCAAAAAGGAGACTCTGAGCCCCGTCCACGTCCGAGTGGGGAAACTGGGCTCCACCTTTGGGAGGGCTGGCGTGTCGGAGAAGCGGCGGACACCGCGTGCCCCTCTGCGGAGGGGCCTCAGGCGCTCATTCGTCTGCCATGTGCCTTGGCTCCAGGAAGGCGGGGAGTCCGGCCTCCCCACCCTGCGTCCCAACGGCATCAAGCATGTCCTGGGTGCTGGGTAAATGCTGCGTGAACTAAGTGTGGACACGCAGTCTTTCCCACAGGCGCGTCTGTGGGCACCTTGTGGTGTTGGGAAGGTCGGCCTTCCGGGACAGGTGGGGTTGGGGAAGTCAGCGGGGATAAGGCCAGAGCAAGGAGGGACTTGTGGAGGGACACGGGACAAAGGGTGGGGGTGGGGCCGGCATCAGGCTGGCAAGAGGCCTCGCTGCGCCTGGGGCACCCTCCCTGCAGGGCACTTGGGCTCCCCCAAGTCAGGACGCAGGCCCCGGCTCCAGCGCAGCTCTCCACCCGAGGCCAGCCCTGCGGTGGCCAGCCCCATGTCCCCAGCCGCGGTGTGGAGGGAGGCCCTCCAGCAGCAGGAGGAAGGTCTGTCCTCTGCCACTGGTGGCCGTGGGCCAGGATTTCTGGACATGGCTTCTGCCGATCTCATCTCCCCCACCTGTCAGCTTCTTCCTCTCAAACTAGCTTCCTCCTGATAAAAAATGTGTCCACAGGGGCTCCTGAGGACCCTTGGTCTGGGGGAGGCAGTGGCATGCTGGCAAACTCTCTCTCCGAATAGGAAAAAAAAAACCCTGATTTGTAGGGTTTGATGATTTCCACGGTATAAACGATCCCATCATGGCCCATTTCGGGCTCCCAGCTGTGGAGCAGCCGGCAGATTGCTGAATGTGTAGCTCTGCAGGGCCAGTAGGAGCCAGGCCCAGCACCCATGGGGCGCGCTGGCTGCGCCCCTGCTGAATCCCTTTCTTCCCATGCTGCCCTGGAGCTGTCCGGGCCCAGGTCTGCCCACCCCCAGGCTCCGACCTGCCAGAGACCACGGAAGTTTGGAGGCCGGCAGTTTAGCCCGAGCAACTATCCACACAGAGGGCAAGGGGCCCAGACAGGCGGCTTGGCAAACACACAGCCCCTGTCCCTCCTCTCAGCTCAGGGGGTCCAGGGAGTTTGGCTGGCAGAGAGGATAGCTGAAGGGAGCAGGGAGTGTGACCCTGAGGGGGACCCATGGCTCCCCCACTGCACTGCTCAAGGCAGCACCTGGGTGTGGGGACCCTCCTGCCTCCCCCACTGGGGGCTTTGGCTGTCAGGGCTGTGAATCCTGAACTGCTATTGGAAATGGTGATGTCACTGGTGGGGGGTGGAGCTTCAGCCTTCTTTCGGGTTAGGGCGGGGGAAGCACAGCACACCCCAGGGATGGAGGGGAACAAAGAATTAGGATCGTGAGGACCAGAGGGACAAGGAAGGCTCTGGAAAGGGGCAGGAGGGCCGGAGGTCTGGGAGTGCACTGTCAGGGGGGGCTGAAGACGGGGAGACGTGCGGGACAGAGGACGCCGCACCCATGCTGGATGGAGCACACTGTGCTTCCTGGTGTCTAACCTCAGTCCCAGCCAGTTCGGGTCCAGACTCCGTCTCTCCTGGAAGATCCAGTCCACACACGGGGCCAGCCACTGTCGCCCTTGCTCTTCTTCACCCTGGGAAGGGGGTTCCGAGTCACACAGCCGAGCCGACGAGCCTCTCCCGCACTCTGAGCCCGTGCGGAGAGGAGTCCCAGCGTCGCGCCGCCACGCACGGCTTAGAGCCTCCCCACGCCTCGGAGTGTCCATCCCGCAAGAACCGGCCCCGAAATACCCGCGCTGCGGGTGAGGACTCGTGCGCGCGCGCACGGAAGCCACACTTTCGGTCATATAAAGACATGCAAGGGCACAGGCTGCACGCGGTGCCAGGACCCCTCTGACGTTCCCAAGCTCCGCCGCCTGCAGCGCGGGTCACTGCCCCAGGCCCCCTGCACGCGCACACACACGCGCGCGCACACGCACGGGCGCTGCCCGGCTCACGCGCGCTCCGACAGACGCTCCCGCGAACGCAGGCGCGCGCCGGAGCGGGAGGCGCCCCTCGGCTCGTGCTGGGAAGCGGGGGCGGCGGGAGGGTGGGAGACGCTGGCCCCGCTCGCAGCTCCGCAGCTGCCGCAGTCGCCGCGGCGTCGGAACCAGGAGCAGCGCAGCCGCGGAGCCGCCGTGTCCCCTCCGCGCGGGGCGCTCGGTCAGCGCCGAGACCCGCGTCAGCACCGCGGACAGCGCCCCCGCCCGCCCGCGCGCCCTTGCCCGGACCCGCGCCGGCACCTCAGCCCCGGGCGAGACGCCGCGTCCTCAGCCCCCGGGCGGGCGGGCGCAGGACAGCCGGGGCGCCCGCGGGGGACGCGCCCAGGGCGCCGCGTTCGCGCTGCCCGGAGCCAGGCCCGCGGCGGCCGGAGCCCATGAGCGCCATGCGCCTGCTGACACTCGCCCTGCTCTTCTCCTGCTCGGTCGCCCGCGCCGCGTGCGACCCCAAGATCGTCAACATCGGCGCGGTGCTGAGCACGCGGAAGCACGAGCAGATGTTCCGCGAGGCCGTGAACCAGGCCAACAAGCGGCACGGCTCCTGGAAGATCCAACTCAACGCCACCTCCGTCACCCACAAGCCCAACGCCATCCAGATGGCCCTGTCGGTGTGCGAGGACCTCATCTCCAGCCAGGTGCCCGCCCGTCCCCTCCCCCACGACCTCCCGGCCTCCTCCCCCCACTCTCTGGGCCCCAGTTCACTCCATTCTTTGCAGCACCCTCCCTCCCCTTATGAGACCGCCCTGGAGTCAACTGGCTCCTTCTGGAGAGGTGAGGTCTCACCAGGGACCAACACCAGGGCCTGCTGGTTCCCCCATCTCAGCCTCAGGCTGGTCACCTGCCACCCTGGCTGGTCCTCAGAAGGCCTCTGGGCTCCAGGCCCTTGGCTGGTGTGTGTCAGCATGGGGGGGTGGGCATTCTGGGCACAGGGGCAGAAGTGCCCCTCCCAGCCACAGGCCTGCACCGCAGAGCTTTAAACAGAACAGGGCCTGGGGCCATGTTTGTTTCTGCTTCCAGATTCTCCTACCCTTCCTCCAGCCCTTCCCCGTCCACGGGTCTGCCCTAGACGGACACGGCCCAGGTGTGGAGCAGGCTGCTTTGTGGGATGGGAGTGGGGCTGTCAGGGCACAGCATGGGAGCTGTCGGCGCTCGGCTGCGCTGCGGGGGCGGACCAACGCCTGAGATTTTGCTGTCAGGGCTGTCCGCCCTGGGCTGAGCTGCCTGCTGAATTCCAATGAAGCTGCGAGCAGCACCGCAATGCAGCCTTTTATGTAAGAGGCAGGACAGACACCAGGCAAGTGCTGCTCACACATGCTCACCTGACAGACACAGCACAGGCATGCTCACGTGCACACACATGTGCATTCACTAGTGCACGTTTGTGCACCTCAGTGTTACACAGTCAATCGCACAGGCACATCCATGGACACGTGCTCATGTGCCACACACTGCTTGGCATGCACCCCCAGGTGCACACATGTATATAAATACACGCTTACATGCACTGGTTCAATCATGCACACACAAGTATATAAACATAGATATGGTTGGCAAAGAATACATACATATCCTAGCACGCGTTCACGAACACCTGCATGGTCACACACATACACTTGCACACACACGCCCATACGAACACTGGCCCATGGCCCTTTACCGGGCACCTGTGCGTGGAGACTGGAGGGGACAGCCAGGGTGGGAGAGCCAGTCCAAGTAGCCCCAATCACAGGGTACATGCCAGTGTTGCTCAGAAATCCCCTCCCCACCTCACAAGCCATCCCATGCTCCACCGACAGAGGGCACCAAGGGACAGGACTGGGTGACGTGTCTGTGGCCAGGGGCTTCAGTCACGTGTTCCATTTGAGGAGGGACACGGAGGCGTGGAGTCCAGGAATGCAGGCAGGGCCCTTTCTGGGGAATGCCTTCTCCAACTTACTGTCTTGCTGTCTGTGGGCATTGCCCCCAGAGCAAGGACAGCAGCAGCTGTCACTCATAGAACCCACCTTCTGGTCCAGGCACTGTCCTGACATGGGGGGCCATGCACTGCACCCCCTACCGCCATTTGCAGAAGCAAGTAGGACCTGCAGCTCTAAAAGGCACAAGCAGAGTTGGGGACAGACACTGGTCCTTCCAATATGAGGGCGGTGAGGACTCTCAGCCATCTTCCTCCCTGCCTTGGGAGGAGCTGCAAGAGGAAGGGAGGCGTCCACTCCAGGGAGTGGAGCCCCTGCCCTCAGGTGCACCCAGCGTGGGCCTTGGTCATGGCAGGAGGCTGCGCTGCCTGCCTTCCCGGAGGAGGAGGCCAGCACCCAGGTCAGGGCTGGGTCCGGTTCAGACAGAGCCCATCTTGGGCCCAGCCCCGGGGGCACTAGCAAGAGGGCCTCTCTGGGGGTTCCCTGTGGAGCTCCCCTCAGCCTGAGGCAGACCATGGGAGCTGCTACCCTGTCTGGGGTGCTGGCCTCCACCCACCTGACCCAGGACAGGGTACAGCCTGAGTGTCAACCTCCTGGTTCAGGGCCAGCTGTGCTCCCCAGCCCGCCCTGGGGTGCATGCATCCCATGCTCAGGTCGGGGGGCGCAGGCCCCAGGGGACAAATGATATGTCACCCTGTCCTGCAGAGGCCTCACGGTCTGGCCTAGGGCTGCCTCTCCAAGGCCTGCGGCCAGCAGTGTGAAGAGTGAAGGGGGAACCGGGCAGGGCCTGTCCTCCTCCGTGTGTGGCATCTGCCCCCCCTCTGCAGCTGGTTTACAGATGGTCATGGGGTCTCCTCCCCTGCCTGTGGGGGTGTGTCCAGCGCTGTGTGCACACCAGTGGTGCCACCCAGACCCTCCTGTGGCCTGCTGGGCTCAGCTCCTGCTGCCTCCCGATCCCGGACTCTGGAGCAGTGCCCGGCCCACCCCCACTCGAGCTGACCCTGTCTCCTGTGTCCACAGGTCTACGCCATCCTAGTTAGCCACCCGCCTACCCCCAACGACCACTTCACTCCCACCCCTGTCTCCTACACAGCCGGCTTCTACCGCATCCCCGTCCTGGGGCTGACCACCCGCATGTCCATCTACTCAGACAAGGTGAGCCCAGGGCCATGCGTCGTGCCGGGCAGGTCTCTTCCCTTGGGAGACACTCACACGTAACTCACACACGCCACACACTCGTGGTCTCACGCACACTTGCACACACTCACGCACTCCCACTGTCCAACTCACACGCTGTCGCTCACCCATTCACACCCACACGCACACTCACACGTTCGCGTTCGTAGGCAGGCACCCTCACACACGCACTCGCACAGGCAGGTGGCCGGCAGGTGACAGGTGCCAATTACATCCCCTCCAGAGGGGAGGTCCCCGAGGGCTGGGGGAAGGGAAAACAGGGAGGCTTCCTAGATAGGTGGCCTTGGAAGGGGGAATTTGGAGAGCTGGGGAGCAGGGCCCCAGGAGGAGGAAAAGCTTCGGAGGAACGGGGGTGCACACGCCGGCAGCGAGGGCCGTGGTTACCGGCCTCTCCCACGGCCGGGCAGGGGTGGAAAGTGACACCGAGTTTGCACAGAGTGGGTGGAGGAGGCAGCTCGTGCAGAAATGGTGGCCTCGGAGCTCCGTGTCCCCGGAGCTGCCAGCACCCCAGCTCAGCCTCCTGTAGAGCCCTTGTGGCCCATGGGCCGGGGCAGGCGGTCTCCGTCCAATCCTGGGACCGCAGCTAGAAGAGCAGAGAGGCCACCCAGTCAGCTTTGTAGGGAACTCTAGCCTGGAGGGGACGGGACCTGCCTTAGCGCACACATCCCTCAGGCAGCCCACAGTTCTGGGGGGACCCACCAGCCAGGCATGCTGACTGGCCTCTGGGAGGCTGGAAGGGCCACCACAGCCTGCTCCCAGCCACCCTGCAGGCCTAGGGCCACCTGCAGACACACCTGGAGGGGCCACATGGCAGGGGCCATCAGGCTTGATGCCAGGCCTTCTGAGTCCCCTGTCTTCTCCAGACTCCTCCTGCCTGGGGCCGCAGTCCCAGAGAGAGCTGCCTTAGGGCACAGAGATGGTCCCAGCCACGCCCAAGCACGTGGGGGGAGGAGTGGGTTTGCCCTCAGATGAGAACAGACCCTCCTCCAGCTCTGAAAGCCCTGGCGTGCCCCGAGGTGCCCGGACTGTTCCTCCCAGGTGACTTCACCCTTGGCCCTGAGGAGTGGGGGTCTAATTCCTGTGCCCTCTGGCCACGGCCTCCTTCACCCCCTGGGCACCAGGTAAAGGGGGAAAAGGGCCTACTAGGAAAGCAGTCGGGGCCAGGAGAGCCGGGAGAAGCGGCACCACGGGCAGGGCCAGCCCACGGGCGGCCAGGGCAGGGCCAAAGCCTGCAGCTCCGCCCGGCCCACTCACGGCCACACTCAGCCACCCTTGAGCCCAGCCCAGGAGCCTGGCAGGCCCACGGCCAGGCAATGTGGACAGGGTCAGGGGACATTCTTCACTTCGAGGCACTGTCCCCAGGCCTTGAAGAGGGCACAGGTGGCCTCAGAAGACCACAAGATCAGTGTGGTGCCACAGGGCCACTGCAGGGACCGTGCTCACCCGCACAGACACGGAGAACCCAGGCCGAGCAGGTGGGGCTGCTCCTGGCCGTGCTAGCGTGCGGGAAGCAGGGCAGGGCTGGTGAGCAAGGACTGGGACTCGGGAAGAGGGGACATGTGGCCCAAGAGTGAGGACTTCCTAGTAAGTAGTTACTGCACTTGGGAAGGACTCCACGTGCAGCCCCGTGGGGTCCTTGAGAGGCTGCCTGTCAGTGAGAGTTTTCTGAGCTCCAGTTGTCCAAGAAAGAGGTGGGCTGTGGGGACGGGTGAGCTCACCCGAGGAGCAACTCCACGGAGACAGTGTCCCTGTCAGGGTGCCGCCGTGGCAATGCCCAGACTCACATTAGGCGGGGGAGGAAAGGCCAACAGGGTGGCGCCTGGCGGGCAGAAGTGGGGTTCCCAAGGCCGGGCAAGTGTCCCCAGTAGGGAGGAATTGGGGTCTCCAGGGCCCGGCCAGTGTCCCCAGTGTAGAGGAAGTGGGGTTCCCAAGGCTCAGCAAGTGTCCCCAGCAGGGAGGAAGTGGGGTCTCCAGGGCCCGGCCAGTGTCCCCAGCAGGGAGGAAGTGGGGTCTCCAGGGCCCGGCCAGTGTCCCCAGCAGGGAGGAAGTGGGGTCTCCAGGGCCCAGCAGGTGCCCCCAGTGTAGAGGAAGTGGGGTCTCCAGGGCCCGGCCAGTGTCCCCAGCAGGGAGGAAATGGGGTCTCCAGGGCCCGGCAAGTGTCCCCAGTGTAGAGGAAGTGGGGTTCCCAAGGCTCAGCAAGTGTTCCCAGCAGGGAGGAAGTGGGGTCTCCAGGGCCCGGCAAGTGTCCCCAGCAGGGTGGGGCCGGGCGGGAGGACGTGGGGTCCCTGGGCCGGTGGCGTCCGCCCTGCCTCAGCGCCCGTGTGCCCACAGAGCATCCACCTGAGCTTCCTGCGCACCGTGCCGCCCTACTCCCACCAGTCGAGCGTCTGGTTCGAGATGATGCGCGTCTACAGCTGGAACCACGTCATCCTGCTGGTCAGCGATGACCACGAGGGCCGGGCGGCGCAGAAGCGCCTGGAGACGCTGCTGGAGGAGCGCGAGTCCAAGGTGAGGGCCGGGCCGCGGCGGGCCTCGCGGAGCAGGAGGAGAGGAGCGGGCGCCCGCTGTGTCTGTGGCTCCGTGTGTGAACACCTTTCTCTCCATCGTGCATGGTCAGCAGCACCACGTCTGGCAGCGCCCGCCCCAGCCTGTCCTCCGCTCATTTCACTCGCTTTTGCCATTAGTCGAAATCTCCTTCGTGTCAGTCCCTGCGGGGCGAGGGCTGGACCACCTGGAGCTCCGCAAACACCCCACCCCAGCCCGCCATCGGCTGCCGCCCGCGGCGCCAGCCAGCCTGTGAGCCCGGGGGCTGCCTCCGCCAGCCCACCCCTCCCTGGGGCGCTGCTCTCCACCGCGATGGCCGCCTCGAGCCCCCTCCCTGAAGGCCCCAGCCCCTGCCTGCTGGGACACCTTCTGTGTCCTCCCCCAAGCCTGCAGCTCACAGCTCACCAAGCCCAGACAAGGACACCCGCCACCCCCACCCGGCCTGGCCCCCCTGGCTCCCCTGCCTCCCACCACAGGACTCAGCTCCGGGCCCTCGCCAGGGCCCCTGAGACGCACTGGCCCCGAGCCCAGCCCAGCCTGAGTCCACTCTGTGCGGCTGCCGAGGGATCAGAGCCAGGGTTTCTGGGGGTCCAAGTGACCCCTGCCCCCTTCCTTGCCCCGTCATTTCCTGAGGAGGAGCTGGCGCTCAGCAGAAGAGACCCAGGACCCCCAGGGCCCTGGGCGCTCAGCACCCCGGCCACGGCCCCCGGGCCAGGCAGAGAGCGAGGGAGGCCAGACCCAGGGAGCGGTGGGGAAGCATGTTCTGTCCGTGAAGTCAGCGCTGGCTTCATCAAACTTAGCGCCAACCTGGTCCCTGCAATGTGCCACAGGCCCTTGGAGGGAGTAGGCCTGGGTTGAGGGGTTGAAGCCAGAGGGCAGACCAGAGGGTCCGGGGGGTCCTGTCATGGGGTGTCTGCTGAATCTGGGTGGAGGCTGCCTGCGAGCTCCGAGAGCCCCCCAAGACCGCGCGCCATCAGCCACAGCACCCAAGAGGCACCTCACCTCCCGGCGCGTGCACCCACGGCCACACTCACTCTTGCACACCCAGCCACCTGCTCCCTCACAGGTGCACACTGGCCGTCATCCCAGACACCTGCATCACGGGCCCCACCTCCCACCCGGACTCAGACCACGCCACCGCCCACCTCCACAGCCGGACACACGGGTGCCTCCCCACCTGAGTGCTCACCCTCACTTGCACCCCCAGTCCCCACAGCACTCAGCCCGCACTGGCCCTGCCCTGCCTTGTAGCTCCCGGACTAGCCGCCCAGGCAGACGCCACGGACACGTGCCTGCAGGCCCACATGTGCACACACATCCTCTCGGGCCTACACGTGGGCCGACGGGCGTGGGCACACCAGTCAGTGAGAACGCCTCGGCTTCTAGAGGGGCAGGAGGGAGGACAGGGGGGAGGCCTGAGGTGGGAGGGGGAGGGCACCGCTGGGGCCACACGTAGGTGCATGGCAGGGTGGGGGTGGCAGGTGGGACCCGAAGGGTGGATGCGGACAGGGCCGCCCCTTCTCCGAGCCCAACCATTCCTGAGAGCGTAGCTTCGCGGCAGGGAGCCTCCGTGGCCCCGCCCCCGCGCCCCCTGCCCCCAGCTCCGCCCCAGCCCCCAGCCCCGCCCGGGCCTCGGTGTTTGCGAGCTCCAGGTACGTGCCCATCTGCAGACGTGCCGAGGAGGTGGTGTGATTGCTTTAGCGCCGTCATTTTCAACCGTTTATAATCTTCTTCTGTGTCTGCATATTTTCTCTGTGCACATTATTCATCAGAGTAAAAAAAGGAACTATGAAAACCTCGACCAACTGTCCTATGACAACAAGCGCGGACCCAAGGTATATATGCATGGACGTGCACGCCACCCACCGACTAGGGAGCCCTGGCCTCCTGCGCCTCGGCCACTAGGGCCGCCGTCAGGCCCAGCCGCCGAGCCGCAGGCCCGAGCAGTGAGGAGAGGCAGCAGGCAGCAGGCAGGCGAGGGCAGAAAGGCGAGGGCAGGCGTGGGCAGCGTGGGTGCCTGAGGCCCACCGCTGTGACCCCAGCCCGCACCTCGAGGCAGGCACGGCTGCAGGAGGAGCTGCTCTCCGGGAAGTGCATGCGAATCTCCGGGACCCCCAGGGTTTCCTCGTGGAACCCAGGAGGGCGCCCGCCACTGGGCCACCCGCTCACCGGGCCAGGCCGCCTCTGCGGGCCGTGGAATCAGACCTGAGAGGATCTCCTGTGGTTTTGGAAAAGTCGGCCCTGTCTCTGCTCCCGGTTCCAAAACTTTGGTTTCCTGTCCGCTGCACGCCTGTTTCTGAGTCTGGGTCCACTCAGCTTGCATGCTCAGAGCAGAGTGAGGACAGGAGTGAGGTGAGAGAGCAGAGAGCGCAGAGCGCAGCGTGCAGGAGCGCCAGCAGGCTGAAGACAGAACACGAGCTTCGAAGCCAGGCCAGGCGAGGAGCGAGGAGGCAGGTGGCAGGCGCAGGTGGCAGGCACAGGCCTCGGCAGCCCTAGCTAAGCTGCCTCGGGGTTCCTAGCGGCTGCGGCCCGACTCTCGCCCCTGAGGCACTATGTCCCCTGCCCCTGCTGCTGGCTAACACCCCTGCTCACACCGCAGGCAGAGAAGGTGCTGCAGTTCGACCCGGGGACCAAGAACGTGACCGCACTGCTGATGGAGGCTCGAGAGCTGGAGGCCCGCGTCATCATCCTCTCTGCCAGGTGAGGCCGGGCTGCGCCCTCCCCCTTCCCCAGGCTGTGCCTGGGCCAGAGCTGGGGCACCGTGGGGCAAAGGAGCTTCAGATTCCAAAACACCCTCACCAAGAAGAGCCCCACTCCACTCCCCGCACACCCCCTCACACCCGGTGACCTGGCCCATGTGACACCCTCTATCTGTCCCTCCCTCCCTGGGCCATCCCCCCCTTCCAGTGACTTGCTACCACTTGCCCTGAGCTGGGCTTTTGGGGTGGGAGATGGATAAGGCCCGCCCTTGGGGAGCCCAGGACTTAAGGAGGCACCTCTGCAAACATGGCCCAGGGCAGTAACAGGCAGGTGTGCGGGAGGGCCAGGTGCAAGGCCCCGGGCAGGGAGGAGGCAGCCCTACCGAGGGAGGACAGGAGCAGCTGGACACGGGAAACCGGTCCGGGGCCCGAGAAAACGAGGCAGCCCTGGGCAGGGCCCGACCCCACACCGCAACCTTGGGGAAGAGCCCGAGGTAAAAAATCTCCCTATTGGCCAGTGGCCAGGTTCTCATGGGAAGGGAGGGGCTAGGCCAGGGGGGAGGGCGGGGTGGGCCTCTGTCTGCCCTGACCTGGAAGCTCTGCTCTGCAGGACAGCTGCAGGGTCACCTTGACCAGAGGATCTCACCCCAACCCTGCTGCCCTCGGGAAAGAGCCAGCAACTCTGTCAGGGCAGGGGCCATTTGCACAATCAGTCAACAAACCCTCGGGCACAGAGCCAGGTGCACCTCCCCGCCCCCTGGGGCACAGTGCAGGGTGGGGCCGGCTCCTCAGGCTGGAACGCAGGTGTCTCCACGGCTGGACAGGGCTGGGGCAGCGCAGGAAAGTGCAGATCCTCCCCGCCACACCCTCCCCCATTGGACAGTGGTGACCCCCACTGCAGAGTCACGGGTCACCGGTCCACTCGCCCACCCAACGGTGGGCACTGTGAGAGGGACCCAAGGCTTTGAGAGAAAGGATTAAAGATGTGCTCAGGCAATGTGGAGACTGCACAAGCCCCTCCCAGGGTCTTATTTTTCTTTTTTTAAGTAATTAATTATTTTTAAATTTTTTGTAAAGATGGAGTCTCGCTGTATTGCCTGGGTTGGTCTTGAACTCCTGGTCTCAAGCGATCCTCCAGTCTCGGCCTCCCAAAGTGCTGGGATCACACTCTTGTTTTCTGATGCGTTTACACTGCCCTCACTCATCAGAGGCCTGGGGGTGGATTCAGAGGATGTGGGGGGGTAGAAGGATGGATGGGTGGGTGGACACACTTTTGCCATGGACAAGGTCTCACCAACCCAGACCTGCCAGACCCGTACATCATTATCAGAGTGACCAACAGGACACAGGCCAGAAAACCACATGTAGAACCAATCCCCGGGACCTCACCACGCCAGGTCCCGGCAGAGAGGCAAGCGGCCCTTCCCCGCTGTTTTCTCTCTGACCAATGAGCCCTTAGGCCACACTCTGCAGCCACAGGGACTCCCCTGGCCGGCTGAGGGGCCACCCTGTCTTGCCAGCCCTCAGTATCAAGGACAAGTTTGCCAGACATGGCTCTAAGTAAAATGTCAACCCAGGGAAGGGGACGTGGTCACAGCAGGCAGATGCACGAACATGCACTTGCACCATGTGCAACACCATACACCATGCACACGAGCACACACCACATAATACCACATGTGCACATACATGCACACACCACACGTGCACAAATGTGTGCACACACTGTATTCACACCACTCACACACCCACACACATGCACATACCATACACACATGCACACAAGACATGCACGTATATATACACACTGCACAGACACACATACCACACATGCACACACATGCACACCATCATATACACCACGTGCACACTAATACACAGGCACCCACCTACATGCATGTACATATATATACCACACATGCACGTACATCAACATATGCACATATACATGTACTTGTGCATGTGTACATAGCATCTACACACCACATGCTGTGTACATGTCACATGCCATGCATATGCATACACTGCATACAGCATACATATCAACCACACACTCACCAACACCCTACTTCAGGACTCCATGCACATATGTCAGGGCTGGAAAGAACCCCATCCTCTCAAACGTTGAGCCCCTGGGAGCAGAGGAAAGACAGCCCCCCAGCATGCCCACCCCTGGCAGCAGAGGGCAGACAGCCCCCCAGCGTGCCCACCCCTGGGAGCAGAGGGCAGACAGCCCCCCAGCGTGCCCACCCCTGGGAGCAGAGGGCAGACAGCCCCCCAGCGTGCCCACCCCTGGGAGCAGAGGGCAGACAGCCCCCCAGCGTGCCCACCCCTCGGAGCAGAGGGTGCAGCGGCAGACACAGGCCTCCGACCCCAGAGCTTCCACCTGTCACATGGGCTCCTCCTCAGTGAAGGCTGTTGAGGGTGTTTTGCAGAGAGACTTCATTAAGCCAATCTTAATTTTTAGCCGATTTTCTATTGAGTGCGAAGAATTTGTTTCCAAAACTTTCATTTTTATTTTCCTGAAATTGTCTTTGTTGGTATCAGCCATTTCCATAGAACAATCTGATGAGTTTTGATGGATGGATCAGGGTTTTGTTTACAACCGTTTTGCTGATCATAATCATTCCACCACGTTGATGTCACAGACCCCAACTGTGTCAAGAAGACGGGCTTCTCTGTCAGGTCTTGGAGGGCACAGCCGACAGCAGGTGCTCTGTGCCCGGACATGCACGGCCTGGGTCTCACCGGGCTAGCGTTGCCGTGTTCCGTGTGCACAGCCTCTGCCAGAGGCTCTCGCTTGGGTGGCTGGGCTGGTGCTGCCTGGCGCACCTCTATTTTGTGTTGCTCACGTCCACCAATAGCATTGCCATGGAGAGCAAACACTGAAGGTTTGCATTTCTTCATGGGCTAACCCTTGAGAAAACTGGGAGCAGACCCCTTGGGAAGCGGAGGGCCACCTTGGTTTCCAGAATCAACCCAACCCTCGGGCAATCCGCCCAACCCACGGCGCCTGCTGCCCGTGCACTGCAGAGGCAAAGTCCAGTGGTGGTCCGGGCCCACCCAGAGCCAGGTCAGGCCCTGAGGGGGCGGGGGAGGATCCCCAGTGGCCCCAGAGTCCCACCGGCCCCCAGGCCCTTGTCATGACCAGGGAAGCTCCGGCCCCAGGGGATCCCGTCCCCTGCGTCATTGTCCACAGGCTCACCCATGAGGACACCCTAAGACCTCAAGGTGCCTACGAGGTGAGGCTTGCCTGAGCTCTGTCCTCCTGGTGGCCCTGGCCCGGTGGCACAGGGGAGCAGCTGCAGTGCAGACTCCAGAAGGGAGAGCAGCCCTGGTCTCTCTGGCAGCTCCCGTGGCACTGGGTCCCACCACAGCATCTCACCAACCCAGACACACCTGGACACGGAGCACCAGAGGGGTGCAGTTTGCCCAGGAGGTTGCAGGAGCTTGGGCGTTGGGGTGGACTGTCTAGGCCCAGAACTGACTCTGTCACTTACCAACACTTGCAAGCTCATGTGCCTCAGTTTCCCCTCCTGACAGAGGTAGTACTGATTCCGGCCTCCTAGGGATGCTGTGAGGTTTGAATCAGATAATCCACATAAAGCACTTAGAACACTGCCTGGTATCTGGCAAGTGATGACCCATCAGGGTCCTGGGTCACCGCCAGGGGTCTTCCTGAGGAGAAGGAGGGGCCCCGGGAGCACAGGCAGAGGGGACAGGCAGGAAGTCAGTCCCGTGAACCAGGTATCTAACCTGCCCCCAAAGGCAGGGGTCAGCCACAGAGGTCTGGGAGGCTCCTGGGGTCTCCTGGCCCAGGTGCAGGCGGGGCGCAGGGTGGGCCAGACCCCTCTGCGGGGTCTGCAGGCCTCGCTCCAGGAGAGTCTGGGGGCGGCCTGCGCTCGGAGGCGGAGGACCGCGCGGCGGGAGGGCTGGGGTCCGGGCCCTTCAGCCCCGTCTGCCCCACAGCGAGGACGACGCTGCCACCGTGTACCGCGCGGCCGCGATGCTGAACATGACGGGCTCGGGGTACGTGTGGCTGGTTGGGGAGCGCGAGATCTCGGGGAACGCCCTGCGCTACGCCCCGGACGGTGAGTGCGGGGCCGCCGCGGGCGGGGGGAGGGTCCCGCGCGCTCTGAGCCGCCCCCTCCCCCTCTCGCGCAGGCATCATCGGGCTGCAGCTCATCAACGGCAAGAACGAGTCTGCGCACATCAGCGACGCCGTGGGCGTGGTGGCGCAGGCGGTGCACGAGCTCCTGGAGAAGGAGAACATCACCGACCCCCCGCGCGGCTGCGTGGGCAACACCAACATCTGGAAGACCGGGCCGCTCTTCAAGAGGTGGGGCCGCCTGCGGGCGGTGGGGGGCGGCCTGCAAGGAGTTAGGGGGACTGCTCTGCCAGAGGTGGGGCCGCCTGCGAGGTTGGCATGGTGCAGTGGAGGCTGCTGCCGACATCCTGTGGACACTGTCCCCACTTCTCTCCTCTGCGCGCACCTCCCCAGCGCCACCACCTCTGTTTGCATTGAGACGGTCATCCACCCCTTTCCCAACACTGACACCAATACCTCCACTCTCAGTAAAGTCGTAATTGCCTCCAGGGCTCCGGCCTGACCTTTCCACACTGCAGCCCATCCTGAGACAGCACCCTGCCGCCATGGTGGCTGGCAGCCTTGGAGGAGGCTCTTGATGCTGGTGGGGTCTGGGAGCTTCCAAGGACCCAGGAGGTCAGACAGCCTGAGAACGGCAGCCAAACCTGCAGAGAGCCAGGGTTGGCCGAGTCCCGCAGACCTAGGCGAACAGCTGCAGCGTGGCAGGAGCTAACTCTCAGAACCCCGAGGCACCGTACCACCCGGGGTGGGGAGGCCCCAGCCACTGAGTAGCCCGTGCAGAACCACTGTCCGCAGCACCCAAAACAGGGGCACACATGTAAGTGCAGATGTAGGCAGCACATGGGCACACATATGTACACACGTGCACAGAACCATGTGTTCACACAGAGAGAGGCACGGAACACAGCTGCCACAAGTGCTGCATGGGAGTGCACCCCACATAGGGGTCATGTGTGCACCCAGGTTCACTGATATCACCCAATGGGCACAGCACACAGTTGCACATGCAGCCAGACAGGACAGCCTGGTGATTACAGCCAGATGCCAGGCTCAGCCTGCCTCCCTCCCTCGCTGGCATGTGGATCAGGCGTCCTCCTGGGCTTTGCTTCCTTCTCTGTAAAGCTGGGATGGTGGACGTGAGGACCAAACATCCTACCCATGGGGATCCCTCAAAACAATGTCTGGCACCCAGAAGCCACTCGGCCATCACTAGCTGTGCTGTCCACCTGGTGCGGGGACACACTCGCTCCAGCTGTCACTGGCTGTGCTGTGCCCACCTGGTGCAGGGACGCACTGACGCCATCCCTCAGACTCACAGCAAGAGTCTGCTGATCTTTCCATTCTTGGGACCGGGGAGAAAGGAAGCTCGGGCTGCTCGGGAGGCCAGGGAGAGCGAGCACCCTGACACGTCTACACCATGGTGCTCCCCCACAGAGTGCTGATGTCTTCCAAGTACGCGGACGGGGTGACCGGCCGCGTGGAGTTCAATGAGGATGGGGACCGGAAGTTTGCCAACTACAGCATCATGAACCTGCAGAACCGAAAGCTGGTGCAAGTGGGCATCTACAACGGCACCCACGTAGGTGGGGGTCATGAGGGGGTGGGGGCTGGGGCCTTAGGGTCCTGGGGCCAAGACCCCTGCGTGGCCACCCTCCATCTCATACTCCCACCCCCAGGTCATCCCTAATGACAGGAAGATCATCTGGCCAGGTGGTGAGACGGAGAAGCCTCGGGGGTACCAGATGTCCACCAGACTAAAGGTGGGGGCCCGACCAGCACCATCCCCAGCCCAGTCACCCACTCAGCCCCCCAGGCCTGAGGGTGGGGGCAGTGAGGTCAAGGAAAGCTACTGGAGGAACCCGGGACGGGGCTGCTGCACCTGCCACGGCTCAGGCAGCAGGGAGGAGCCGCTGCCTCCACCCCACGGGCTCTCTCTCGCCCCCTGCTGACCCAAACCTGGGGAAGTCACCTGGGACAGGACTCCCTTGGGGAAGAACTGATGGGGGACAGTGGGACAAAGGGATGGCCATTCTGTGTCCTGGTGCAAACCTCAGCTTCGCACTTGCTGTTCTGAGTCCTGGCCTTCCACAGCCTGCATCCCTCCTCCAAGTGGCCAGCCCCACGGCCTCCCGGTGTGACTAGGTCAAAGTGTCCTCTCCCACCCTGGCCTCCCTGCAGCACTCCCCTGCGGTGGGACATCCCCTTAGTGGCTCTCCCTGGGCCTCTGGGAGCCCGTCCCCTGGCTGGCTTCCTCCTCATGATGTCTTTTCCTCGGTCTGACCCGTGCGTTCCTTTGCACTCATCCAGGGGCCCCCCTCTGCTTCCAGGGTGCCCTCCCGGGGGCTCCCTGCTGAACCACTCCACACCCCACCACACCCACACCAGCCCGGCCAGTACCACAGACCACCAAAGGCAAGGACCTCACATGCAGCATGCCAGCCAGCCCCCTCCTGGTCCTCACATGTCTCTCAGCCCTGTCTGCTTTCTCCGCACCCTACAGCAGGGCTGGCCCCGTACCCTCCCACCAGACCACTTTGTCCACGCCTGCCCTTCCCTGCAGACAGGGTGGGCTTTGCCAGCGCCAGTGTGGCATCTCCCTGCAGCTCAGACACCTCCCATGGAAAAGTCTGAAAGTGACAGTCAAAACGCCAGTGGCCAGAAGGCCCCATCTAGGTTGTGAGTTGTAGATGGCTTTTAACAACTTTGTTTCTGGCCTCACTGATTTTTTTAAAAGTACTAACAGAAATAATAGAAAACATAGGGAGCGTTTTAAAAAGAAAATAAGCTCCTTTAAGGACTCCCAATCCTGCCGGGCGCAGTGGCTCACGCCTGTCATCCTAGCACTCTGGGAGGCTGAGGCAGGAGGATCGCTCAAGGTCAGGAGTTCAAGACCAGCCTGAGCAAGAGCAAGACCCTGTCTCTACTAAAAATAGAAAGAAATTAGCTGGACAACTAAAAATATGTAGAAAAAATTAGCCGGGCATGGTGGCGCATGCCTGTAGTCCCAGCTACTCGGGAGGCTGAGGCAGGAGGATCGCTTGAGCCCAGGAGTTTGAGGTTGCTGTGAGCTAGGCTGAAGCCACGGCACGCTAGCCAGGGCAAAAGAGCGAGACTCTGTCTCCAAAAAAAAAAAAAGGACTCCTGATCGCCCCAGGGATAAAAGCCAACATGCTGCCCTGTCCCCAAGAGCCCACCGCCCACCACCCTCCTGCCTGGCTGAATGATGCTCGGCTCCTGCCACTCCATCAGGCAGCTCCCCCGGGACCGCTCCTCAGCATGCCCTCGCCCTATATCTGTCCCCTGTCCGGGCTGCGGTCCCCTGAAAGACAGGAGGTGGGCTGAGGGACAGGCTGCCGTGGGGAGGAGGGGGACGGCATGGCTCAGGGAAAGAATAGGACCAGACAAGACAGCGGCTGCGGGGCAGCGGGCCAGGAGAGGCCGGTCCGTGGGCTTCCGCGGACATGTCCGTGTCCTCGCCGCACAGTGGGGGCAGGGACGGGGGCTCCTCGCCCCGAGAGGGCAGAGAGGTACCGCTCACGCTCCGCGGAGAAAGTCACGTGCAAGCCACGCCGGGAGAGTGGCCCAGAGGGTTCCGCAGTCGCGCTGCGCCAGCGCGGGCGCGGGGAGGCCAGGCCCCGGGCGGCCGAGGGTCCGGGGTCCAGGCCGGTCTCCCCCCCACCCCGCAGATTGTGACGATCCACCAGGAGCCCTTCGTGTACGTCAAGCCCACGCTGAGCGACGGGACGTGCAGGGAAGAGTTCACGGTCAACGGCGACCCGGTCAAGAAGGTGATCTGCACCGGACCCAACGACACGTCGCCGGGCAGCCGTGAGTGCCGGGCGCGGGTGGGGCGGGGCCGCGGGGCGGGGCGCCCGGGAGCCCAGCTGTCACCGCCCCCTCCCCAGCGCGCCACACGGTGCCGCAGTGCTGCTACGGCTTCTGCATCGACCTGCTCATCAAGCTGGCGCGCACTATGAACTTCACCTACGAAGTGCACCTGGTGGCCGATGGCAAGTTCGGCACGCAGGAGCGGGTGCGTGGTGGACACTCGCGGGCGGCGGAGGGGTGGGGGACGGGGGCGGGGCCCGAGGTGGGCGGGGGTCTGTGGGGAGGGACCTGCGGGCTGGGCCTGGCCCGGGTGGGTGGGAGGGGTATCTGGGCGGGGCCTTGGGCTGGGGCGGGGCCCTGAGCGGGCGGGGTCTGTGGGCTGGGGCGGGGCCCGGGCGGGCGGGGCCTGCGGCAGAAGACCCCTGTGATGGGCTAGTTTTGCTCGGCTGGGACCTGTTGCAGGAGGGGCGGACGCTCTCCGCATGCGCACTGGCTCTGTCGCCCCGCAGGTGAACAACAGCAACAAGAAGGAGTGGAACGGGATGATGGGCGAGCTGCTCAGCGGGCAGGCGGACATGATCGTGGCGCCGCTGACCATCAACAACGAGCGGGCGCAGTACATCGAGTTCTCCAAGCCCTTCAAGTACCAGGGCCTGACCATTCTGGTCAAGAAGGTGTGCAGGGCCCGGAGTGGGGTGGAGTCCTGGAGGCCCAGGCAGCCCTGACCGCCTGTCCCCTGCAGGAGATCCCCCGGAGCACTCTGGACTCGTTCATGCAGCCCTTCCAGAGCACCCTGTGGCTGCTGGTGGGACTGTCAGTGCACGTGGTGGCCGTGATGCTGTACCTGCTGGACCGCTTCAGGTGAGCACGACCTGGGGTCCAGACACCTCATCTGCAGGGTGGGCGGGGCCAGGCAGGGTCACCTCTCCTGCCCTCTCTTCCACCTGCCCTCTGTGCCCCGCAGCCCCTTTGGTCGGTTCAAGGTGAACAGCGAGGACGAGGAGGAGGACGCGCTCACCCTGTCTTCGGCCATGTGGTTCTCCTGGGGCGTCCTGCTCAACTCTGGCATTGGGGAAGGTAAGGCCACACCCGGTCCCGTCCTGTTCCGCCCTGCTGTAGGGGAGCTGACTGAGCCTCTGCCCACAGGTGCCCCCCGAAGCTTCTCAGCTCGCATCCTGGGCATGGTGTGGGCTGGTTTCGCCATGATCATCGTGGCCTCCTACACTGCCAACCTGGCAGCCTTCCTGGTGCTGGACCGTCCAGAGGAGCGCATTACGGGCATCAACGACCCGCGGGTGAGGCCTGGCCGGGCTGGAGGAGGGGATCGTGAGGTTTGCTGGCATGTGCCTTGGGCAGGGGCTGGAAGAGCTGCTGTGAGCCCGCCCTCTGCCCCTGCAGCTGAGGAACCCCTCGGACAAATTCATCTACGCAACCGTGAAGCAGAGCTCTGTGGACATCTACTTCCGGCGGCAGGTGGAGCTGAGCACCATGTACCGGCACATGGAGAAACACAACTACGAGAGCGCGGCGGAGGCCATCCAGGCCGTGAGGGACAAGTGAGGGGCATGCAGGAGGCCATCTCGGCTGGGCAGGATGATTGAGGGGGTAGGGAAAAGGGTGGCCTCCACCACACAGGAAAAGTAGGCGTGGGGAGCACCCAGGCTGGGGGACCACGGGCAGGCACTAGACTGGCGGGACAGAGGATAGCATGTGGGCTGGGGGAGCAAGGGTAGCCCCCGACTGTGCAGGTTTCCCGACCCCCGCCTCTGCCGGCAGCAAGCTGCATGCCTTCATCTGGGACTCGGCAGTGCTGGAGTTCGAGGCCTCGCAGAAGTGTGACCTGGTGACTACAGGCGAGCTGTTCTTTCGCTCGGGCTTCGGCATAGGCATGCGCAAGGACAGCCCCTGGAAGCAGAACGTCTCCCTGTCCATCCTCAAGTGAGCGTGCCCGTGCCCCTGTGTTCTCACCTCCCTTGGCCACCCATCTCCAAGAGCCTCTCCACCGGAGGTGGACACCCTCCCCCGTGCCTGACCCCACCAAGGCAGCACATGGGTGCCCCAGCCCAGGCCAGGCACTGCCCACTCTACAGCCACCCCCTGCAGGCCCCGCCCCACCTCAGTCTCCCACGCTCCTGCACCCACAGGTCCCATGAGAATGGCTTCATGGAAGACCTGGACAAGACGTGGGTTCGGTACCAGGAATGTGACTCACGCAGCAACGCCCCCGCGACCCTCACTTTCGAGAACATGGCAGGTGCGGCCCACTGACATGGGTGGTTATCAGTGGGCTGCAGCCCCTCTGGCCAGCAGCTGAGGCTCTGGGTCCTGGCGCACAGGGGTCTTCATGCTGGTGGCTGGGGGCATCGTGGCTGGGATCTTCCTGATTTTCATTGAGATTGCCTACAAGCGGCACAAGGACGCCCGCCGGAAGCAGATGCAGCTGGCCTTCGCGGCGGTGAACGTGTGGAGGAAGAACCTGCAGGTAGGGCAGGCCACCTCCGAGGCCTGGTGCCCAGGGCCCGGCCTGGCCACAGCCCTCCTCCATCCCTGAAGGCCGTGGCACTGGCTCTGGCTCCCATGGGCAGGACTGGAGCTAGGAGCCAGGGCCGGGGCAGTGGTGAGTGCTCCCAGGGCACGGGGGCAGCGTTGGTCGGGGGGCTGCCTGCAGGTGGCCGCCCACTGCAAAGCTGGGCCGAGGGAGGCCAGGCACCCTGCTCCAAGCCTCCCCCGGCCCCTCTGTCTCCAGAGTCGCCCAGTGGTACCCCTTCCATAGGAAGGCAAGCAGGCAGGGTGAGACAGGCCACTTGTGTGTAGCACGTGAGTCCAAGATGCCTTTTGCCCTCCGCCGCCCCAGGCCCCCTGGACACCCTGTGGAGACCCTCTTTCCTGCTATGTCCTTGTGCTCCGTGATTCCAATCTGAATTGGGCCAGGCCCGGCCCTACCTGGTGCCCCAGGCTGTGTCCATGGGAAATTGTCGCCGCAGGGGCAGCCTCAGCCCACCTGGGACAGGGTGGGTCGTGGGGCCTGCACAGGCCTGAGGGCTTGTGGCCCACGGTTGAGCTCCGGTTCACTCCATCTCTTCTCTTTCTCTGGGTGCGCTCCTGGAGCCTGCGTCCTGAGATGAAGCTGGCACTGCAGCGAGGTGGGGGGGCCGGGTTGCTGGAGCCCACACACCTCTCATCTGCCCATTCTTGCTCTTGGCCCCACAGGTCCCCTGGGGACCTGGCTGCTGCTGCCACTGGTGGGCCCAGGCTGTCCTGGCCAGCAGACCTGAGGCCAGAGTCCTGGGAGCTGCCTGTCTGTCGCTCCAACTCCATCTCGACACCTGCCTTCCTTCGGCCCCTCGGCCCCTTCCTGAATCTTGGTGTGTGCCCCCTTGGGGGACAGTGGCCTCCTCGAAGAATGGCTGGTGTGGCCTGAGGGGAAACTCCTCCAGTCCTCGGAGGGCTCCTCCTCCTCGGACGTCTGTAATCCAGGGCCACCCCGGAGCCAGGGAGCCAGGCGGACCTCCCAGGAAGAGAGCCGGCTGGGACCCCCACACCCAGCCCCAGCACAAGCACAGTCAGGCCCAAGGCCCTGGGCAGAAGAGGCCACCCTCGAATGTCCAGCTGTCGGCCCATCTGTCCAGCACAGGGAGGCAGGCAGGAGCGAGGGCCTAAGTGGCCGGCCAGGCCGGGCAGCGGCCCACCGAGGAGCAGGCGAGGGCAGGTGTGGCCGCCACCCTTAGCCGTCTAATCACTTATACATATTCATTTTAGGATAGAAAGAGTGGTAGAGCAGAGCCCGACCCTAAAAAGAAAGCCACATTTAGGGCTATCACCTCCACCCTGGCTTCCAGCTTCAAGAGACGTAGGTCCTCCAAAGACACGGTAAGGGGGAGAGCACCCCAGTCCCACGTCTCCGACTCCTCCCTCGCTCCCCCGCCCTCCGTGTCTGTCTCCCACTCCCCCCATCCCACCCTCGCCCACCTCGGACTCCCGAGGCCCCGCCCTGCATCTCCGCCCATGCAGCTGCTGCCACACCGACTCTCCGGCCTCTCCGACCCCCGCTGGGTCCTCAGCTTTCCCGTGTGTCTCCGTTAGTCTGCCCTCCCCCGCCTCCCCCTGCCATGACCCACACGCCATCTTGAAGCCTGTCATGTCGTTGGTCAGTCAGTCAGCCTCACTGCCTCTCTGGGCCACATCTGAGGCCCTGGGAGCCCAGAGCGGCCCTGTCCCGGCTCCTCACCTGCTGGGAGGCCACACCACCTCTCTGTTACGTCCCTGTTTCTCTTGCCTCTCCCAGAGGGGCCCGCCGCCCTCACTCCCTCCCTGCGACGGCCCTGGAGGGGGTGGCTGTGATGTCCCATCCCGTCCGTCTGTCTGGCCGCCGGCCCCGCCCCCCAGACACCTGTCTCACCTGTCTCACCAGAGCCATGTGTGTTGCATCTTCCATGTGGTCTCTGTGTGGGCCGGGGGCTGGGGGCTGGGCCTGGGTCCATCTGGGTGGATGGCTGGGGCCTGGAGTTGGAACTGGCCCCTGGCCACAGGGGGCTGTCAGCCAGGGAATAGGGTGGGACCAGAGGGGTGGCTGCCACTCCAGGCTGAGCAGGGGTCCTGCAGGAGGTGTGGTGGCAGCTCCCCGAGTGTCTGAGGACAGGCAGGGGCAGCCCTGCCAACCCTGGCCTGCAGAGCCCAGGCAACTCTGAAGTTCCCAGACAGAGGCCCAGGAAGGGGAGGCCTCCGAGGAGAAGACCACACCTCAGTTCCTGGCCCCCCCCAGGGGGTATCAGAGCCGGGCCGGCTGCCCTTTTGAGCCTAGAATCCCTCCCCACCCCACCTCCTGCCTCGGGCAGCTTGTCATGGCACCAGATGTGCACATTTGGACCAAAGGCCCTCAGAATGGACCCAGCCCTGCTAGAGGCACCGTGGTCCCAGCTAGCATGGTGGGGAGGGGCTGCCCAGGGAGCCAGCACAGGCCGCAGCCAGTAGCTGCCCTGCAGCCCACAGGGGCTCGTGCCCAGGAAGGACGTGGGATTTGCAGCCCTGCCCCCCATGCTTGGGAAGAGGGGCAGAACTCCAGGGCACAGACAGGACTTGGTACAGAGCCACCCAAGCCCAAAGTGAAGCCCAAGGGTACCCCGAGAGGGCCCTGTGAAGTCTGGCTGCTCCGCTTCCTGGGGAGGGACATGGCACAGGGAGGGTGGTGGAGAGTGAGGGTCTGTGGGGCGGGGAGCAACCGGAGGCTCCAGGAGCAGGCGGAAGCACAGTCCCCAGGGCCCCTCAGGCCCAAGAAAGAGGGAGGGAGGATAGCTGGGCCCAAGAGGACTATGGGATGGGCAGGCGGGGAAGAGGATGGTCTCCCGCAGACAGCAGAGAGCCACTGGGGAGCAGGCAGCCCACTGTGTGCAGGTGACAGGCCACTTTCAGAGGCTGCAGCTGGTGCGGGTGCAGCTCAGACACCTCGCGGCACCCTTCTGGGGACGCATTCCCAGCAGAATCTTCGCCTGAGCTTCCCTGGGCACCGCCCGGCACCTGGGGCCGCGCCCTGTAGGGCTGACTGCAGGGCACTGGCAGCTGGGGACTGGACGGGGGAGGGCAGCCCAGCTCCCACCCTGTCTCAGGGGCCGGGCGCCTGTTCAGAGGGAGGCCTGGGTGGGGGGCTCCTTTGGGCAGGGTGGGGTCGGTCTGGCTGCTGAGATCCTCTGCCCCTGTCCTGTGGCCCTTCTGGGCCAGGGCCACACTGGGCGCTGAGGGCTGGGGTCCCTGGCGGCCGGCGGGGCCGGCGGGTATTGATTGTTGGTTCTTATTTATAGAGCACCGGGGGTGGACGCGGCGCTTTGCAAAACCAAAAAGACACAGTGCTGCCGCGACGCGCTATTGAGAGGGAGGAGGGCCAGCTGCAGCTGTGTTCCCGTCATAGGGAGAGCTGAGACGCCCCGCCCGCCCTCTGCCCCTCCCCCGCAGACAGACAGACAGACGGACGGGACAGCGGCCCGGCCCACGCAGAGCCCCGGAGCACCACGGGGTCGGGGGAGGAGCACCCCCAGCCTCCCCCAGGCCGCGCCCGCCCACCCGCCGCCGGCCGGCCCACCCCGTCCCGCCCGCGCGAGCCCCCGGCGCGGGGCTGACGGGCGCCTTGTCTGTGTATTTCTATTTTGCAGCAGTACCATCCCTCTGATATCTCGGGCCCGCTCAACCTCTCAGATCCCTCGGTCAGCACCGTGGTGTGAGGCCCCCGGAGGCGCCCACCTGCCCAGTTAGCCCGGCCGAGGACACTGATGGGTCCTGCTGCTCGGGAAGGCCTGAGGGAAGCCCACCCGCCCCAGAGACTGCCCACCATGGGCCTCCGGGCTGTCCGCCCACCCGCCCTACTGCCTGGCGGGCAGCTCCTGCCGGACCGAGGTGCGGACCGGAGCGGCTGAGGACGGGTCAGAGCTGAGCCGGCTGGGCAGGGCCGCAGGGCGCTCCGGCAGAGGCAGGGCCATGGAGTCTCTGAGCAGTGGGGAGAGGGCCTGACCGGCCCAGCGGAGGGGCTTGGAGCAGAGACGGCAGCCCCGCCCTGCGCCACGGCGGGGGCCACAGCCCCAGCTGGCCGGGTCGCCCTCTTCCAGCACCTGCGCTCCTGGCAGCCTGAGCTCCACCCTCTCCTCTTCCTGCTGCACCCCACCCACGCCCCACCTCCCCCTGGACCCCGCGCCGGGGCTGGCCCTGCCCTTCTCCCACGGCCGTCCCTGACTCCCCAGCTGGCAGCGCTGCCCAGAGGCGCGCTCGGGCTCCCAGCTGCCTCGGGCCTCCTCCCCCAGACTCGAGAGGGCTAAGCCCTTCTCTTCTCCTCCGTCCGGCCTGCAGCCCAGGACGGGCTTCCCCAGACGCTGGCTTGGGACTGTCTTCAACCCTGCCTTGCACCTTGGGCACGGGAGAGCGCCACCGCCCGCCGTCCCCCACCTTGTACAGGACCAGCCTTCCCCCGTGCCGCCCGTGCGCAGCCGCGCTCCGTGCCCGCCCCCAACCCGGTGTGTGCCGCGGTGATGCCTAAAGGAATGTCACAAGATTTTCGGTCTGTGTAGCTTGTTGACGCTGGCAGGGAGTTTGAGGGGAAGACCAAGGGATGGGGGAAGTTTCGGGCGCCGCGGGCAGCCGCAACCTGCTCAGGCTTGCGCAGCGGCGGCGGCGCGACTCGCAGGGTCCGCGGGAGAGCCAGACCCGTCGGGGTCGGGGTCGGGGTCCGGCCGTCTCCTTGGCGGCCGGCGGGCAGCGATGCGGCGGCGGCGGCGCGCACGCCAGGCGGTGATGACCGAACCCAGCAACAGGCAGGCGGCCAGGCTGGCAAGGAAAGACGCAGGCCCGAGCACGTAGACCACGGCCAGGTCCCGCGGGGCGAGCGGCTGCGCGCAGTGGCTGAAGGCGGCGTCGGGGAAGGCAGTCAGGGGGCTGAGCCTCAGGCGCCTCGGCGACGTGCAGAGCAGCGTCTCGGCCTCTGTGGGACACGGGCACGGCGTAAGGCAGGCGGCGACAGCCCCGCCCGGCAGGCCCCGGCCCGCGTCCCCGACCGCTCACCTGCCGCTGGCGGCGGGTGCCGGCGCAGCCAGGTGCACAGCGGGCGCAGCGCGCAGCTGCAGGCCCAGGGGTTGCCGCGCAGGCGCAGCGAGTCGAGGGCGGGCAGGCCGGCCAGTAGGCCAGGCGTGAGCGCCGTCAGCGCGTTGTCCTGCAGATTGAGTGCGCGCAGCAGCGGGAGCGCGCTCAGCGCTGCGGGCTCTAGGCGCGCCAGCCGATTGCCAGCCAGTGAAAGGGTGCGCAGCGCGCGCAGCGGCGCGAAGGTGCCGGGCGCCAGCACTTCCAGCTGGTTGGCGCTCAGGTCAAGCTGTTGCAACGCGCCCAGGCCCCAGAAGGCCCGCATGTGCACGGAGCGCAGCCCGTTCTCGCGCAGGTCCAGGCGCAGTAGCGCGCCCGCGCCCGCGAAGGCACCGGGCGGCAGCGCGCTCAAGCGGTTGTGGTCCAGCAGCAGCGCGCTCACGCGCCGGCTCAGGCCGGCGGGCACAGCGGGCAGCGCGAGGGCCGAGCAGTTGGCCTGGCCGCCCGGCGCGCACGCGCATGCCTCGGGGCAGTCCGGGTCGCCCCGGGGCCCCGAGGGGAAGGTTGTGGCTGGTGCTTGGGCCCAGACTGGCCAAGGCGACAGCAACACCAGCAGCACCAGCAGCAGTAACGGCGGAGGCCGCGAGGAAAAGGGGCTCCGCATAGGGGCAGCTCTGGAACCCGCGGCGGGAGGCCTGCTGCCCTGCGTCCGCGGAGCCCGTGAGTCCTCGAGCCCGTTCCTGCGGCGCCTGCATAAATATTAACTCTGGCCCGAGCGCAGGCAGTTCCTGTCCCACAGCTGGTCCCGCGCTTGGGGCGGGGGCCGGGCACACAGCCAACGCCCGGCACTGCCTTCCACCTGTCCCGGAGCTCTGGGCTCCTATCGGCTCAGCGCCAGCCGCGGGACTATCAAGACCACCCCACCCCCGGGACTATCAAGACCACCCCACCCCCGGCCCGCCTCGTCCACAACCCGGCGCCGCTGAGGCCTGAGCAGCAGGGCCACACCCTCCCGCACCCACCGAACTCGCGGATGCAACACACACACACACACACACACACACACTGCACCTTGTGCGCCCTGCTCCTCACCCAGCCGTGGCAAAGTGACCCCGCCACACACATACGGAGTGGCGCCTATGCAGGGACGGTCCCATTCCAACGGTGGATGACTGATGGGGGCCTGAGCTCGAGAGAGAGGCCTTGGGGTGGAGGAGGCACTGCACACACAGGCAAGGAAGGTACTGCCTGCCCTCCCCTCCCCGCAAAAGCTTTCCTGAAACCTCAAATGGAGGGTGTGAGTGCAGTGGGGACCAGGCAGCAGCCCCAGTCCTGCTGTCAAATGCCACTCCCTTTGGAGTTGCCAGTTTCACGTCCTGTCCTGGGGTTTTCCCAAGGTGAGGGTGGGCGGGCAGGGGCCCAGGATCACTCACGGCTTCATGGGACAAAACAGCAGGAAAGTGCAGGGAGAGGCTGGGCTGACTGGCTGTGGCAGGAGACAGGGGAAACACCAGGGGTGTGTTCTCCTGTCTTGGGGCTAGGGGACAGCAGGGGTCTGGTGTAGGGCCTGGGCTCCCCTCCCTCCACTGATGATCAAAGGCCCTGTGCGCCACGCACCTCCCATGATGCAGCCTCAGGTAGACTGTGGGAAGCCAGCAAGGGACACAGCCACAGCCACCAAATACTGTTTAATCCCCTCCCCAGCCACCCTCATCCCTCCTCAGGTGGCAGTGGGGGCGGTGGCTCCTCTAGAGAAGCCTCCATGGGGATGTGGTCCTCCAGGGGCGGCATCGCGGAGGCCTCCAGGTCGGAGTCCACGAGGTGGGACTCCACGTGCACCTCATGCAGGTCCATGTGATCTTCCTGGACCCCAAAATGCCCCACCATCCTGCACAACATGGGCCAGGTCAGCCCCGGCCGGCGGGGCCTGGACCACCGGGGCAGGCCAGCCCTTGGGGACATGCCTCTCCACTCCACTATGAATTGCACTTCCAGTGAGGGGGCAGCGGGGACCCGGCTCACCCTTGGGGCCCTCTGCCACACTCACCTGCTGTCCATGTTTCCGGGGCATGTTTCACTGAAGGGACAGAGGCAAGCATGAGTCCTGGAACAATGCTGGGGTCCCCATGTACCTCTCCCCAACACCACCTGAGAACTGCCCTTCCCAGTCCCAAGTGACAACCCACCTAAGGGGCAGAGTCCCCTCATGGCAGGACCAGGGGCCCAGAGCAGGCAGCATGGTCTCACTCCCACCACGCCTGGCCCTGTGGCTCACGCACCCTTTGGCTCTCAAGATGCCAATTGCCACGATGACCAGGGCGCAGAAGCAGCTGGCACTGACCCCTGCCAGCACCACGAGCAGGGCAATCAGGGCCTCACGGCTGAGGCCAAGGCTGCACTCGCAGTAGGTTCCAGCTGCAGAGACAGGGCCCATGTGGCCCCGGGGGCATCACCTGCCTGTGAAGGACCCCAGGTCCACCCTTGCCCTGTTGGGCACCAGAAGGACATGGACACCCCCACCTGGCCTAGGAAAGGGAGGGCCCCTGGCTGGGGACAGGGGTATGGGGGTAGGAGGAGGCACCTGCAGCAGGGATGAGCAAAAGGGACAAACATATGAGGCCCAGGGGGCTGCCGAGCAGGCAGGGGGCAGGCTGGGGACAGGGGCCCATGTCCAGCCCCTGGCCTCACCACACGCCTCTGACGGAGCTGTCGGAAGGCACTGACCTCACAGTAGGCTGTTAGGTGGGGGGTGGGGGCGGGGGCAGGGCTGCAGAGGGCCTGAGGCCAGCGTGAGCTTCACCCACCCTTGGGCGCTGGGACTTGAGGAGCCCTGCGTATGGGGCAGGTAGGCGGGCAGGTGCCTGGCCATATCTGAGTTGGGGGCAGTGGTGGGGCTGGTCCTGTGTTGTGAAGGGTGGGGCCACGTTCCAGCCCCTGGTGTGGGGGAGACTGGCCTGGTGTTCCCTCTCCCAGCTAAGAGTGCAGCGGCTCAGGCTGGGCTCTGTGCTCCAGCTGACTGCGTGTCACTGCCCCACCCAGGGCTGGGGCAGGAAGGGACCAAGGAGGGTCAAGGGGTGGGCATGTGCCCAGTTGCCCTCACTGAGTGCTTTGGGGAAGGTCTGGCTCACACTCCCAGAAAGCCTCAGGTCGGGAGGGCTGCTGGCACCCCAACTGGCACCCCAAGGGATCCAGGATCACCCAGGGACAGTCAGGGGGTACTGGCCACCTGCCTGAGCAGGACCACAGGGCACGGCTTCCCTGGGGCATCCCCCTCAGGGAGCAGGTGGCTGAGAAATACCTGCAGGCACCATCCAAAACTGCAGCCTGAACGTGTCATTAAAGTCAGAACCCACTTCCCCCGTGTCTATTCCCTCTGCAGACCAGGCAAGCACTGCCCACGGAGATCGACCACAGGCTGGCATGGTGGGGGTTAACCTCAGCCTCCTCCCTGAACCTGCTGTTCCAGGCTGGGCCCCTGCAATGTCCTCGCCTCCAAGGGTAGCAGGAGGAAACGGCCACTCCATAGCTGACCGGGGCCAGGCCTCCTGCCAGCTTGGGCCCCACCAGCCCTGGTCACCAGGGACCCCCTGTCAACACTGGTACCCTCCTGCTGGGGTCCCCTGGGACCAACCAACAGCCCTGGGCACAGCCTTTCTACTTACTGACTGATGCTGTGATCCAAGACGCACCCTGGGCTTTAGGACATGTCCGGAGATGGAACCCGAAGGAACACAGAACAAAGGGTGTGCCCAGGGCCAAGGCTGGCACCAACACCCTGACGGGCCAGCCCAGCAGGTTTACATCCTGGTTAGGACAATGGTGCACACAGCCAGGACCAGGCGGTGGCTACAGACAGTGAGATCCAGACAAGGCCACTGCCTGGAGGGCGTGGTGGGCGCCAGAGCAGTCAGAGCCCTGGCCAGGGCTAACACAGAGCTCAGGGGAGAGGGAGGTCCCTCTTTCTGTGACAACAGCACAAAGACAGCCCTGGAGTGAAGAGGAGCTGGTGGGGACAGTGACCTGGGTGCGTGAGACAAACCCTCCTTGCCTGGTCAGAAACCACAGATAGGCCGGGCGCGGTGGTCACGCCTGTAATCCTAGCACTCTGGGAGGCCGAGGCAGGAGGATCGCTCAAGGTCAGGAGTTCGAGACCAGCCTGAGCAATAGCAAGACCCCGTCTCTACTAAAAATAGAAAGAAATTAGTGGGACAACTAAAAATATATATAGAAAAAATTAGCCGGGCATGGTGGTGCATGCCTGTAGTCCCAGCTACTCGGGAGGCTGAGGCAGGAGGATCACTTGAGCCCAGGAGTTTGAGGTTGCTGTGAGCTAGGCTGACGCCACGGCACTCTAGCCAGGGTGACAGAGTGAGACTCTGTCTCAAAAAAAAAAAAAAAAAAGAAACCACAGAGAGTTCTGAAGGTACACACCTGACACCTGCTAATACCTGCCATTTCCTCTTTCAAACCCTGAGGCAAACAATTTTCTAGAGCAAGAAGGGGGTGAAGTCCTTGCCACAGGACCACCCCTCAAACAGGCCAACGCTGGAGCAGGACGGGACCTGGGCGGTGGCCCCAGGGACCAGGACAGCACAGTGGCCACCAGGAAGGGCATCTGGGGACGGTGGGGGAGGCTGGGCGTGGCTCACGGCCTGGGAAGGCACCCCGGGCAGGAGCAGGACACTGGAGGCCTCTGTCCCCAGCGAGGACAGTGCAGTCAGGCTGGATCAAGTCCTGCCTGGAAATGGCACCTTTGGGACAGAGGCCCAGGGCTCAGCAACTGTGAGCCCAGAGCCCAACCTGGGAGCGCCTGGTTCTTTTTTTTTCAGACAGTCTCACTCTGTCACCCAGGCTGGAGTGCAGTGGCATCGTCACAGCTCAGTGCAGCCTCCAACTCCTGAGCTCAAGCATCCTCCTGCCTCAGCCTCCCAGAGCACTAGGACTACAGGCATGAGCCACCCACCAGCCCGGTTCAGCTTTGAGGTGTCACAGGATGGTGCCACCTGGTGGCGAGAGCAGTGCTGGGGCTCCCAGATTCTGGCCCTTGGACAGGACCTGCCCCCCCAAGGGTTGCGGGACCCTGGTGGCCTGGACAAGGTGGGCTTCGTGGGCTGTGCTGGGGAAAGGGGAAGGCTGGTCCCCGAGCTCCTCCTCTGAGCCTGGCCCCCGGCAAGCACTGCTGCCCACACACGCGGGGCACGTGGGAGTGAGTGCGCACTCGTGAGGCCCGAGCACTGCAGCCACCCTGCGAGAGCGTGGAACAGGTGGACAAATGCCTGGGCCCTCTGGCACCAGAGCATGTCATCAGCCAGCCCCTTGCTGCCGGAGACACACGAAGTTCTCGGCTCAGGAGGTCAGCTGCGTGCCTTAGACGTTCTGATGGAGTCCCTACGCCATCCCGGCTGCACCCCAGCTCTCCCAGACCAGCACACGGCGGACACAGGCTGTGCAGGGGAGGGGGACCCCAGGGCTCCTTTCAAAGGCCAGAGAAGCAAGGATGGAGCTAGAGGTCTGGCGGGTGGCACCCAACCCCTGGGACGCCCCTGCCTGAGCTGCGGGCCCAGACATAGGCCTTCACAGGCTGGTCCCCGAACACCAGGGCCAGGGGATGGCCCAGGACACCTTTAGCAGGTTAGAGCCCAAACGCAGATGTGCAGGCCTGGGTGGCCCCCTGCCTGCTGCTGGGGACCCGAGCCCTGCGGCCGAGGTGGGGAGGCCAGTCTGGAGGGAGAACCTGAACACGCCTGTGGGGGCCCCAAAAAGCCACCAGGACAGGAAAGGATAGACTGACCTGCTTTATTCTGCAACTCTGGGGCTGGGCAGGGTCTCGGAGAGGGAAGGGGTGACCTTGGGCTGTCTACTCGGGACACACAGGTGGGGTTTGCAGGGGGGAATCTGAGCGCCTGCAGGCAGGGCCTGGCGGGCAGGAGCATCAGCTGCAGTTCTTGGGCAGGCGGTAGACGCCGGCCGAGTAGACGAGCTGCTGGTCACGCACCTTCTTCTGCAGGTAGCCCTGGAGCTCGTGCAGGTCGATCTCGGCCAGCGCAGGGCCCGTCATGACAAACATGCGGAGCATGCTGTAGATGCGCTCGAGCGACAGGCTCTCCAGGTTGGTCAGCATGGCCTGGATGTATGTCCAGAAGAGCTGGGGACAGCAGTCAGGCCACCATCTGTCAGGCCACTGCTGGGACCACTGCCGCACCCAAGCTGGCTGCCCCCCGCCCCCCACGGGGCCTGCACCACACACCAGCAGCTCCTCCTCCTTCTGGTCGGCCTGGGAGGCCATGCCTGAGTCGCTCTCCTCGTCACTGTCGACGAGCACCATGTTGTCGCGGTCCTGAGGCCGCTCCTCCTCGATGACAGAGAAGGTGCCGGGAGGCTCCTCGCGCAGCACGCCCTGCTGCAGCCACACGGACATGCGCCGCCGCAGCAGTGCCACGGGCATCTTCACCACCTTGCTCAGCTCCTCCAGGGTCCAGCTGGCTGCGTGCAGAGCGGCCCGGGACGCTGGGCAGACCGGCGAGCAGCTGCCCCTCCCCTGCCTCCCGTCAGCCCAGAGCCCAGTGGGACCTGGGCCGTCTGCCGCGCCCTGTGGGACGGGCAGGGGCGCTGCCTGCAGGCCTGAGGCTGCCCCAAATGGTGCCCACGCTGGGAACAGCGCCTCCCACAGATGGCTAGAGTGCTGCCTGGCACTGCCCCAGGGGGTGTGGGCTCACCTTGGTCCTGAAAGTACAGCAAGACCACCGCCTGCACAGGGGTCACGGCCACAGACAGGGTGCGGTCAGCCAGCTCCACGTCCATAGTCACCAGGCCCAGGGTGTGCTTCCAGCTGAGGGTCCGCATGGCCTGCAGAGGTCTGGGGTCAGCACTAGCAGCCTGGCAGGTCCTGACCAGGCCACAGGCTCTGCGGACCTGTCCCCGGCCCCGCCCCCGTCCCCCGGCAGGCGAGAGCCCCAGACAGGGTTCTGGCCCCCACCTCCTCAGCCGCGTGATGCAGCAAAGGGCCACTGCTACAAGTTGTGTCCTCGAGGGCCATCTACATAGGAACCCCCAGGACCCTGGAATGCGCCCCCGCTGAGACACAGGGTCAATGCGGGTGGGAGCAGGTAAGATGAGGTCACACTGCGGTAGGAAGGGCCCTAACCCAACAGGACTGGGCCCTCGTGAGAAGGAAAGATGCTAAGACAGCAGGCAGGGAGCAGGCCACCGTGGAGACAGCAGCAGAGACTGGGGTGAGCGGCCACACCTCACCCCAAGCCAAGAAACGGCAGGATTGCCGCCAACACCAGAAGCTGGGGGAAGAGGGAGGACTGTCCAAGAGTGTGGCCCCGCGAACACCTTGATCTTGGGTTTTCAGCCTCCAGAACCGAAACGACATGTTTCTGCTATTTTACGACACTTTGTTACAGCAGCCACAAGAAGTGAGCAGATCTGGTGCCAGGAGGGGGAGCTGCTGTGACGCAGAAGCAGCTCTGGAACCAGGCAACGGGCAGACGCTTGAAGAATTTTGAGATCATGACGATGAAAAGCGAGACTACGGCGGGGAGAGTGCTGGTGGCAACACTCCTGGGGAGGGCTCGGGTCACACGGCATCGTGGACAGAGCATCAGTAGAAAGACGGACATCACAGGTGAGTCTCAGACAGAAACAAGCAAGGAGCTGCTGTGACTGGAGGGAAGTGGCAGGAAACTCTGCCGATGGTGTTCACGCTGGGTGGACTCGAACTTGGAGTGATGCGCCTGGATGTGCAGCTGAGACGTCCAAGCCAAGGGTGGAGGGGCAGCCTGGCCTCTCCCGGCTCACACGGGACGGAAGAGAAAGCAGCTTTGGAGCAAGGAGGAACCAATGCTTCATCTGGAAAATGCTCAGCCTGTCCAGGTGGCTCTGCAGACGTGGCCAAGGGTGTGGCTAAAGAGGTGTGTGACCAGGTCCGACCACCTCAGAAGCCAGGAACAGGAGGGGTCTCCAGGGAAGGTCTGTGGAGGACCCTCTCACCTGACCTGGACACCCGTGAGCTGCGTCAGAAGCCAAGGTTTCTGAGAATTTTGTACCAGCAGAAACGCCAAGAGCCTGGCCTGCGAGGGACGGGAGTGGGTGACTCAGAGCAGAGCCACCGACGCAGAGGCCTGGGCCGACGGGGCGGCTGCCCTGCAGGGACAGAGCACAGAGCTGGTGCTGGAGCCTGTCATCGGGCCTCGAATCTAACAGAAGCTCCCTCGCTGGGTGGGGACCTGCCTGGGACTCCTGACCTCTTCTTCCTTCCAGTCTCTCCCTGCGGGGGCGGAAATGTCTGTCCCACCCTTGTCTCACTGTTGCATTTTTCCCACCATTGCGTTTTTGAAACATAATTTGCTGTCTGATTTCACAGGTTCACAGCTGGAGAGGAATTTTCCCCAAGTCCCATCCACACCTGATTTAGATGCTATTTAGATGCCGAGATTTGGGGTCCTGTGTTGACAATATTTAGAGGAGATTTTAGATTTAGAGTTGATGCTGAAACGGTTCGAACTTTGGGGATGCTGGGACGGGGTGAAAGCATTAATATTCTGCATGTGAGAGGGATATGAATTTGGGGGCTGCAGGGCAGACTGTTACGGGTTGAATCATACCCCCTCCAAAAGATACGTTACATTCCTACCACTCAGTACCTCTGACTGCGATCTTAATTTGAAAGCCCATAATTAAAGGCATAGTTGGTGAAGATGAGGCCACACTAACAGCGTGAGCCGTTAATCCAATGACTGGTGTCCTTGTAAGAGGGAGATTTGAACACAGAGACACGGGGAGAACGCCGGTGCCACGTGAGGCTGGAGACAGACGCCGCAGTGACGCACACACGAGCCCAGGATCTCCTGGAGCCACAAGAGGCAAGGAAGGGTCCTCCCCTAACACCCTGGGGTCTCCTGACACTTTGATTTGCACTTCTGACCTCCGTGTGACAACGGATTTCTGTTCTTCCAAGCCCCTGGCCTGTGGTCCTCCGTTACGGCAGCCCAGGACACAAGGCAGCTGCTCTGTGGGCCACGTGCCCGAGTCCTCCAGGCTCCCTGGGCTCTTCAGGGAGAGTGAAGGCAGTCAGTTGCTTTCCTTGGTCCCCACTCGGGCCCCATGGCTGTGACTCTGCCTGACAGCCCACGGCAGGGCGGATGTGAGGTGAGCACAGGAGCAAACGGACACTCTGGGCTGTGTGTCCGGCGGCGAGTGTCCGGCAAAGGCCTCAGGTGGAGCTCTGCCGGCAGGAGGCAGAGGCATAGCCCCGGGGCCCTCCTGGGCCACACCAGCATCCAGCTGGGGTCAAGACAAAGGGCACTGGAGTGTGGCTATCCCAGCACCTCAGGCCTGAGCCATGAGACATGGCTGAGCCACACCTGGCACCCAAGGCGGGGCCCTGGGAGAAGGGCCAGGGGGCCCTCACCTGGCAGGGACTGGAGAGGAGGCCTCATACCAACAAGGCAGCCAGAAGGGACAGGGGAGGGCGCCGAGCATGTGGGACTGACCACACAGATGACGTCACCCAGGAGGGCGTGGGCATGGGGCTTGCAGGCTCCAGCGAGACACGAGGCCACAGCGCAGGCCGGAGCAGGATGCGCCAGGGGTTGCCAGCAGCCGACCTTCCCACAAAACCACGCAGACCCTCGGCAGGCTGCAGAGGGCACCTGGCCCTTCCAGAACCGGATCTGAGGCTCCGAGGGAGGCAGCAGCCCTCCCAGCCACTGTCCCAGTGCAGCCCCAATGCAAGCACTGTTCGGCCTCCCCATCCCGCCCCGTCCCCTGCCTGGGCCCCTCCCCACGTCCGTCTCTGGGAGGACGCGTCCCCCTTGCTCTCTGAGTGGACTCGCCCTCCTGTACTGTGCAGCCCCTAGGAACAGGTTTCTCCACCTGTACACGGACCCTTCCCTTTGCTAGACAGGAAGAGAAAACACCTCTGGACCCAGCGCCGCCACCACAGCCAACCTGGAGAAGCTGCTGACCCTCCAGCCGCCTGCCCGCCTCCCGGCTGCTCCATCCCGAGGCTGCCACTCAGGCCCTGGCCACTGGCCCGTCCACCTCCTGGGGCTTTGCCAGGTGCTCCTGGGCTGGGGTCTGCAGCCCGGATGCCTGCTGTGTCCCAGGACCCTCCTCACACGCCTTCCGCTCGCTCCACTGGGTGCCCGGCTCCCCCAGGATCTGCGTGCTCGCGGGGCCACACCCGAGGCCTCACCGGCCCCTCCAGTCAGGAGTCTGCTTCTCCACCTGCCCAGAACCCGGGACAGCACCCTGACTCCTTCCTGTCCCCAACACGTCTCCAACTGCCCGTCGCCTCAGAAGGACTTCTGAACTTGGCCCCCAGCCCCCGCTCCCTCAAACTGGCCACCACATCATGCCCCTGTCTCCTGTGCCTGGGAGTGCCAGGGCTCATGTGCTAACTGCAGCTGACACCGTCACCCCAGCACACTGTCCCGTCCCAGCGCCCTCCAGACCAGGGCCGTCTCTGTCCCACACACCTGCTCCCCCCCCAGACACAGTCCTGGTCCCCGAGCGAGGCTGGCACCTGGGAAAGCAGCTTTCAGGGACATAAACCTGGGGGTGGGGCTAGAGCTGCAGAGTGACGCCCAGGGCAGCGAGGCGGCCGGTGGCCCTGACACGCTCCCGGCTCTCACGTGAGTGACGCAGGCACCCAGAGCCCCGGTCTGAGAGGCAAGAGGCAGAAGAGGAAGAGCAGCTCAGAGGGAGGGGCTTGCTCTGCCGCAGGGTCCCAGGGAAGTGGCCGAGCACAGCCCCCGAGCGTGGGGCTCTCAGGCCCCACTCCACGCGCACGGGATGCCCGGAAGGGCCGGGAGAGGGGCGCTGGGAGCCGCTGGCCGTGAGGGTGCGGTGGTACCTTCAGTTTCTCGTACTTCTTGCAGTAAGTGTCCAGGGCGGCCCTGATGTCCTCGGGGACTTCCAGCTTCTCGTCCTTGAACGGGGGCCAGAACTCACTGGACAGGATGACAGCGTAGACCCCGAACGGCGGCTGCTCCTCTGCAGGCCGCTTCTCGTCCTCCTCGCGAATGTTGGCATTGATGCGGCGGGAGTCTGCCATGTCCTGAGGGGGACGCAGGCTCTCACCCTGGGCACGGGGGGCCTGAGAAGGGGGCACCCATGGGAAGGGGCCCTGGGGTGGGTGGTGCCCTGGGGAGGGAGGGGTGTGCCCTGGGGTGGGGACCCTAAGGTGGGTTGTGCCCTGGGGAGGTGGGAGGCCTGGGGGGGGAGTGGGGAGGGGGCCCCCTGGGGAGGGGCCCTTCGGGGCGGAGCCCTAGGAAGTGGGGCGGGGCAGGCACCCAGGGTGCCCACCTTCAGCATGACCTCGCAGAAGTGCATGGGGGCCTCCCCGAAGCGCAGCTTCAGCAGCTCCACATTGCGGATCTCCCTGGAAGACAAGTGTCTGGGGAGGGGGTCGTGGTGTCCCCCCGCCCTGACTAGCACCCGCGACGCAGCACCAGGGCTCTCCCTGGGCCGGGCGCCCGCACAGGTACCCGCAGTGCTGGGACAGCCCGGGCCGGGAAGGCAGCGCCTCCCTCCAGACGTGGCGTGGATGGCAGGGCCCCTGCGCCCCTGGAGCAGCCAGCGGCCTCACCGCTCCGGGCTGAAGCTGAACTGGTGCAGGAGCCGGTCGGCCAGCAGGGAGCGGTACTCGTTGATGAAGAGGTCCTTGCTGCCGTAGATGCTGACCAGCAGGCTGATGATGTCCGAGGAGCGCCGCTTGGAGCTCGACTTCCCTGCGCGGCACCGGGGCGGGGCTCCACTGGCACCTTGGCAGAGACAGGGACGCCAGCAGCGCCCGCCCCGGGCAGCTTCTCGTCCGCGCCCTCGGATGGGAGCGACCCAGCGCCTTTGGCAGACCTGGGGCAACAGCTCTCATCCCCGGCCCCACCCATCTGACGGGGATCTCCCTGGGCCCCCAGCCAGGCTTGGGGGACAAAGCACAGGTCCTTTGGTTGCCCCCTCAGAGACCCAAGATGCACCGTCTGTGCCGGGGCTGGGCCTGGGCAGGTGCCCCACAGCCTCAGAGGCCCCCAGAGTGAGGCCAATCGCAGTTGGGGTGGGGGTGCACAGGGCCCCCATGACCCTGCATCTCCACCAGCTACAGCAGCAGGCAGGGGACACCCCACTGCTCACACGAGGGCGGGGCAGGCAGGGCACCCTCCTAGGCTGGAGTGACCAGACAGCCACAGGGGTACAAAGCCAACTGAAAACCCATCCGAGCCACCTGGGTGCTGAGCAGAGCCCTGACCTCTGACCCCTCAAAGCCCTGATGCAGTGGCACAAGTGGCACCATGCCGGAGACCAGAGCCCCAGTGGACCCGTGGCCGGGGAGCGAGCGGACCTGGGTCAGCATCCACAGGGTCGGGCACCCAGTCCTCGGGCTCGCCTGCGTCGTCCTCGCTGTCCTGGCCAGTCTCCAGGCTTGCCGGGTCCGTCTTGGACAGCTCAACAGCCAGGTCTCCCGTCCCATCCGAGTCCCCCGTCAGCCCAGCCACAATCTGCCGCACTGTGTCCTCCCGTGTCCTGCGGTGAGAGCACTGCTGCGGCCCAGCGTGCACAGCCCTTGAGGCTCCTCCGGCGGCTCCCCCTAAGCCCTGGCCAGGCCACGCCAGCACGACTGACCACACCTCTATGGCCAGGGACGACTGGCCACATCACAAAGACCAGGCCAGTCATGGCCGGGAAGCAGCAAACGAGTCCAGGGCAGGTGCCAGATGGCCCCTGGCTCTTCCTGCTCAGGTCCCGGGACCACTGTGCCCTCCAGCTGCCCGACGGGTTTGTGGGCAGCTGTGCCCGGGCACCGTTCAAAGACATTCTCCACCGAACGTCCCAAGGAAGTCTCCGTTCCTTGAGACAGCACAGAGCCCACTCTTGCCCCGAGTCGCCCCGGGCGGCCGAGCAAAAGAGCCTCTCTCTGTGCTAGACAGATGAGGAGGGAGGGGAACCAAGGACGGGCTGAGGCAGGCCCCTGCCAGGGGGACACAGCGACGCCGTGACAAGGACAGGAGACCAGCACTGGCAAGAGGAAAGAAGCCCCTCCCCTGAGCCCGCCCACTTGGCCCAGCCACTAGAACCAGAGATCGGCAGGATGAGAAACCCCCGAGTCCCGGTGGCTTCCCAGGCCGCCACAGCCCTCACCTCAGGTAGCGGCGGATGGGCTCACAGGCCACCTCCAGAATGACCATGGAGGGGTCTAGCACACGCAGGGCCTTGATGGCAGAGATGTAGAGGGTGATGATGTCACACGTGTTGACGCCTACAGCCAGGGGGAGAAGCTGGTGGTCATGCAGTGCCCGGGACAGCAACCTCCCTGGTGCCAATGCCTAGGGGGCAGGCAGCCCCACCGGTCAGGGGCTCTACAGGGCACCCCTGCAGCCTCATTCCCCAGGGAGCCACTCCCCTGTCCCCCTCCCCACCTCCACCCGCTCACAGGTGCTTTCTCCAGAACTTTCCAAGAATCAGGCCGGCACTTGCCAGGCAGTCTGTTCTCGCAGGACCACATACCACCCCCCAGGCCAAATCAGTTGGGGCCCACTCCCTTCAAAGAAAAAAAAGGTGATGGTCACCCCAGCTCCCCCAAGACCTCAAAAAACAGCTTCTTAACCCATGTTTTAAACCTATAAACCCAGGGCTGGGAAACCAGGCGCCAGGATCCCTGCATGTGGGCACCCTGGTGAGCAACCGAGCCCTGAGTCGAAAGGCCAGTTGCCAGCAGCCCACAAATGGCACCTGGGTGGAGGAGCCGAGTCTCCAGGGCAGACTTGAGGGAAACGAGGAGCTGCTGCCTCTGGTCAGTCCTCTCTAGACAGTACTTGAGGTCCTCGATGGCTGGCCGGGAGTCTGGGAAGTCTGTGAGCAGAGGGACATCCTTCAGGAACACGCCTGTGTGTGCACACATGCAGCCTGGTGCAGAGTGTACTCAGTGTGTGAGAGGACACACAGGCCCACGGGCCCTGTGACAACCATCAGACCACTGGTAGGTGCTGTCACCCTTGATGCTTTCATATGCTGATGCAGGTGACAACTCCACGGGACATACAGACAGAGGGACACCCAGGGGCCAGCCCCAAGCAGGAGCCAACACTGAGGGAGCAGAGGGGTGGATGCCCAGAAGCACCAGTCCAGCACCTGCCACTCCTGCCCTGCTTCAGACACCAGGCCGGGGCCCGCGGTGGGGAGGGGCTGCTCGGCTCCCCACCTCGCCAGAGTCAAAGGCAAAGGCGCCGGGAACCAAGGTGTGGCTGTCGCGAGGACACAGCAAAGTCCCTGGGAAGGCTCCCTGACAGGTAGGTAGGCCCTAAGGGCAGTGGGGCAGGTGTGTGTCTGACCTCGGATGATGCTGAAGAGCTCCTCGATGCGCAGGCTGGCGTAGATGCGGTAGAAGAACCTCTGCACGTGGCAGCGCCAACGGCGCAGGGTGTTGCCAGCCTCAGGGGACGCAGGCCTGGCAGGGCTGTCCTGCAGGAACACCTTGCCGAGCCAGCCGACCACCCTCTCGATCCACTGTCAGGAGAGCACTGGTGTGTGGAGGTACTGGGGGTGAGCCCCCCCGACCCACAGGGTGGGAAGAGCTGCACAGCCACCCACCCTGTTGGCCAGGCCCCGGAGAAGCCCCAAAGGCCACTTGTGTCTGGAGGCTAGGAGCACATCAGAATCGCAGGACAGAGGCCACAAAGGGGCACCTGGGCCCTCTGTCAACCCCCACACCCTCTCGTACACATCAGTCATCACGCATCTGTGGAAACAGTGACCCCAGCGTGAGACACTGACGGACACGCACGGCCTGTGTGCTGTGCCTAGTGGCACACTTGCCCCCACTTAAGTGGATAAACCTGTCTCTGGGACTAGAGTCGTGAGTAGCCAGTCTCCGCCCTGTGCAGACAGTGCAGCACACAATGAAACTGTGTGAGCGTGTGCAAATCCACAGGAGCCGTGTGGACTGCCACACGGACCCACAGACCAGCTGACTGACCTCGAGACCACCCGGACAGTTCACCTTTTCCACTCTGCTTCTGGGGCACAGTGCAGCTACCCCAGCTGAGCCTCCAGGACGTGTGCCCACTCTAGACCGCCCCTGGGGGACACCCACTTTGAATCACTCCTTCACAGCTAATCTGTATCCAGGATCAGATGGGTGAGAAGTGGGAGCCAGGCAGACAGCCCCACATGGCCGGGCCTGGCTCTCCCACAACTCTGGGAGCCCAGAGCAGAGCCCCAGCCCACACCCTGGCAGCGCAGGACATCGCAGCCCACAGTGTGGGGTGGTTCAGTCCACAGGGAAACGGCCAAGTAAGCCCACACTCAGGTGGGGCAGCAAAGAGCAAGAGAGGGTGCAGGTCCGGCCTCGCCAAGCCTGCTCGGGGAAGCCCCCCTGGGGTTCCCAGCCCTTGCACTGCTTCCAGCCATGGGATTCTGCGCAGACTTGATGAGCACGTCCCAGAAGTGTCCTCGGTGGCACTGGGGCCCAGAAATACTGGCCTCTACCCAGTACTAAGACAGCTCCAGGCCGGGCGCGGTGGCTCACGCCTGTAATCCTAGCACTCTGGGAGGCCGAGGCGGGCGGATCATTTGAGCTCAGGAGTTTGAGACCAGCCCGAGCAAGAGCGAGACCCCATCTCTACTAAAAATAGAAAGAAATTATATGGACAGCTAAAAATATATATAGAAAAAATTAGCCGGGCATGGTGGCGCCTGCCTGTAGTCCCAGCTACTCGGGAGGCTGAGGCAGTAGGATCGCTTGAGCCCAGAAGTTTGAGGTTGCTGTGAGCTAGGCTGACGCCACGGCACTCACTCTAGCCCGGGCAACAGAGTGAGACTCTGTCTCAAACAAAACAAAACAAAACAAAACAAAAACAAACAAACAAACAAAAAAACTAAGACAGCTCCAGCCACCACCTGGACCTCCATGCTCTGGATGATTCTACAACCAAGGTGTCAGATTTCCCAGAAAGCTATTGCGCAGTCCCAGGGGGCGCAGCCCAAGAGGTGGTCCTTACCTTGTGGAACTCGCGCAAAAAAGAACGCTCGTACTCGCCCCGGCAGCGGTCCTCCATCCTCTCCCGGGTCACCTGGTGCAGAGTGGTGGTCACAGCCTCGGCACTGACCCGTTCCAGCAGACTGAGCCTGTGTCTAGAGGAGAGTCCTGCCGATGGAGCACTCAGCACACACCAGCCCCTCACCCAGTGGCCGCACAGCCAGGTCAGCCCCGACTACAAAGCACACGCAGTACACACACCTCCCCACGTGCTCAGGGGCAAGAGAACAACTGTACTAAGGGCTTAGCAGACAGCACTGCAAGGTTCTGCCCTCCCTGCACAGGCAGGGACACTGGCCTCCCCATGTGAGCAGCGGGAGCGGGGGCCCAAGCCTCATCTCATAGAAATGGCTCTGAAACAACTAAATCGGTTGCTACCCTGGCTGCACAGTTTGTGTCTTTTTTTTTTTTTTTTTTTTTTGAGACAGAGTCTCGCTTTGTTGCCCAGGCTAGAGTGAGTGCCGTGGCGTCAGCCTAGCTCACAGCAACCTCAAACTCCTGGGCTTAAGCGATCCTGCTGCCTCAGCCTCCCGAGTAGCTGGGACTACAGGCATGCGCCACCATGCCCGGCTAATTTTTTCTATATATATTTTAGTTGGCCAGATAATTTCTTTCTATTTTTAGTAGAGACGGGGTCTCGCTCTTGCTCAGGCTGGTCTCGAACTCCTGACCTTGAGCGATCCACCCGCCTCGGCCTCCCATACAGTTTGTGTCTTTCAGTGCAGACTCTGGCCTATAGCAGCAAGGGGATCAGCAAGGGGATCGAGAAAGAACGTTTCCGTGTAACTTTCACCCGGATGCATCCAGCAGAAGCCCTTCAGGGCCTGACCAAGCCCTGCCAGCAACAGGCCCATTCCCTCCACCCACCAGAGATACTCTGTCCCAGATAGCTACATTGCTGCCACTTTGTTCAAGGGGACAAAATCACCACAAATGGCCACCCACGGCGTGACAGTCACCAAAGGGCTACAACAGGACTTGGCTCTAACAACAAAAACCCTTTCCTCTGCGAGGGACTGGGAGGGAAACCTGCTTGTCCGAGTGCTGGCCTAATCTCCCTGCCACATTCTGGAGAAAAATCCCTGTCGCTACTCACAATTACAGGGCACGGAATTCCCTTGGAGATAAACAGCACTCTTCCCCGAGAAAGTCTACAAAACGCACAGGAGAATCCTGCAGAGCCCAGTAAGTTCAAAATCAACAAGAAATCTGCTGCTGCAGACACAGGCCACGTGGGGCCTTTGCACGGGCAAAGCGTGGAAACCCTGGGCTAGGTGCAAATGACAGGAGACACCTGTGTCCAGGACATACTGCACAGGGACCCCTGAGACCCTCCCTCTGTCATGTCCTTGGCTATCAGGACAAGCGGCAGAGATCCCCCAGCCAGCTCACCAGCTCTATTCACAGGCCACCTAGACCCAGGGGAGGGTGGGAAACCAGACGGAGCAGGGACACAATACTCACAGGACCTGGCTGAGCTGGTGGAACTGCTCCAGTGCCTGGCGACACCAGCACTGCTGCTTGTCACTGCCGCATCCTGCACACAGCGGGCTCTGCAGGAGCCGGTAGTACCGGCGGCGGGCATACCGGCTGTCCAATTCCCCCTCCAGTTCCGGGTCTGTGCCCCCCTCGCCCTTCCTCTTACTCTGCATGTAGACTCTCAAGAAACGCCCATAGAGGCGCTGGATCATCTCTTGGAAGGTTCTGGGGGTAGAAAAGAACAGGACTCCCCGCAACATGGTGTGGACCTTTTCCCGAAGCCCCTGAGCACCGGTGCCCATCAACAGGCCCAGGCGAGTCCATTTCTCCAGAAGCTCCAGGCTACGCAGGTAGGGATCCAGGCGGCTTTCCAGCAGGCCGAAAGCGTCGAGGAGCAGCAGAAGGCACTGGGGCTCATCGGCAGTGTTCTCGCGTTGCGAGATGGTATTCCAGAACTCCGGGGAGATGTTGGCCTGCAGGTCGTTTTGCAGCACCTCGACAAACCACTCCTCCAAGACTGAGTGCAGACCGTGGCACCTCAGAACCTCCACCGCTGCCCGGAGCTCCTCCTCCTTTGGCGGGACCGCACCGCTGGTCCGGGAAGACGCCTGGAGTGCAGAAAACCGTGAGGAGAGGGAAGCACGGCGTAGAGGTGGGTGGAGGCTGCGGAAACCCCGCTGCCCATCGTCCGCGGCGCACGGATGTTGGGCCGAAGCTAGGAAAGGGCTGCCAGGGGAGCCGAACGAAACGCAACGGTGGACAAAGGAGGCAGGGCAGAGGGGGACGACGGATGGGGCCCGTATGACCTGAGGGTGGATGCCCTAAAGCGTGTAGGGTCCAGGGAACCCCGCGCGGGCCTCACCAGCCCCAGAGCAGCCGGCGGAACCAAGCCGGTGCTCACGGTATTCCAGGCCACCAGCAGCTCCTGTCCAGGCCCGGGGTGGCCGTCTCCCTCCGCCGCCATCGCCGCCTCGGCCATCTGCGCCCACCAGCTCTCAGATCCGCCCGACGCCGTGCGCGGCGGTGACGCAGGGCTGGGCGCGGCGGTGACGCCCGCGAGGCGCGCGGCGGTGACGCTCCAGGCCTGCGCCGTCGGGAGGCTGTGCGCAGGCGCGGCGGCGCTGGCCGCGGCGGTTGGCGCGGCGGGCGTGCGGGCGGCGGCGACCATGACCCAGCAGGGCGCTGCGCTGCAGAACTACAACAACGAGCTGGTCAAGTGTGAGCGGCGCAGCGGGGGCGGCGGGCCGGGGGCCGGGGCCTGGTTCTTTTCTCTTTTTTGGCACAAACGTAGTGGGGTTTTGTTAGGATGTGGCCGGGTGCTGGGTCTGTCCGCGCGGGTCTCCGGCCGCCGCACCTGCCGCTCTCGGGCGTCGTGCGGTTGAGTCCGGCAGAGGCGGCGGCCCGCGCACACCGCGCCCAGCCCTCACCAGCTCCCAGGCCCGCGCGCGCTCGCGAGCTGGCTCGGGTGGAAGGACGGAGCGGGGCCGCCTGCGCGCCCTGGGCCCACGCAGCCGCCGCCTCCGCCCCCAGGCATCGAGGAGCTGTGCCAGAAGCGGGAAGAGCTGTGCCGGCAGATCCAGCAGGAAGAGGACGAGAAGCAGCGGCTGCAGAATGAGGTGAGGCAGCTGACAGAGAAGCTGGCCCGCGTCAACGAGAACCTGGCACGCAAGATCGCCTCTCGCAACGAGTTTGACCGGACCATCGCGGAGACGGAGGCAGCCTACCTCAAGGTGGGGCTCTGGACGGCTCTTCCCCCGACCCCGCAGTCCAGGCCAGCGCGGGGCCGGGGGGCGGCGTCCACGGCAGGGCGTCGGGACCGTGGCGTGGGGCTTCCAGCTGTGGGCAGGCCCAGGGAGGGACGAGGACCGTGGTGCTCTCTGTGGTGCCGGGTGCATCCGTCTGTGCACCTCAACCGTGTGGTTCTTTCTGCTCAGAACGTCAAGAGGTGGGCAGAGCCAGCCCACCCTGGCTTTGGGTCAGACTGGGGAGGGAAAAAAGGGCTCTGCTGCCTGTCGGCCGGTTCCCTCAGATTTGCTCTTCCCAGGCAGGGCCTGTTGGCTACAGCACCCACAGCCAGGTCCTGGCACCCAAGTGTGAGGGTTAGGATGCGGCTGTGGGACCTTCTCAGCAGGAGAGACAGTGACAGCTTTCTCGTTTCTCTGCTCCTAGATCCTGGAGAGCTCACAGACGCTGCTTAGCGTCCTGAAGAGGGAAGCCGGGAACCTGACTAAAGCTACGGCTTCCGACCAGAAGAGCAGCGGAGGCAAGGAGAGTTGACCAGGCCATGAGTGGGGCCTGCCTTAGCTGTGCCCACCTTGATTCAGCCCCCAAGTCTGTCCTTAAAGAGTTTCTGTTCTTCATGGTAGCCCAGCTGCCTTCTCTCACTGTTTCAGGTGCCAAGAGGGGCAGCTGCCAACCTCTGCTGGCATCGGGTAACAAGAGAAGCCCTGGGCACAGCCCACGGGGGTGGTCCTAGCTTCATGTGCACACAGGCTGTGGGGACAGTAGGCTCCAGGTCAGCTCTGCAAGGGGTTCTAAGGCGCCCACACACCCCTGGGCTGCCAGGGAGTCCCCTCACCTTGTCCCTCCTCAGCCAGCAGGGGCCCAGGCCAAGCAAAGGGGGCAAAGGGTGGGGGTGGGGGCCCTCCCTCATCCCAGAACCCACCTCAGGGCTCACCCCTGTGACCGTGTTAATAAAGATTGTCTTTGTAAAGACCTGTGCTGGCCTGCTGCCTCTGCCTACCCTGTGGTGGGTATGGGGCTGCTGGACACCCCCGGAGCACAAGCCCCTGCACAGCTGCCGTGGCTTCTTGTGGGGAGGGGAGAGGGGAGTCTGAAGTGGCTTCCCCGTGGCTGCCGCACTGGCTTCGGGGACGCAGAGCTGAGGGTGCCCATCTGCCCAGGTCAGCCCCAGCCCTTGGCTGTCCCTCGCAGGGCTGCTGGTCTCCCCCAGCCCTAGTCCTTCTGTGAGTGGCTGTGCTCACAGGTCCTGCTCTCTACCACAGCCTGGGGTCCAGGGAAGAACCTGGCCCAGGGAGACGGCTGGTGGCTGCCAAGTGTGTGCACCAGCTGCTCTGGGCTCAGGTCCCTCAGCAAGGACTGGGTGGCTGTGGTCACCCCTGTACCCATCCTCAATTTCACGTTCTGCTCGGCCTGATGGCACCACTGCTGCTGCCAGAGCCTGGTGTTCCTTCCTTGGGCACATGCCAGGCATTGCCCACTTCCATCATTTCACCCTGGGGCCCTGCCTCCCTCTTGTCCCTGCACCTGTAGCCACCAAGGCCCAGCTGCCTGGGGTCTGGCCTGGAACGGGAAGGAGTCCAGAGAAAGCTGGGTCCCCTCCCAGGGAAACACCAAAAACTCTCCTTCCTCCCTAGTCTGGCCAGCCAGAATCTCTGCTCGGGTCTGACTTTCCAGGAGGGACACAGACACTTGCCTGCAATGCCTGAGTCTGTTTTGCCTGTGGGTCGTCATAGCCTTGCTGCAGGCTCCTGTGGGTGGGGGGCTTTCTGAGCCCTGCGGGGTGCTCTGCCCACTCTGGACTCCCGTGCTGCCCTCCCGCTTCCCCATTTCTTGGCTCCTCAGGGAAGCCACTGCAGGCCGGACGGCCGCAACACTCACCCTCCCACCCGGGCTCTAGGCCCCAGATGGACAGCACACCTAGGGTCCCACCTCCCCCTGTGCCAGCTCTGGGAGGCTGGGGGGCTGGGTAACGGACTATTGAAGGGAGGTCAGAGCCTGGACCATCGGGACCACAAGGGGCTGAATCCCTACCACGTGACCACATACTGAGCGGCCCCCTCCCTGCATTCCTGCCCTGGTCCCCCCCACCCCACTTTGGGCTGAGGACCACACGGAGAGGCAGAGGCGGCCTTGTCAGTGCTGTTTATTGAGTCCGTTGTCAGAGGCACAAAGGGCAGCTGAGCTCCACCATGAAGGGAATGTGGCTGGGGACAAGGGCCTTAGGGTCCCGCCCAGAGCAGGCAGCCAGGACAGGCCTTCACCCCAGACATGCCCCACAGCCCATGGGAGGCAGGCTTGGCGGGCAGGACGGAGAACAGCCTGGTGCAGAATCTGCTCAGGCCCCCACCTGGTCACAGACAGGTCACCACCCTGCAGGACCCTGGCCCTCCCCCACCTCTGCTCTTCCTTGGAGCCCCCAAACCAGGGCCAGGGGTGAGACCCGGCCCCAGTGGTAAGAGAAGCCCTGGCTGTTTCCAGGGCCAGCGCGGGTGTGAGGACCCATGAGGTCAGGGTGGGGCAGGGCGGCAGGGGTCAGAGTGTAAAGTGAGGGGCTCCCAGGCATGGCCTGGCTCCCGGGGCCCCCACTGGGCTCAGCCTTGGTCGTCGTGGTCAGAAATGGAGGGCAGGCTCACTGCGGAAGTCCGCGAGGTCGTTCTGACTGGCAGGTGTGAGCTGAGGGAGGGCAGAAGGCAGCCACATGGGCTCATTGGTGTCAGATGCCCCCCACCAGCCACCAGCCATGGGCGCCCACGCTCGCCCTCGCCTGGCTCACCGTGAGCTCCTTGGGTGGGGGCTCTGCCTCGCTTGGAGCCTGCTCCAGGGTCTGCTCCTGCCACTTGCCAAAGACCACAGAGTGCTTTGGGGTGTAGCTGGACAGGCCTACAGGCGGGGCAGATACATGGACACAAGGACATGCGGCCCAGGCTCCACCCACCCAGGCTGCTCATCCACAGGTGGGCACTCACCTGCATTGCCCTCTGGCAGCCGAGGGCTCTCGGGCCCCACGCCACTCACAAACGTGGCTCGGGGCAGGAAGAGTGCAAAGGGCTTCTCTGAGCTGGATTCGCCCTCCTCCTCCTCCTCCTCCTCTTCCTCCTCCCCTTCCTCCTCTTCCTCCTCTTCCTCCTGCACCAGGGAGCTCTCGGAAGGGTACTCGAATGTGGTGTGCAGGCTCTTGTCGTTGAAGGAGATCTTCATCTGGAAGTAAGGGACACATCATAGGGCCAGCTGGGCACAGTGCTGTCATGGGCCCCGTGGGTAACAATGCACCAGAGCCCTTTAGAGGCTCCAGGAGGTGGGAGTAGAAGACCCCTCTGCCTGAACCCTGCAGGGCCCACCCATCCCCACAACCCCTGGGACCAACAAATCCTCCCCACCCCAGGCCTGGGGGGAAGTCCCGCTCTGAATGACCCACCCCACTAGGGACCAGACTCCAGCCAGGACCAGGACCCCAACATCTCTGTCGCCAGCAGCCTGTAACCTGCTCCCAGGGCCAGATGGCTGCCATCTCGGGACCCCCCCCCATTCTGCTCTTTGGGCAGAGCACCAGCTGGGGGGCAGGGCACCCTCTCCCACACAGCACCCCACAGCAGGAACAGGGTGGAAGTGAGGCTGCACCCGCAGGCCCCAAACCCTGGGCTCTCAGCAGCTCCTGTGTCGGCTGAGGCCACTCTCTAAAGCCAAGTTCACAGCTTCGTGACTCCTGCACCTGCACCATCCTGGATGGTCTTGCTGAGCAGGAGCCACCACTGCTGGCCAGGGCCCGAGTGACTGGCGGTGCTGGGCGGTGGCCACATGCCACCCCAGGACGGTGGCACCAGGCACCATTGCCCACTTTGCAGACGGAGGCTGCACAGAGTGGGGGTCCTTTCCAGAGCCTAGGGTGCCAGTGGCCCCACTGGTGACCCTGTCCTCCCACCCTATTGCCCATCTGGCCCTTGCCCACCCTGCTACTCTGTAGGCTGAAGAATTTCACATCTGAGCAAATTCTCTCCTCCTGGTGGCCTCAGAGCCCAGATGGGGCTGCTGGTTCCAAGGGACAACAGGGCAGGTGAGAGCAGAAGGGCCGCGGGCACCTGCAGTCAGGATCCCCCACCTTCCCTGACAGGGGCTTGCTGGGAGGCAGCCCCAGGTGAGGCTGCACCGGGCAGGGGGCTGAGCTCCCGAGAGCCAAACTCCCACCAGGCCACTCAGCCGCGCTGGGCTGGGGCCCAGCAGGTCCGTAATGAATATGAGCAGCAGGTGGGAGCAGCCCTGCCGGAGCTCGAAATATTAAACTCTTCCTGGGCACAGGACACCAGCAGCCAGCTCAAGTTCCTCCTCCTCCCCTGGAAGAAGCCAGAGGCAGGAGCCGGGCCCCCAGGCAGGGAGCTGCAGCAGCCCAGGGACAGGACAGGAACAGGGCCCGGCAGGAAGGCCAGGCCCACCCTGAGGCAGCAGAGGAGGCTCAGGGCAGCACAGTGCCCCACACTCGGCTGCCCTGGAAGCCCCTGTCCGGAAGGAGGGCACACACTCCTGCCATCCTGCCCCTCCTCCCAATGGCCACACCTGCCCACACAGCCAAAGGTGCCCTGGGCCCCTTCCACCACGAACACCCCTCCCTCCAGAGCCAGGGGAGGGGCTGCGCTCCAGCCCGAACTCCTGGCTTCCCCATTGCAGCACGGCTGAGCCGTCAGGGAGACGAGCAGACGGGGGGAGGGGGACCCCTGAGTCAGGAGGGCAAGGACTAAGAAGTCTGCTCCTACCCAACAACCCACCCTGCCCCACGGCCAGGCCCACCTGGCCCTCCAGCTGTCGTCCCACAAGAGGCCGGGCAGGGCAGGGGCCAGGACAGTAGGGTGGCCACCGGAGCCCACAGGTGCCCACCCACTGCCAGCCCTCCCAGACCAGTCCTCTGGGACAGATATACCCCAGCAGGGGCCCAAGGCAGGCTGCAGAGGCAGGCCAGGGGCCTCCCCCTGCCCCGGCCCCAGTGAATGGGGCTCCAGTGCCCTGGGTACATGGCGCCGGCCCTGATGACCCAGAGCCCTGAAGGCCCATCCCCCACCACTGAGAACACAGGAAGGGCCGGCTGCCAGGGCCTGGCCGGATTAGCGCGCCCTCATTAGTGCACATGACCAGCTCCTAGCAGGGAGGCTGAGGGGGCTGGACACACAGGCACCGAGCCTGGCACAGCCTGACCAGGCGGAAGGGGTAGACAGGCAGCCCCTGTCTGTCCCCAGCTGGGGCCCAGAGCCCTGGTCACGTCCTGCCTCCTGTCTCCCCAGCTGGGCTGGTGCTATGTGGGACTCACGGCCCTCTCCTCCCTGGGCCTGGCTCCACCAGCCCCCTGCCCCGTGGGTGCAGGTCAGTGGGCCACAGGACACCCCGTGACTCATGCTGCAGGGTGGGGGCCAGCCTCCAGAGCCCAGGCACACAGCATGGGCCGGAGGGCGTGGCCAGAGGCTGGCCCTGCATATACCTGGTCACCGGCCTCTCAGGGACTTTGCCCACGCACAAAGCACAGCGGGCAGATGGGTCCTGGCTCAGCCAAGCCTCCCGGCAGAACCGCCCAGCTTTCACAGGGCCCTTTTGTTCTCCCTCAACCCACCCCGCCCGTGCACACCCAGCTTCGGTTACCGAAGGGCGTCCACCCCGGACTCAGAGCCGGGAATCAGGCCCAGCCTGCCCAGATGCAGGTGTGAGCTCAGCCAGCCCCGCCCCTCACCGCCCGGCACACACCTGCCGGCCTCGGGGGCCCCACACAGCCTCAGCTCAGGGCTAACAGGACCACCCCACGCAGCCCCAGCCAAAGTTCCCGGGCGGCCAGGGGGGGTCCGCAGCTGCTCCTGAGATGCTGGGTGCGCCCCAGCCCAGGGTAGAGCCTCTCTGCCAGTGGGGAAGCTGAGTGGAGCAGGGTCCAGGCCTGCTCCAGGGGTCCCTGGCTCCAGAAAGACCACTTAGGCCACTGCAGGAAGAGCTGGTGGAGGGGCCAGAAGAGGAAAGCTGACTCGAGAAGACTCCGCCACTGACACCCAGAGGCATGACAGCTCCTGGCCACTTGCTAATCCATCCGCACGAGGGGAGAGAGGCAGGGAGAGTGCCAGCCAGGCTCGGGGCTTGACTCTGGCAGGGAGATGGTGTCGCTATGGAGGGCAGATGGCGGGGCGGCACCCTCGGGGCTGAAGGTCAGAGCAAGACTGTGGGCCAGGCCAGGCCGTGGAGGCTGGGGCGGAGGCTGCGCTGCAGGTGACGGTGGATGGCCCTGGGTGTGAGGAAGGAGCCCCGGGGACAGGGACATGCTGGGGATGGGGACACAGACATGCTGGGGCTGGGCAGAGGGAGGACCAGGAGGGGAGGAGACCAAAGGGGAGGGGAAGGGGCAGCCAGACAGGCAGGAGCCAAGCCTAGCAACTGAAGCGGGAGGCAGCTGTGTGGAGGGGTGAAGGGACACCCCCACCCACCAGGAAAACAGCCTGGGGGCACAGCTACAGCACCCAGCAGTCAGCCCGGAGCTTGGCCCTGGAGAGAGGGAGACAGGGCACTATACATCCTGGCAGCGGATAACGAAAGTGTGGGGACTTGTCCCGCCAGGCAGGCCCCCTGCACACAGGCGGCAGGGAGGCAGCTCCCACCACCCAGAGCAGGGCTGCAGCCCGCCGACACTGGGCAGGGGCTCCATATCCTGAGTGGCCAGCCCAGAGGCAGGCTCCCCCCACGGCCACCTACCGCCCAGACAGTCCCACTGAAGAGCTGCCCCACTGCCCCTCGATGCACCCCAGGGGAGGTCCTGGCACCTCCCACCACTGCCCTGGGGGCACCCAGCCATGGGTGCAGGGAGAAGCAGGCAGTCAGCCCAAGGTCCTGCTGGCCTCCCTGCACTCCAGCCACCCCCCAGCCCCTGGGGGAAGCAGGAAAGTGACCCAAACCAAAGGCTGGCTGGAGGGTCAAGGCAGGGCCCAGGCCGGGAGCTGCAGGAGAGGCTGGAGGAGCACTGTGCATCCCCCACCTGTGGGTGCTCACATGGGGTGGCTCCACTCCACAGCCCAAGGCTAGCAGGCAACTCCGAAAGGCTGGGCAGCCCCATGCCTCGGTCCCCTCCCAACAGGCCGTGGGGCTCTGCCTGGGCAGGGCAGCTGGTGCATGCCCAGACAGGAAGTCACAGCCAGCAGGTCGTGCTGCTCTGGCAGAGCCGTAGCCCAGGCCACCTGGCCACGCCAGGCATCATCCATCTGGACCCCCAACCCCTCAGGCTGGCACTGAGACCAGGGCTGGCTGGCCTGAGCCCCTCCCCACTGCCGGTGCACGGCCGGCTTCCCAGGCTGGGCCCTTCCTCCCCTCCCCTCCCCTGCCCTTCTCAACCCAGCCACAAGTGACCCCCACGGTTCTGCCCCTAGCCGGGGCAGGATGGCTCCAAGCAGAAGTCCTGGGCCTTGAGTCCCACCCAGGAAGAAGCCAGACTCACGGTGGATGAACCACACATGGTAAAGGCAGGGGTTCTAGAAACGGGAACCTGAACTCAATCCCTGCCCCACAAGCCCCATGACCCCACTGCTGTCACTTCTACTTCCCAGGGCAAGTGTGGGAAGGGACCACCTCACGGAGCAGCCAGAGTCAATGATCCGGAAGCAGGAGGGAGGTAGACTAGAGAGGAGGCAGGGTGGGCAGAAGCTGCTGTCATTGGATAGACCTCACCTCCAAGGGCTCAGACGGCCCTAGGGGTATGGGGGGTGGGCAGCACGCTGGGCCCAGCTCCGAGTTCCCCACCGGAAGCACCCCCTGACCCAGCAGGAGCATGAAGCCCTGGCCCGAAGGGAGGGCGGCACAGGGAGCAGGGTCAGGGGGAGCCTCAGGGCACAACCACCAGTCACCACTGAGGAAACAGGCTGGGGAGAGGTGACCTCAGGGTGGGCTCTGTGGTGTCCCCCAGGTGCTGTCTCGTACCCAAGGAAGGCGCGTCTGCTCTGCACCAGCAGATGGGGGCCATGTGGGGCTGGCCTCGGAATTTGCCCGGCAGGTAAACAGGCGCCGGAATGACCAGGAAGAATCTGAGGAACGTTTCCTTGTGCTCAGAGGGTTCCAGGCCACCGGCCTCCGCTGGCCAGGGAGTGAGGCTCCCTGGCTGGCCAGCACTGTGCCTCCAACGGGGCTGCACTTCGGCCTGCCTGCCTGAGGCCCCTCTGCCCCAGTGGGCTTCCCAGCACCACACCCCAGGCCCAGGGCAGGCCTGGGACACACACTTGGTGCTCATTCAACCTTCCTGCCGTGCCCCGGGCCGGCTGGCCTTCTGGAAAGCTGAAAGCCCCCCTCTGAGTAGCTGGAAGGCTGCACCCCCAGGCTGACTGAAAGATAGGGATCCAGCCACCCCGTATTACCAATCTCCTGCCTCTTCCCACTTACATCCTGACACCTGCTGCCCGCACAGCCCAGGGCTTCAGGAAACCACGCCAGGCTATCCCCCTAGAGCCTGCTTCTCCTAGCTGGGCTCACAATGGGACAGGCCCATCCAGCCAATTTCAGACGGAGCCACAAGCAGCACAGCACCACCTGGACTGGCCCTCCCCACCACCCCTGCACGAGAGGTATATAGCAGGCTAGCTGTCCCCACAGCCCCCAGGTTGTCAGGGCTCCACTGAGGCCCTGGACCTGGCATGGCCCCCAGTTCTCCTCTGCTCCACGTGCAAGTCCCCCTTGCCCAGGCCAGGCATCCTGGGATGGGGCACACACCATACCCACAGCCCTGTGACTGGTCACTTGCCCCCTCCTGGCCAGTGCCCTGCCCCCACCACCAACCTTCTTTCTTGAGGAGCCAGCCTTGGTGAGACAGGACTTCTGCAGGGCCAGGTAGCCGCCAATCACCTCAATCTCGTGCACAGTGGGGTAGCGCTTCTTCAGTGTGGACCCCAGGGCAGCGTGGGGCCCTGAGCGGCAACCAGCCTCCTCTTCCTCAGCCTCCTGTGGCGGGGCCTCCCCGCCGGCCTGTCCAAGGTGCTGCCCCGGCAGGGCCCCTGGCTTCCTCTTGGGCACCACTGTAAAGGTGTTGCTTCCTCGGTGCTGGAGTTCTGACGTGTGCCCAGGCCTGGCAGGGTGCGGGCGGTACTGGGGAGGCGCACCACCCCCAGAGCAGGGCAGTTTGGCTTCTTGGGGCACTTCCTCCTCCGAGTCCACCTCGTCAATGAGAGTCACAGGCAGCCCCGGCCTGCCATGCTCCGGGCCATTCTTGGCCAAGCCGGGAACCCTGAAGCCCTCAGTAGGCTCCGCTTCACTGGTGGCCGGCAGGAACGGGGGTGGCGAGGATGACCTCTGCCGCCTAACGGCCGGGTCAGTGAGGGCAATGGCTGGCCTGGGACAACCCTGCTCCTCAACCCCCAAGGGGGTCTCCCGGAGAGCAGGTGCACCATCCGCCCCAGGCACCAGCTGGGCTCCCAGCCTCTGGCTCTGGGAGGCCCAGCCCACCTCTCCCTTTCGCAGCTCCCCGGACTGCCTCCCCTCGGGAGAAGGGGCCCCACAAGCCTTGCGCTTGGGGATGAACACAAAGGAGTTTCGGGAGTTCGCTCGGAGGCTGGCCAGGGCCCGGGCCTGGCGGTCCCCCGAGGGGACGGTCTCCAAATCTGGCTTGGGAGCTGCCCGTATCTCGAAGGAGTCGTTGGCGCTGGTGGCCGCGGAGACCCACTGGCGCTGGCTGGGAGTGGCACTGGCAGGACAGGGCTCAGGGAAGGCAGGGGGAGCGGTTGGAGTGGCACTCGGGGTCCCGGGGCTGGGGGGCGCGTGGAGGGAGGGCTCCCCCGACTCCGCCTTTGGCTTCCACTCGCCCGGCCCAGACGGGGAGCCCGCGAGGCCGTTGGCAGGGCTGGCCCGAGGACCCGGGGCCGCGGGCCCGTTGGGAAGCGCGCGGGGCGCCCCGCGGTGCAGGCCCCGGGGGTGGACGGTGAAGGAGTTGCTGCCGGTCTTCTGTAGGAAGTCGCCGCGCCGGGCCTCAGGGCCGATCCCGCCGCCGCGGCGCCCCGGCTCGAAGCGGGCAGCGCGCTCGCCCACGCGCGGGCCGGCGGGTGCGGGCGGGCCGGCGGGCGGGCTGGCTGGTGGCGGCGGCGGCGGGGGGCGCGCGCGCTCCGGGCTCCCGCGGCGGCGCGGCGCGGCCGGCGGGTCGAACTTCTCCAGCAGGCGGCTGACGCGGCCGGGCGGCGGCGGCGCCTCGTACACCAGCACCTCGGCGGCGCGGATGCGGGCGGTCCCGGCGGGCGGCGCGGGGGGCGGGCAGCCGGGCGCCGCCTCGATGATGAGGATGTTGTCGGCGCGGATGGTGCGCACGCCCGGCACGCGGCGGCACCGCTCGAGTAGCGGCCGCGCCCCCGCCGCGCCGCGCCGCCGCTCCGACTCCAGCCGCATGAACGGGTTCTCGCGCAGCGGGCCCAGGCTCTCGGCCAACACGCACGGCTCGTCCGCGCCCGCGCGCTCCGCCGCTCCGCCGCCCAGCGCGGCCAGCTTGGCCCGCTTCCGCTCCAGGACCTCGCGCTTCCAGGCAGGCAGCGCGGCGCGCGGCCCCGGGCCCGGCCGCCCCAGGCCGGCCATGCTGCGACGCGCCGCGGACGGCGGACTGCGCGGGCGGCCGCGAGCCAGCGGCGCGGGGACTGAGGCTCGCCGCCCGCCGCCGGCCTTCGCGCGCGGCCCCGCCCCGCAGGCCAGCCCCGCGCCGGCCGCCCCGCCAATGGCAGGGGAGGAGGCGGGCCCGCAGCCGAGCCCGCCGACTGGAGAGCGCCCGCTTGGACCCGCCTTCCAGGGGGCGCACCGCGCAACGCCCGGCCCGGAGCCGGCCCCCATTGGGCGCGGCCCCTCGGACACGCCCCGGGCCTGGCGCCGGGCTTTGGTGGCCCCTACTTCCGCCTCTGCGCTCGCGGCTCGCTGCGCCCGGGGCGGAGCCGGAGGGCGGGGCAGGTCCTGGCCCGCAGCCCGAGCCCTGCCCCTGGGCCCCACACCCCAGCTGACCTTGGTCAGGCTAGGGACTTCCTCTTCGAGCCAGCACCCAGCCCGCCTGTTCCCTGAGAGCGCGTCTGTGGAGGGGCTGCTCCGGCTCGGGAAAGCTGTCCCTGCTCCCGTGGACGGCGCACAAGCTACAGTCCGGCCTCCCGGCCCCGACCCTATTCCCATCTGGGGTCCTCTGACGGAAATGCCAATTCTGGAACCCCGCCCAGCCCTAAGGAATCAGTTTCTCAGGAACCCATAGTTTTTATAGGCTTCCAGACCTGATTCTGTTGCTCAAACAAGTGTGAGAACCTTACCTTACATCCTACCATCCGTGGCCCCACCAAGCATCTACAGGAGTAGGACAAAGCTGTGAGGAGGCACAGAAGGGTCCTTCCTCCCCACACAAGCAAGCTCACCAGGGCCATGCATACTTGGACAGCTCTCCAATGAAGAAAGAGCCACAAAGGCCAGGGTGTGAGTGGGTCCCAGATGGCCAGGGCATGTGCTCCATCTTCCGCCCTGTTGCAACGTACGGTCAGTCCTCTTTCATCTGTTGAACTCCCTGCACCCCACCTCAAGACTGGGTGGGGAATGCCCCTGACCCCAAGGTACAGCCTCCCGGTTGGCAGGTCTTGAGGAAGCCCAAGATTTCCTCCTTGGGGAGGGCTGCAGTGTCCCCCACAGTAGGGAGAATGCCTGGAGCCGTGATGATAAGGGGAGTTGACACAGACATCACCTACTCTGCAGTCAGCAGCCTGCTCAGTAATGACACTGCTGCCTCCCACACCCCTTGCCTTTCAGGGACACAGCTCTAAGGGCACCCAGGTATCTGCAAAGCAGGTTTTGGCCTGAGGGGGCGTGCCCTTCTCAGCTCCTGGGTACCATGGCAGTCTGCAGCAGCCACTACCTCAACTCTGCCTTACTCTCTTGACCATTCTATTACGCTAGAGAAAAGAAAGATAGGTTCCCTAGAGGAAATTTGGAAATTTAGAAAAAATAAATAAATAAATAAAAAAGAAAATAAAAAAAAAAAAAGAAAGATAGGATTTCAGACTCAGAAAAGTCAAGTACCTCCTGCCCCTAGGGTCATCCTCAAATCACCTTTCCAAAGGATACTCATCATTAGTACACCAACGGGATTGCCCAATTCCAAACTACCAAATAAAACAAGGGAACACACAAAACACGAAATCTAAAAATAACATTACAAGGAAACTCACTCCCAACATTCAGCTTGTATCTGGGCTCTGACAAAAGTTATGCCAGTCCTGGGTAGGAGACATTTTTATAGCTGTGGTACAAACCAGACAAGTCATCTCCAACTCAAGTGTCTCAATAGTTTACACAACTAAGCATCATCCCAGGCAAGCGGGTCACAAAGCTCACACCCCTGGCCCAGCTGGGCAGTAGAGCTCAGCAAACCTGTTCTATAAAGGGCCGGACAGTAAATACTTCAGCCCACTGGTTCTCACCAGGACAGTTTTGTGCCCCAAAGGACCTGGCAACATCTGGATAAACTTCTGGTTGTCACAAGTGAAGGGTGCGACTGGCACCTAGTGAGTAGAGGCCGGGGGTGCTGCTGAACATCCTGTACCCTCAAGACAGTTCTCCTCCCACCATGCCTACAATAAAGAATGATCTGGCCCAAAAGACCAAGAGTGCAGAATTCAGAGACCTTGTACTCTCCAAGTCACATTCACTGTCACCATTTTTTATTTTAACTCTTAAAAATGTAAAAACCATCCTCAGCTTATGGGCCATACAAAAACAGGCCACAGAGCGTTTGCTGATCCCTGCTGCAGAGTACCAACAAGGCCCTCAAAGCCCACGCAATGGCAAGAACCCAAGGGCTCTGGTGTCACACCAACTATTCTGCAGGTCCTCAACATGGGCCCAGACTGTTGTCTTCACACTGGGGGCAGGGGCAGGGGCGAGCTACCTGCCTCCTAAAGCAGGAAGCAGGGATTTTCCAGAAGTGGTCCCCCACCACTACCGCCCACTAAGCTCTGGCCACACCTTCCAGTCCACCTACAACCTCAACTCTGCAACCAGTTACACCATACAGTAAAGAGCATCTATGTACTCCTACTATTTAACCTTTAAGAGGTACAGGTAACCACTGTTCATTTCAGGAAAACATTCTCTTATTTTATTTTCATCTCAGCAAATGTTCTCATTTGGCACCTGACTGGCATGAAACCACAGACCTCAGGTCAACAAAGCTGGGCCACTCACAAACTTCCTATTTGTAGATGTCAATGCCATGAGCATCAGAGCACCTTAGGGAGACCTAAATCTGTCTCAGGTGTGCTATAGTGCCAGCCACAAGGTGGTGAAAAAGTCTGTGAAATTGCAGTCTTTGCTCTTCCTATCTGGAAGCCAAGCGGCATCTGGACAGCAGAGCTCTTTCCTCAGGTGACAGATAACCAGATAGGGCCCTAATGGTGCTCTTATTCAACATTCTTCCGTCTCTAACTGGGTTGAAATGAAGCAAGGGCCATTCGCTCCCAGAGCACAGGGGAGGAGATACAAAGTCATTTACACTTTTTAGGTCTAACAAAGACAGCTAACGAAGTCTGGTCTGGATGGATGGAGCAGTGAATTCTTAGGTTAGCCCTGCAGGCTGGAGGAAATCCTCGAAAGCCCAGATTTGCAGGCTTTCTACAGGAGTACTTTCCCAGGACCCATCGAAAATACTCCAAGCCCATCAGGACATTTTACTCGTATTCAGTTTCCAAATGTCAGAGGAGTTCAGAAATGTCTGGCCAGGAGCCCTTCTCAGGATCTCAATTCAGGATTGCCTACTCAAAGCATGAAATAACAGGAAATATGTTTTGAGGATTAAGGCTGTTTTTTTTTTTTTTAGCCATGCTGAGGAAACAATTTCAGACATGATTGGTATAGAGGAAACTGGGCACTCAGCTGGGCACAAGCAGGCGTTGCCTTCAGATCAAGACCTCTTTGCTGGTGCAGTGCAAGTAGGGTCTCAGCTAGAGGTCCAGCACTCTAGCTGTCCACCTCTCCCTCGGAGAGGCTAGTTGACGCGACAGGCCCGGATCATGAGCAGCTGCAGCAGAATGAAGACTGGAGACGTGATCAGGCCGAACCAGAGCTCCCGAGTCTGCTCCACCAGTTTCTGGCACAACAGCATCTCGAAGACAAACTTAAGGCTAAGGACCGTGAGGACCCAGAAGAGGCGGAGCACCGCCAGCCTCTTCTCTCCATCCTGGAAGAGGCGCACGGACACGATCGTGGTGAAGTAGGTGCTGAGTCCGTCAGCTGCGAAGAAGGGCACGAACACGTTCCACCAGGAGAGGCCCGGGGCCAGGCCATCCACACGCAGTGCAAGCAGCACGGAGAACACCAACAGGGCCAGCAGGTGTACGAATATTTCGAAGGTAGCGAAGCCCAGCCACTGCACCAGCTCCCGGAGTGAGAAGAGCATCGCGCCGGTTGAGCGCGGGCCAGGGCCCAACAGATCGTGCCTCCCGCGGGGCTGAGCCTCCTCTCCCCGCGGGCCTCGCCGGGGCCTGCCGCCGCCGCCGCGCGCGAGAGGCGGCGAGCGGCCCCGCCCGCCCCAGCCCTCGGCCCAGATGCGCCGCCGATGCCCCGGCCCAGGCCCGAGACCCAACACAGGCCGCCGGCGTCTGCCTACCGCGCACGGACGCCATGCCCCACTGGGCGCGTCCCAAGGGCGTCACTTCCGGCCGACGGCGGAAGTCGGAAGTCGGAGCGGTCCCTGTTTTCAGGCTCGCGGGGCTGTCTTCCCGGTCCTCAGTCTGGGTCTAGGGATCCCCAGGGCTCACCCGGATGCCGAGCCCGCAGCTTCTGGTGCTCTTCGGCAGCCAGACAGGCACTGCTCAGGATGTGTCGGAGAGGCTGGGTCGCGAGGCCCGCCGCCGGCGCCTCTGCTGCCGGGTGCAGGCCCTGGACTCCTACCCGGTGGTGAGGGCTCCCTAGGGCCTAGGCGGGGAGACGCCAGCAGGCCTGGCATTCCCGCCCCTCGGGATCGTCAACTCAAAAGGCCTCGTGTTCTGTCTGATAGCGGGCCCTTCCCCTATGGAGGATTTAGGGGAAGGGGGACCTTGGGAAGGGGGGTTCTTCCAGTTAAGCACCTGGAAGAAGTTGAAGCCTAAAAGAGAAAAGGCAGGCTGGTCGCCAGGGTTGCTCACGTAAGGCCCTTTTCCCTATTAGCCTGAGCGAAAGAGAGGGGACTAGGTTTCAGGGAGGATGCCTGGCCATTTACAGCCCAAGGTCTTACATGTGTGTCTTTTTGTTGAGGTGAATCTGATTAACGAGCCCCTGGTGATATTTGTTTGTGCAACTACAGGCCAAGGAGACCCCCCTGACAACATGAAGGTAAGGCTGGCCTGATGTGGCTTCTCAGATCCCTGTCCTCAACCCTCACTCCATTTTCATTGTCTGAAGAGTCCAAGAAGCACACGAAATAGTTGCCCTCCTATATCTCATGCACGTTAGAGGTGGATTTAAGAGGATATCTTTGGGTGGAGCTGGGGGCTCTGGTTGTCCTCTCTAATAAACTCTTTGTAGTCCCCAAATAGCCTTTTTCTCCATTTTAACCTTTCATGTTTTTCCAGGGCTATATCTGAATCTGCTCTGTGTCTTGTGTGTATCTGTAGATTGTGTGATTTTCAGAGAACATTCTGTAATTCTTTGAACGTCTTTTGAGTACATATATTCCTGACATGATCTACTGCTGGTAATCCAACTGTGAACCCAACAGCCACATGTCTGCCCTCACCGATCTCACACTATAGCAGAAGCAACAGGTTTAATGGGCAGTTACAACATCAGGAAATAGCTGCTGCTGGGGACGGTGCCAGATGTTATGGGCGCATTGGTAAGGGGCATCTATCCTTATCTAGCTCAGCCTTGGGACTCAGGCAGAGCTTTTTGGAAGAACACAGCATAGGTTGAGTTCTGAAGGATGAGTGGGGGCTACTCAGGCACCAGGGAAGAAGGAACAGCCTGTGCAGAGGAGAAAGTAGTTCAGGATGGCCGAGCCAAGGAGTGCACTGGGGGCAAGAGGGGAAGGGAAGAGAGGCAGGAAGCCAGGCCCAGTCAGAAGAGCCTGGGCCGCCACAGTAAGGCAGATGGGCTTGAAATGAAAGGCTGTGGACATGGGGGTGGGAGGTGACACAGTCACATTCATATTCTAGCAAGACCGGTACTTGTCTACAGGAGCACAGGTTGCAGGAGAGCAAGAATAACACCAAGAGATACGGAACACAGGCAGGAGACCCTGGTGGTCTGAGATAGGCTGGTGGCAGAAGACAGAAGTGGACACATTCCAGAGACGTTAGGAAGGTGGAACCAGCAGGACGTGTAATTGAATGGATCTGATAGATGAGAAAGAAGACAGAATCAAGACAGGGATTTGGGCTCTGGAACCAGCATGGGTGGTAGTTCCGTGCACAGAACTAGAGAACACAGGGGCAGGGAGCCTGGAGACATCCAGGTGTTGATGTGCAGTAGGTCTGGAGCTCCAAGTAGGATCCTGGGGTGGAGATATTCAGCGGTCCCCAATCTTTTTGGCACCAGGGACTGGTTTCTTTCTTTTTTTCTTTTACCATTTAATATATCATAAGCAGGGACTGGTTTCATGGATGACAGTTTTTCCACGGACCAAGGAGGGGTAGGCGGAGCTCAGGCAGTGATGCTCAGCCCAGATCCTAACAGGCATGGACCGGTATGGGGCCACAGCCCGGGGTTTGGGGACCGCAGTAGATGTTGAAGTGGCCAGAATACAGAGGTGTGAGAAAAGGAAGCTCTTCCCTCCCCTAATGACAGACTGCCCTGAATGTTAGGGCACGGAAGGGCAGGAATGTAGACAAGCAGCTGAAAGATGGAGTGCACCATCCCATGGTAAAGGGCAGGGAGGTGGGTGTTCCAAGAAGGGCTGCAGCATTCAAAGCTGTGCACAAGTCAAATAAGATGAGGCCTGAGAGGCATCCGTGGGATTTACTGGCAAAAGGATTATTGGTGACATCAGGCAGAGCAGGTTCGGTGGCTCTTGAGGAGAGAAGCCAGATTACAATAAATCTGCAAATAAGCGAGTGAGTAGAGAGAATATTTTAAGAGTGAGCATTTGAAACAAAAATTCTGGCTGTAAAAGGGCTAAGGAGTTAAAAAGAAGGTGTAAATAAGATGGGAGAGACTTGGCATGTTTAAGTGCTGGTGGGGAAAAGACCGGCAGGAGGCTGAGGGCCGAATGGGGACAGAGCTGGGATGACCTGAGCACAGGTGGGGATCTTCTCAACAGGGACCATGGCAGAGGGAAGCAAAGGCAGGAGGGAGTGGTGGGGGTGGGAGAGGAGGGGACTGCACTCCCTCGGGGCGGGGCGGAGCTGGGCAGTCAGGCAGCCGACAGCACAGAGGTGGGGATGATCTGCTGGGACAGCACAGAGGTGGGGATGATCTGCTGGGACTTGGGTCGCAAAGGGAGTCTCCAGGATGAGTGCCCCACGGAGAACACGAGGAGTGGGGAGCCAACGTGGGCTGCCCTCTGCCCCCCCAGCAGGGATGGGGGGCTCCTGCAAGAGGCTGTAGACCCCGGGCCCAGGGACATGCAGGCAGGGGCAAGGCTCCTCAGTGGCCATCCACGTTCTGAACAGGAAGACCCTGGCCTCATTCCTGGGGTCCCTGCTGAGAAGGCTGCAGGTGAGGCGTGCACCCCAGGCAGTTGACGGGAGGGGTCCTCTCTGGAGAAACCGAAGTCCACAGTAAAAGGCCAAGGACAAGGTCCCTGCCCCATCTCCTGGTGGAAAAACCCGCTGGGTGCCGGGCTCGTCCACAAGATTTTGTTTTAGCTTCTTAAGTACAAATAGGCCACAAAGAACCACCACGTGCTGAAGGAAGGACCCAGTGAAAGGCAGAGACCAAGAGAAACTCAAACGGAACTCGGAGGAGCAGGGACAAGCAGAGGCCAGACCAGCTGCGATCCTCTCTGCAGAGGACACAGCCCCCACGTGACAATGTGACAAGGCCAGCACCACAAGAACAGGACAAAGCTGGAGGCTCAGGAATGGTTCTTTAAGAGGACATCAAAAAACTTTAAAAGACTGGAAGATAAAGTTGAGAAATCCTCACAGAAAGTATAATAAAAACTTACATAGAAAATGGAAGAAAGACATAAAAATTTGAAGATCATTCCAGTAGCTCAGAAAGAGAAAATCGTGTTGGGGAGGAAATTATCAAGGAAAATAACAAAATGTCCCCGAACCGAAGTCTTCAGCCCGAGAGCTAGCCGCGTGCCGGGGAAGGGCCCCCACCAGGAGCGCCACTGTGGGTTTTAGCGGTTGGGATAAAGGGGGTGCCCTACGCATTCGAAGGGGCGGTGGCGCCAGGCTGGAGGAGCCCAGAGCAAAGCAGCTTCTGCAGGAGGAGGGTTTTCCGTCTACAACGGGCCGGCCGAACTGCCGATCCAGTGTGAGGGGAAAGTCAAGCCTGCAAGCAGGAAAGGCCGTGGAAAGTACCTTTCCTGAACCCTTTCTCAGGAGGAGGTTCTCTACCGAGAGTGGCAGGAAAGAGGGCCTCTCCCCGGGACAGCTAGCGAGGCCCAGGGAGCCCAGAGGCAGAGCGAGTTTGCTCTCGCGGGGGGTCCGAGGCCCGTGGACGGAGCTACACGCCTGGCGGGGCCAGAGTCTCTGCACCTGCAGAGTGGTCCGGAGGTCCCCACTGTCACCTCCATATTTGTCCGCAGAAAGGGCGGTGGGGGGGTGGTGAAGACTGAGTGACAGAGGATGTGCCGGGGGCTTGAGGTCACCCTGGCTGAAGGTAAGGAGGAGACCACCGCAGAGGCCGGTGTGGAGGGGAGGCATTGGTCACCCAGACCCGTCTGGGAAGAAGAGGGGCATGTCCTGGGCACACAGACCTCTGGGGTCTGGGCAGAAGACCTGGGATAGACCCAGTAGAGCAGAGGGAGGCCCACACCCCAGCTGGGGAGTGACAGGCGGGCGTCCCCGTGGGGAAGGGGGCAGCTGGGGGGCGAGCACGGAGCATGGGAAGAGATGGAGTCCGGCAGAGCCTCCTCACGGCGGCCCGAGGCCCACTGGGGCGGGGAGTGCTGAGGGAGAGAAAACGGACAGCTCGGCCCTGCCTGTGTCCCTGGGGCACAGGGTGGTCGTGGGTGGGGAGCTGAGCGGCCCCTGGGACATGGGAATCAGCATGAGGGAAGAGAAGGTGGCCGGAGGAGGCCAATGGGGAGCAGACGCGTCCGCCAGCCCTGGAGGCCAGGGTTGTCCTGGATGTGCAGCCTTCACCAGCCTCCGCCCCGTCAGTGTGCCTGCTCAAGGAGTCACCTCCCGGCGCCTGTGCGGTGGTGGCTCTGGGGTAGCTTTCTTCTCCTTTATGACTTCATGTGTTTTCTCAAATTTCTTGCTATTGTAATGGAATTAAAAAAAGCATAAAACTCTCAAGGAGGAGCAGGGCGTGGCACCTGGGAAGGGGCCCTATGCAGGCCGGAGCTCGGGGCCGCAGCCTTGCCAAGCCCGGGCCTGCCCCTGTCTGCTCCCACCTCTGTGGATTCCGCCGGGACCCTCCCTCCCTCCCAGCTATGGGGCAGGCCCAGAGGCGGGAACTCTAACTCGGGGTCTCCTCTGGCTGCAGAACTTCTGGAGGTTTATATTCCGGAAGAACCTGCCCTCCACCTCCCTCTGTCGGATGGACTTTGCCGTCCTGGGCCTCGGGGACTCCTCATACGCCAAGTGAGTAGCAGAGGGTGGACGCGCCGGCCTGGCGCTCTGGCCGGTAAGAGGTGCTGGGGAGGGCCAGGGCCCAGCCCCAGGTCGGCCGCTGCAGGCCACGTGGCCCCTGAGTGGCACAGACTTGGAGTCCTCACCCACAGCTGCTCCCCAGCGGGCTGCCTGGCGCATGACGCTGGGGCACAGAGGGGAAGTGGGCAGGGCAGCAGAGTGCCACCGCCAGACCTGGGCGTCACATCACAGCCCATGACAGAAGTCAGCAAAGACCAACCTGGCACTGTTCCCCACTTTTACACAAACGTGTAGTGTGAGTCATTCGTGCCGTAGGGCACCCACGGAGAAGGACCCTGCTCCCCCGGCAGTGGGGCCACCTCGAGATTCTCTTTCAGCGTTTTCACAGCACACACCTGCACCCCCGAGCAGGGAGTGACATTGTTTTTCATGATTTCCTCAGGAAATAAGGAGGGGTTTGTGTTCAAGGGTGCAGGTGGCATCTTAAGACACCAAACGTTTGAAAGCCGCTTGACTGTCCAAGCAGGGACCGGGGGCTGCTGAGCACCGTGTGGCAGAAGCCGTGTGCGTGGCGGGGTCCTCAGTCGCTTCAGATGAACAGGACAGAATACGGGAAAGGGTGGCAATGTCACGCATTTGTGCTGGGAGGTTTTGTTCTGTGTGTGGCGTGACATCCGTGTTGGTGACATGCACAGGCCCGAGGGGGGGGGGACAGAGGGAGCCCCAGCTGCTGACAGCGTTCCCTGGAGAAGGTGTGTTACAAGGAGCGAGTCGCGCTTTTATAAGCCAAAGTGAGGAGCGACCGGCCCCCAGGAAGATGCCCCTGATCCACTGAGGAGCGACCCGAGCCCTGGCTGGGTCCAGAGCCGGTCCCCAGCCGGCCTTGCCGTCTCCGCAGGTACAACTTTGTGGCCAAGAAGCTGCACCGGCGGCTGCTGCAGCTCGGGGGCAGCGCCCTCCTGCCCGTGTGCCTGGGCGATGACCAGCATGAGCTGGGGTGAGCCTGCGGGAGGTGGCGCCCGCCTGCGTGGCTCTGGCCCGCCGGGAGCAGGTCTGCTCAGGCCGGGGCCCCGCTCTCTCCTAGGCCTGACGCTGCCATCGACCCCTGGTTGCAAGACTTGTGGGAGAAAGTGCTGGAGCTGTGCCCGGTGCCGCAGGACCTCGCCGTGATCCCCCCTGGAGTCCCGTGAGTGTGGCCTTGGGGCAGCCCCCGAAGGAGCAGCAGACCCAGCCTGGCCTTAGGGACCTCACCCTGGGTCCCTCTGAGGTGCGGGTCGGTGGCCCCTGGGGAGGGAAGTCCCTGCTCTGACTCGTGACGCCCTCCCTGCAGCCTGCCCTCCAGGTTCGCCCTGCACTTCCTCCAAGAGGATCCCAGCGCATGCTCTGAGGAGCAGAGGGCAGCCGACCCAGGCTCTCAGGGGCCCCCGTCAGAGTTGCAGCCCTTCCTGGCACCCGTGCTCACCAACCAGAGGGTCACCGGCCCCTCGCACTTCCAGGACGTTCGGCTGATCGACTTCGACATCACGGGCTCCGGCATCAGGTGAGGGATCCGAGCACAGCCCGGGACACCAGCGGGCAGGGAGTCTCCTGGCCCAACAGGGTGGAGGTGCCCAGGGAGCCGGGGTGGGCCGCAGGGGGAAGGGCTGTGGACCCAGGGTGCAGAGGATCTGCCAGAGCTGGGGAGGAGGCAGCTTGCAGGGAGGCGGGGCCAGGCCGCAGAGCTGATGGCTTCCATCTGAGGACCCCCAGCCCTCCTGGGATGTTCACGTCCTCCCTCTGCAGTCTCCCCCAGCCCCCACGTTGCTCCCACACAGTCCCACAGCCCTGTGGCATTCCCACAGCTTTGCTGCTGGCGACGTGGTGCTAATTCAGCCCTCGAACTCGGCCGCCCATGTCCAGCAGTTCTGCCAGGTGCTGGGCCTGAACCCTGACCAGTGCTTCACGCTGCAGCCACGGGAGCCAGGTGCGCCCTGGCCGCAGCCAGCCTTGCCATCCGCCGTCCCCCACACCCTCCGCCCCCACCCGAGGGCCTGGCCCAAGCCCACGGGGGTCTTCTCACTGCTGCAGGTGTCCCCTGCCCCCCAAGGCTGCCCCAGCCCTGCTCTGTGCGGCACCTCGTGTCCCAGTACCTGGACATCGCCAGCGTCCCTCGCCGCTCCTTCTTTGAGCTCCTGGCCTGTCTGTCCGCCCATGAGCTGGAGCGGGAGAAGCTCCTGGAGTTCAGTTCTGCCCAGGGCCAGGAGGAGCTCCACGAGTACTGCAGCCGCCCCCGCCGGACCATCCTGGAGGTGAGGCCGGCAGCTGGGCTGGCGCCGGGTCCTGAGCTCTGGCCATGCCTTGGCCCCACTGAGACTCTTTCCCCAGGTGCTGTGTGACTTCCCGCACACGGCTGGCGCCATCCCACCAGACTACCTGTTGGACCTTATCCCCGCGATCCGGCCCCGGGCCTTCTCCATCGCCTCCTCTCTGCTGGTGAGGGCCTGGGGGTGGCACCGGGACTGGCCTTAGGAAAACGGCCTGGGGTGGGGTTTGCAGCCCAATTGCCCTCTGACCAGGAGGTGCTCCCCTGCCCAGGACCACCCCGGGGGGGCACCTGTGGCCCAGGCAGCGGGCAGGATGCCCACTGGTCCTGCCCTCCCCCCCGCCCTCCCCCAGGTGCACCCCTCACGGCTGCAGATCCTCGTGGCCGTGGTGCAGTACCAGACCCGCCTCAGGGAGCCCCGCCGCGGCCTCTGCTCCTCCTGGCTGGCGTCCCTGGACCCTGCACAAGGTGACCCTGCTCCTAGGGAGCATGTGGCCCAGGGTTCCTGTTCCCCTGTGCCCACACCAACGCTGGATCTTTCAAGCTTCTTCATGCCACCTCCTCCCTGCTGTAGGAGCTGCGAGGGTGCCCCTGTGGGTGCGGCCCGGGGGCCTGGCCTTCCCGGAAACACCAGACACACCTGTGATCATGGTGGGGCCTGGCACGGGGGTGGCCCCCTTCCGAGCAGCCATCCAGGAGCGTGTGGCCCAGGGCCGGAATGGTGAGCGCACGGGGGTCCCAGGGCAGGGCCACAGCCAGGCTGGTCTGACTGAACCTGGAGGGCCTGTGTCCAGACTTGAGACTACCTTGCATTTCCCCCAGGAAACATCTTGTTTTTTGGCTGCCGCCGGCGGGACCAGGACTTCTACTGGGAGTCGGAGTGGCGGGACCTGGAGAGGAAGGGCTGCCTGACCCTGGTCACGGCCTTCTCCCGGGAGCAGGTGGGTGTGCTTGGGAACCGGGGGTGGGGGGTGGCATTCAGGCTCAGCCCCCGCCCATCTCCCACCCTGCAGGAGCGGAAAGTGTACGTGCAGCACCGGCTCCGGGAGCTCGGGCCGCTCGTGTGGGAACTGCTGGACCGCCAGGGCGCCTGCTTCTACCTGGCAGGGTGAGCCGGGCCTGGGATGTGGCAGGAGTGGGCCCAGCCCCCAGGGGTCTCGGCCTCACTGAGCCCTGTGCCCATGGTCCTCCAGCAACGCCAAGTACATGCCGGCCGACGTCTCGGAAGCCCTGATGTCCATCTTCCAGGAGCAGGGCGGGCTCTCTGGCCCCGATGCGGCCGCCTACCTGGCCAGGCTCCAGCGGACGCTGCGCTTCCAGACTGAGACGTGGGCCTGAGGAGCCGTCCCGACGGCCCACCCGGTCTGATGGTCGTCCTCTGGGCCCAGGGAAGGGAGTCCAGAGGGAAGCACCTGGCAGAGGGGCCATTGTCACCTCCAGGCCTGGTCTGGGTCCAGAGTCCTCTCAGGCCGGGCCTGGGGCTTGCACAGCCCGCTGGCCGGGACGCCAGCTCCCTGCACACCCCCAGGCCCCCGAGTCCCAGCCTCTCAGCCCTGGCTTCACTGCAGCCTCCACTGGCCCCTCCCCTCCCTCACCCTGACACACAGCTGTGTCCGTGTCTCACCCGACCTGTCAAGGTGGTGCCCTGGGCAGCACCACCCACACAGGGACAGTGACCCCGGAAGGCACAGGCAGCCTGCTGAGCCCTCTGAGGTGGTGCAGGGTTCCTGCGAGGCCACAGTGGTCCCTGTGCCCTGGGGACTCCCCAGCCATTCCTACTGCAGCCTGCTGTCATCCCAGTCACACGTGACACCTGCAGGACTCAGACAGAGGCAGCCCGGCTTCCTGAGGCGCAGTGGGCGGGCCCAGGCCAGCGCAGCCCCTTCTCCTGGTTCTAGGAAAGCCTGGGCAGTAAATGACGCCTCCCGGTGGCTGCTTGCGACGTGCGCTTTCTTTCTTCTTCCAGCTCCTCCTGGGTGGGTGGGTGGTGGCTGGGCCCACAGCTCAGAGGACCATCCGGTGTGGCGGTGCCCTTGCATGTGTGTGTCACTCCTCAGCCACCTTTGCCTGGGTTGCTGCTGCAACTTTGGTGTCTAATTCTAACGTGGTGAGTGCCTACTGTTTCCACTATGAACTCAAGGCTTGGAGGCACCTACTGTTTCCATTGTGAACTCAAAGCTTGGAGGCAGGTCAGCCAACCTCTGCCGGGCTCTGGTGGCCAAGCAAGGGTGACCGGCAGAAGGGCCCTGGTGAGGTGCGGGGAAGGCCCCAGCCAGGCTGGTGTGCGCCATCCCTGCCCCGCCCGGGAGCCGGCCCACGCCCAGAGCAAGGGGCACTGTCCCGCCTCTGGGAGGGGCCTTTGGTGCTGGGAGGGAAAATCCGGTTGGATGAGTCCGGCGGGTCGGCCCACATCACCCCGTAGAGCCTGTTTGTCAGTCTGTCGGTCGCTGGCACAGGGTTAGACGAGGCTGAGGCCAGGCTCGGGCCACATCTGGCTGGGGACGGTGTTGTGTGGGCCTGGGAGCCACCGGAGCTGGCACGCCTGCTGGCCCAAGTGAAGTTTACTTCCGGCCCAGAGGAGGTCAGTGCCGGAGCCCAGATTGCCCACCCCTGAGCACCACGCTGACCTTCTCCCGCCTTACCACTCCTGCCGCCGCCCTGGGGTCCCCACCCTCCTATCCTGGCTCCTGCAGCCTGGCCGACTGCAGCCCTGAGCCCGCCAGTCCACCTCGGGCCCCTCTGGGCCCTGAGTGCCTGGCTCCACCATGCCAGGTGCAGGCGAGTGACGGGGATGGCCTCGTGGTCCCGCAGGGCGCCAGAACTACATACCGTGAGCCCCTGCTGGGGGCCATAGCCGCGGCCGGTGCCTGGGGCCGCACCCTGCGAGCCGGGAAGGAGGGGGAGGAGCAGGAGGCAGCAGGGCGGGGGCAGGAGGAGGAGTGCCCCATCTGCACTGAGCCCTACGGGCTGGGAGAGCACTGCCTGGCCCTGCTGAACTGCGGCCACGGCCTGTGTGCCGGCTGCCTCCACCGGCTGCTGGGTACGGCCCCCGGCGCCGACCTGGGCCGTGTGCGCTGCCCACTGTGCCGCCAGAAGACGCCCATGCTGGAGTGGGAGATCTACCAGCTGCAGGAGGAGCTGCTGCAGGCTGACGGGCCTGCACGCCCACCGCCCCGCGACACCCCGGTGCCCCGCCACCGTGGCCCTTGGCCCTGGGGCTCCCTGGAGTACCGCTACCAACTCCGCTTCCTGGCAGGGCCTGGGGGCAGCCGGGGCTGCCTGCCCTTCCTGCCCTGCCCACCCCGCCTGAGTGCCTGGCTCTGGGCGCTGCGGGAGCGCGGGCCCTGTGCCCGCCGCCTGGCACTGCTGAGCCTGCTGGCCCTCGAGCTGCTGGGGCTGGGGCTCATCGCCACGCCACTCGTGCTGCTGGGGTTACTCCTCATGCTCCTGAACCGCTCCAGCCACTCAGCAGCACCCTGACCACCCTCACGCCCACGTCCCCACACCTGGGTGCTGTGAGGCCTGATGCCCAGGCCGAAAAACCCAAGGTTGGATCCAGGGCATTGGCCTTCAGTCAAGGCCTTCTGTCATTGGACCTGGCCCAGGCCCACCTGGGGGCCAGCCCCTGCCAGAGAGTCTATGACTGCCCTGCTGCCCAGACACCAGCCGAGCCCAAGGACACCGGTGACCAAGGACAGCTGCAGGAGGAGGCCAGCCGGCAGGAAGGTGTGCAAGCAGGGCCCCATGCACCTGGCAGAGGGGGGGTCACTGTAGTGGCCATGACTGCCACTGGGCCGCACCTCCACCTCTGGAGGCCCAAGCACAAGGGACATAAAGGTGAACAGAGACCCAGCAGTGAGTTCCTGGGAGAGGGCAGGGGCTGCCTGGCCCTGCCCACCCTGGGTCCCAGACAAGGGCTGGTGTGTGTCTCTGAAGGCCAGAGCAGCCAGGGAGCTGGTGCTGGCCTGTGCTGCAAGGGACAAGGGCCCACCCAGGCTTCCCCGACTGCCTGCACAACCTCACACTGCCAAGCCTGAGATCTTCATCTGAAGGATGGAGACGTCCGAAGCCCACCTCACGGGTTTGGTTGGCGACATGGTGCGAGATGGAGTGTAGCAGGCTGAGTGCTGTGCCTAGCACAAGAGCGACTCTCAGTAAACAGTGGCTACGATCAGTACCGTTGTCGTGACTGCCCGTCCTCACCATCCAGGCAGGCTCTTCTCAGGCCACCCTGCAAAGGTCCCTCCAAACCCAGGTGGTCTGCATGTCAGACAGGAGGACCCCAGTCCTCATTCCTCTGCCACAATCTCAGCCAGCCTTTGTCCAAGGCTGACCTCACACAGTCTTGGAAGACCCAGGGGTGCTGGGGCCAGGTGGGCACCAGGAGGGAAATTGACCTGCACCCCCATGCAGGCGCCCACACACACCCACCGGTGTTGGCCGGTGCAGAGGACACATCCTCTGTTTGCCCAGCTGGGCTGGTTCTGCAGACCCGCCCAGAGCCCTCCCCGGCGCACACAGGTAGCTCTGCACGTGTGGGTATTTGCACGCGTGCTCACAGCCAGGCCCAGCCCTCGAGCTGCGTGCTCAGCCAAGCCTGGCCTCCAGTCAGCAGAGCAGGCCAGCCCTGAATCCGGGGGGCCTCCCTGTGGTGGCTCCAGGCGGGACCCTGCCTGGACTTTAGCCCTGGGCACCCACCCCAGGCCCGGCCGGGGCACAGCCCACAGGAGCAAGCTTCAGTCCAGGGAACAGGTGCAAACTTTGGCAGAGTTTTAATGGCAAAGTTGGCTGCAGCGACAATGCCACGCAGGGTGTGGCCAGAAACCACGGTGGGCGAGGAAGGGTCAGTGGGTGGCGGGGCAGGGCCAGGTCCCTGAAGGGGTGGCGAGCAAGGGCCAGTGGGCAGCGGTGGGCGGGTGGGCGCTACATGATGGAGCAGGCGGACAGCGGGTTCCGCACGTGGCAGGTGCACGCAGCCCCACAGTACTGCCGGAAGGTCTGATAGCAGCTGCCCTCGGGCTCGCCCCCCCACTGACCGCCACTTGGGGCTGTCAGCGCCTCAGGCGGCAGGCGGCTCAAGATGGACGTGTTGACGGCCAGTGCGGCCAGGCCGTAGTCAGTGAAGAGCACAGTCTCACGGCGGCAGGTGGGACAAGAGATGAACTTGTACTTGGGGCAAGACTCATAGAGAATCTGCAGGCACTGCTCACACACAGAGTGCAGGCAAGAGAGCACACGGGGACGCCGCTGGGTGACGTTGTACGTGTGCCCACAGGTGGGGCATTCCAGGGGCTCACCGCCTGCTGCCGCCACTGAAGGAGCCGTGGAGGCCGTGGGGCCAGGCCGCATCACGTACTGATTCACAATGACCTCGTCCGCTGGCGCCACTCGGGGAAAGCCCAGCTCCGCGCTGCCCTTTCGGGGCCTCCGTGGCAGGGGTGGGGTGTGGGGTGCCCCTTCCAAGGCAGGCATGTCTCCCCCACATGCCTGGTTGACAATGATCTCTGTGTCTGAGGGCCAGGCACGCTTGGGTGCCAGAGTGGGGGTGGGCCGGGGGGCAGATGGGAAGCAGGGGGCAGCCGCTGGTAGTTCGGGGAACTTTTCAGGGTGGACGATCTTCATGGCCTCCATCTTGAGGATGACATGGGGGCCCTTCAGGCAGGACATGAGGAGGCCTGGCCAGCCACTGCCCGCCTCCGGCCCAGGTTCAGCGGGCATCCGGCGTTCTCCAGTCAGACTGGATGTTTGGGTGGGTGGGGGCATTGGGTGGGGCTGAGGGGGAGGAGAGGGGGCAGCATCCTGGTCCTGCCAGGCCTGGTGGGGACCCCGGCCGCCCCGTGGACTCCTAGGGGTGGCCGGCAAGAGCTGGGGGGGCAGGGCCCCCCCCAGTGGCCACAGTGGCTTTTCTGGTCCAGTCCTGGGAGGAGGAGGAAGGGGTGCAGGAGGGGGAGGCAGGCAGGGGCAGGGGGGTGTGGGAGGCTGCCCTGGGCTGCAAGTCTGGCCCAGGGGCTCACCCAGGGTCTCTGGCTGCTGAGGCTGATGAGGGGGTGTGTGGGGGGCTCCCCCAGCAGCCGAGGTCAGCAGTCCCCGGGCCGGGACATCGGGGCAGGCAGGGACTAGGTGGGCCCCATGGCTCCAAGGCAGGGCGCCCAGGGAAGGCAGCTAGCCTGAGCCCTGGCTGCAGGAGGACCCCGGCGGCAGGCTCCGCGGCAGGAGCAGAGGAGAGGCCTGGGCCAGGCCCGAGCTGCAGGTGAGAAACAGCGTGAGGGCAGGGCCCGAGCCCACCCCCACCCCCACCCCCACTCCCACCTTCACCCTGCACAAAGGACCAGGCGCCGACCTCTGACCCTGACCTCAGCCATGAGATCCCGACCTCCGCTGGACTCAGAACCCAACGCCCTCCCCGGTCCCAGCCTCCAAGGCCAGACGCACCTTCCCGAGGACTGACCCCTGCCAGGGTGGGGAAGGGCGACGAGTCCAACCCCCGCCCCGCCCCCGCTCACCTGCCCCAGCCTGGCGTCCCCGGGCCACGCGCCGCCGCCGCAGAGGTTGTCTCAAAGGCAGGCCTGGATGCGGTGCCCGCGCCTGGGCCCGGCAGCTCCGGGGGCTCCGGCGGCTCTCGCGGCGGCCGCGGCGACTTCGGGCGGTGGCGGGGCTGCGGGCGGCACCCAGGGGCGCGGGGCGCTGGGCACGGCGCAGCGCGGCGGCGGCGGCGGCGGCGGCAGCGGCAGCGGCGGCAGGTGCGTGCGGAGCGTGGCGCGCTCTGCGGCGGAGGCGCGGGGACCGCAGTGCGCGCGGCGCCCGCCCGCGCCCGCAGCGCCGCCCCCCCAGTCTGGGGACCGGCGCGGGGTCCGCGGGGCGGGGCCAGTCTCCTGGCCGCCCCTCTGTCCGCTCGGGCCCCCGCGTCGCCCCAGTCCTCCTCTCCTCTCCTCTCCTGGCTGCCCCTGTCCTGGTCAGCACCCCTCCACCAGTTCTGGAAGGGAGTCCGGTTCTCCTTCCTCGTGGTGCCAGTCCCCACGATGCTGAAGGGGGAGGGGAGGAGACCCGCAGGTGGGTCCCAGGAAAACTGGCTCCCAGGGCCCCATCCTGAACCACCCTAACCCTAACCCTAATTGTCCCTGCCTGTCCTTCCTGCCAGCCCCAGTGGGCACGCCCCAGGGTTCAGCGCCCAGCCTGCCCAGCCCCGGCGGCTCGGAGAGGGCAAGGTGCCCTCGGAGGGATGAGTGGAGGTGGGCGAGCAGACGTCAGAGGGTGGACAGGGCGGGTCGGGCGTCAGGAGAAGGGTCAGGAGACGGTGGGCACACGGGGGATGGGATTCTGCAGAAGACCAAGCAGACCTCTGTGCAGGCCGCAGCCCAGCGGAGCACGGCCCTCGGGGGACACACATCCTCGGGGGACACGCCGTCGTCATGCCCCCAGCTCAGGCCGTGCACAGGCCGCATCCTCTCCTGCTTCCTCTCCTGGCCGCCCACAGCCACGTGCCGTGCAGCCACTTCTGTGACCAGCGCTGGGCCCTGCACTTGACCCTGGACATTGCTGGTCCCTTCGGGCCACAGCGCTCTCTGCGCAGGCAGCCGGCGCCCGGCTCTGAGCAGGGCCCAAGGCCGGAGGGGCCGACCGGGCCGGAGCGCACGTGGGCGCACGGGCTGCAGGCGCACGCCGCGGCCTGCTTCGGCCGCTCTTGGGGACTCGCGCCCGGGGCCTGGGCGCACCCAGCGAGAGCGGTGACAGGAGCACTGCCCAGGGCGGCGGGGGCCCTACGCGGCCCTGGCGTGACTGGAGGGCAACTAAGGCAGGCCAGACCAGCGGCAGGTTCGAAACCCACCCTCCGCCCGCAGGCTCTGCTCTCGGATTCACCGAGCAGGCCCCGCCCCCGCCCTGAGGCCCCGCCCACACGGGTAAGGCCCCGCCCAAGCCCAGGCCTCCCCGCCGCGCCTTTCGGAGCTGGGGCGGCCCAAGCCGAGGATGAGGTCCTCCGAACCGGGTCTTTTGGGAAGCCCTGAAGCGCGATGACTTCTGGGAAATAAAATTTCTTTCGTCCACCTTCGGCCTGGTTTGCGCATGCGCCGTTTCCGCCATGCAAAGGGCGGGGTCAGAGCGCGGGGGCGGGGGTTCCGGCGTCTGCGCAGTGGGGCTCTGTCGTCCGCCACCTGAGTCCCGGGTCTCTAGACTCGTGTCGCCTGCCGCCGGCGCCCGGTTTCCGGGACTCGTGTCCGGGCCGGTCTGACTTGGTCCCGCCCCTCCTGCTGCAGCCCCGGTCCCACTGCCCCGGGCTCACCTCCCCACCCCCCGGCTCATCAGGCTCATCCCTTGGCCCGCTGGGCTTAACCCTGCTCCCGGCTCACCCCACCGGCCTCCTGCCCAAGGCGGCCCTGTGCACCTCCCGGCAGATGGAGCAGCCCAGGCTGCCAGGGCGGGAGGGGTCAGGGCCCAGCGTGGGACACTGGGGAGGCAGCGTGTCGTCCCCAACCCGCCTCTAGAGAGGAACTGTGTTCCAGAAACGAGCTCAAGATGTTAGTAGTGTTGAAGCTTGTGACGCTAACTGTAATATAAGAGAAACGTGTGACAAACGTGTGCGAATCAAACATTTTTTACCAGTTAAAACAGTGAAAAACTCTCCAAGTAGTTTGTGCTCTCAAACACGGTAGTCTCTGCTGGGGAGAGCCTGGGCTCCTGTGGAGAACTTTGCCCCAGAAGGGGCTTCGAGGTGTGTGAGTACCTGCCAGACCCACTTCCTTCCCGGGGCCATAACCTCAGCCTCACCTCCTGCCCTCCTTCCTGGCCCAGGGCATGCCCCGAATGTGTCCAGGGTGAGTCACCCCAAGTTGACCGTGCACCTTGAGCCCAGGCCTGGGCTGCCGCCTACCTAAGAATGAGGGGTGATCCAGCTGAGTTGCTGCGGCCTCTCAGGATCTTGGGAACCCCATCTTTGGGCCCCGCCCCATGGCCCCACCCTCCCAAGGAGGGAAAAGGCAGCTGCCAATGTCTCAACTCAGGCACTGGGACCTGGAGCTTGGAGGGCCAAGAGGACTGGCTGCCGCCACTGCCACACAACCACTGCAGGTGAGTCCTTGCCTGTGGGGACTTCACTGAACTCAGGGGTACCCTTGGGCAAGTCCCTTGCTCTTCCTGTCACCCAGCCTTCCCTAACCCATTCCCAGTGGCAGTGCCACTGCGGGAGGGGGACACGTGGGGGCTGGCAGCTGGGAGTCACTGGCCCTCACCACTTGCTCACACTCGGCTCTGCCTACAACAGAGGTCTGCCTCCACACTTGGAGGGCACTGCGCCCACAACCACTGACGCCGTGACAAGGCTGGCTTTTCCTGGGGTGGGGGCTTTCTTGGGCTGCAGCTCTCAGGCAGCCGTGCCTGTCCACCGAGCCATTACCTGTGTCATCTCTGCCCACTCCTGCAGGCTGGGCCATGGACCCCCACGAGATGGTTGTGAAGAACCCCTATGCCCACATCAGCATCCCCAGGGCTCACCTGCGGCCTGAGCTGGAGCAGCAGTTAGAAGTGGCTCCCTCCTCCTCCTCATCCTCGGAGACACAGCCTCTGCCTGTGGGGCCCTGTGCCCCTGAGCCAACCTGCCTCCTGCAGCCTACTGAGGTCCCAGAGCCCAAGGGCGCCAAGGGAGCTGCCCCTGCCCAGAGCCAGCAGGCCTGGCAGCAGCCCTGCAACCCCTCCAGCAGTGGGCAGCGCCCACCGGGACTGACCTATGCTGGCCTGCCGCCTGTGGGGCGCGGTGATGACATCGCTCACCACTGCTGCTGCTGCCCCTGCTGTCGCTGCTGCCACTGCCCCCGCTTCTGCCGCTGCCACAGCCGCTGCTGCGTTGTCTCCTAGCCCTGCCAGGACCAGGACCCAGCCTCTGCTCCAGCCTGGGCACTGCCCAGATGTGCAGGTGGCCACAGTCAGAGGCCTGGGACCAGCACCTCTCACCAGGAAGGCTGCTGGCTCAGACCGGGCCCTTGAGAGGGAGTCCCAGGCACCGGCCGTGATGGGACACCTTTGACCACCTTCAGGCCAATAAAGCAGGGTGAGCTTTGTCCTGGTGACTCTTGTCTTTTGCTGCAGGCCCCTTCCAGAAGGAGTCCCAGGCTGCATGACAGCATCTGCTCCCACTGTGTGCACGCCACACACACGCACACACACGCACCCTCTGTAGCCTCACATCACCTGCACTTTAACCTCACCTGCAGGCAGGTCTCAGGTCTGTCTAGAGGCTGTGTGGGGTGGGAGTGCGTCCCCTGCCCTGGCCAGGTCAGGCCTGGGTTCAAGCTGTCCTGTACTCCCTAGGCTGAAGTCCTGAGACTGTGAGACGGTCCGGGTGCGGGTCAGGTGCATGGAACTGGGGCAGGAGCCCCAAGGAAGGTCTCCAGGAGGAGGGTGAGGGTGGAACTGGTGCTGGCAGGTTTCGGGGAGTGGGAGCTCAGGACGGGAGGGCCTAGGCAGCCAGGATGGAGCCCTGCCCACCGTGAGTCACCTCCCAGCCTCTCTGGGATGTGTTTCTGGTTTCCCAGGAAACATCTCATTCCTGCACGTCTGCTGTCCTGCCTCAAGGCCTGGGCTTCCTGGAGGAGGTGGCCTGTACCAGGCCTTGAAGGTGAAGCAGGGAAGGGGCTGGGAGGAGGCCGGGGGTGCTGGGCCTGTGTCGTCTGTCAGAGCAGCACAGGGTGCCTGCCTCGGGCTGGGTGTGAGAGCCAAGCTGCCAAGCACGACGTTGCCTCACTGCTGGGGAGGCCAGGATGCCAGGGCAGGGAGTGAGTGGTGAGGCCGACATTGGGCACCCTGGCATTCCAGGCAGGGCAGAGACAAGGCACAGAGGTGGAAGCTGAGCTGGCCGTGCAGGACAGACGGGTCCTCGAGTCATGCTGGCCCTCCCCTGACGCATGGTGACCAGCCACACAGCAGGTCGGGGTGGGTGCATGGTGTGCTGAGGTCTCTCTGGGTGTGGGACCATGGGTCATTGCCCTGACTGGGCAGGGACTCAGTGTGCCAGGCCCCTTGTTCCTGCTTCATGGCCGGCCCCACGGAGGATGACCCCACCCAGGTCCACCACAGGAACCTGTCTGGCCAGTCCTGGAGGCCAACTGCCAAGGCAGGCAGGAATAAGGAGGCGCCCTCTCTGCCTCCTGGTGGGGCTGTGAGTGGTCCTGGGGCCCTGCCCACCTGCCTCAGTATCTCTCAGTCCCTCGCTTTGCTCCACCTGTGGTCCTGGTCACTGGACACACTGACCACACCTCCTGGAGCTTGTGCCTCCCTAGGCTGGCCTGGAGGCCGCAGATGGGCCCATGCCAGCTGGGAGGTGGCACCTGAGCTTCAGCCGGGTGGGGTCGGGGTCCCTGTTTGTGAGCAAGGATCTCCACATGTGGTGCTTGAGTGCCACCTCGAGGCCGTGCAGGCTGGTTGCTGCCCCGTGATGGGACAAGAACAGGGCAGAACAAGCCAAGGCAAGGACTGAGCTGATGGGGAGAAGTCACACAAATCAACATGGACGTGCACATAGTGATGAAGCCTGCAGAGGACCCCAGGGGAGGGGGGAGGAGGGCTGGGGGAGGGTGTGGAGCAGGGGAGGGGGCAGGCGTTGGGGGCCGGATGAACTGCAAGGCCAGGCCCCAGTGGGGGCTTAGCAGAGGAGCGGCTCTGGGCAGTAGGGGGGGCACCTTATCTCCTATGAGTGGGTGATGCTGTTAGATCCAGTTTCAAGCGCTTTGTGGCTGAAAGGGGAGCCCACACGGGCTAGCCGGCCACCTGCCTCTCTGCTGACTCCTGCTAGGCCAGTAATGCGAGCCAGGCAGGGAGCCGCAGGGCGCCCTGGGTCCCCACCCCCTTCTCCAGGCACCTTGTGGCTGTGCACAGCCCGGCGCTCAGTGGTGTGGAGGCAGGTAAGAGAGGCCTGGGGCTCGGGTAGGCTGGGTGGTGGGGGCGCAGGGCTGAGCTGGAGGGTCGTGAAAAGGACCTGAACAGCCGGACAGGAGGCTGCCCAGCCGGTGGCCACAGGAACCAGGGTGTGCCCCGACTCCAGTGTCCACTCGTCCCACTGGCCACCACCCTCCCTCCCGGATCTGCACACACCTGCCAGCCCCACAGACCCAGCTCCTGACCACCCATGCTGGACGGTACAGAGGTGGGCTGCTTTGCAGGCTGCAGGCCGTGCCGCTGCCCACTGCCGGCTTCCCTGCGCACCTCCCCCAGGATGCTGCAGCCCCAGGGCGCCCGGGCCTCAGAAGAGGGTGGGACCCGGCGGAGCGACTGCATCATCTGCTATTCGGCCTATGACCTCTCTGGGCACCTGCCCCGCCGCCTCTACTGCGGACACACCTTCTGCCAGGCATGCGTGCGGCGGCTGGACACGCCGGTGCAGGAGCAGCACTGGATCCCCTGCCCGCAGTGCCGCCAGAGCACACCCACACCTCGAGGAGGGGTGGCCATGCTGGACCTGGACTTGGCTGCCTTCCTGGCCATTAAGGCTGAACGAGAGCCAGCAAGAGTGGAGCCCTGGCCCCCCACACCCCTCAAAGATGGCACCACTGTCACTCAGCAGCCGCCTGGGCTCTGCCCCACCTTGGGCCCCCAGCCCCAGTTTCCCCCGCCCAGATGCTGCCGGGACTGTGGCAGCCTCTGCTGTCTGTCCCTGGGTGGCCGCGAGGTCTGAGCTCTGCTATTCCCACCCCTGCAGGGGAACCTGCTGCCTGAGGCAGGCCTGCCTCGGAACCTCTGACCACGCAGTCTTCCCAGAACAAACTGCCGGCAGAGTGTCCTGGATGCAGCCCACTGGCCCAGGGGTGCCACCAGAGCCATGGGCATGCCCAGGCCACACTCTAAGGTCAGGGCTGTGGCCACAGTGCCATGAGACTCCACTGGAGGCTGGTGACCTCCTACCTATCCTGGCCAGGATAGTCTGACAGTGTGTGCCCAGTGGGGACACTGCAAGCCCAGCTGAGATCTGGACTTAGCCCAGAGGGTGTCTTAGGAGACTCTGGTGGCCAGTCCTAGGTGCCCAGGCTGAAGGCCAAAAGGGCAGGACCAAGTCAAGGCTGGTCTTCAGTGGGTCATGCCAGAGCAGGTCTGCTTTCCTCCAAAAGGTCTCAGAGGCAGGAGCCAGGAGAGAGGCCAGCTCCCTCACCGCTGCCTGGCTGTCACCCTGTGAGGTTCATCCACTCAACAAAGTTCATTGAGTTCCCGCTGTGTGTCAGGCACTGTTCCCGGAGCATCCTGTGCGGGCATTGGAGGGGAGGGCAGTGGGCAGGGCTGGCTCTGAGACCTGCCTGATCTCACAGCCCAGCTTAGCTGACCCCGAGCTGGGCCCCTTGCCAGCAGCCATGACACGGACCCTCGGGGAGCCGCGCAGGTGCCAAGGGTGTGGACGCAGCACTGCACACTCCGTGCCCACAGGAAGGAACTGCCGCTCAGGAGCCCTTGAGCAGGGGCACAGAGCAGGAAGGGGAAAGAGAATTTGCTGAGCAGACACTCAGAAGCTGCCTTCTCTGGGGCAAAGTCCCCACTCACACGGCGGCGGCGGGGGCCGGCAGAGGGCAGGGGGCCGGGGCCAGCCCGAGAGGGGCTCTTCCTCCTGGCATCCCAGGGGCAGGAAGGGGGCTGGTCCCAACAAGGGGCACCTCACAACTGACAGGGCGGGGCAGGCAGCAGGCTGGGCAGCGTGGCCTGGGGGAGGCTCTGCCCGCACCCCTCTGCTGGCCACCACCTGCCCTGAAGCCGGATCTGAGCTGGCCGAGCCCAGGGCTGGGTGCCTTCCCTGGCTACGTGAGAAAGCCCCTCCTCCCCGCCCACCTGGTGCAAAGGGCTTCCCTGCCACCTTCTGTCAGGGGCAGAGACAACCACAATAAGGTCTCTAAAGCACTGAGGAACGTGGAAGGCGGTGGGCAGACTGTTCGGAGCCCCCGGGCGGCCCCAGCCAGCGCAGCAGCATCCTGCCCTGCACAGGTGTGCAGTGTCCGGTAGCTCACACGGACGCCTCCTCCTGGATGTCCAGGACGGAGGGCCGGTGCCCAGCCCTGCAGCACCCCTGGCCTGACTTGGAGCCCGTCCCTGGGAGAGACCCCACTCCAAGCAGGTTGGGCTGAGGGCTTGGTGCTCCTGGCCACAGGGTGGCCCGGGCCTGAACAAGGCCCAGGGGCCTCAGGGCCAGGGGCTATCCCCTCGGGGGCCTCAGCTCCTGGGTAAACATTAACGGGGCTCGATACACAGCAGGTCATGTGCACACTCGGGATCTTTGACCTGCAGCTGCTCCTGCCCGTGTCTCCTCCCTGCAGGTGCCCCCTCACCACCCACACAGGTAGGAGCTCCCAGAACCAGGCTGGGCTCAGGGACCCTGAGGTGACACTGAGGCCAGGGCCAGGTGACCTCTAGGCCCAGGGCTCAGGCCCCATCCTGAGCCTCCAGGGCCCAAGGGCAAGAGAGACCAGTCTGGGAGCAGGCAGAAGGGAGGGGAGGCACTGCGGACCCCTGGACCCGTGCCCAGGGTGCTGGGAGGGAGTCTAGGCAGACGGCTCAGATGGGAAGGGGGCCCTGACCCAGTGGGCTGCGGAGGCAGACGCTGCCGGGAAAGGAGCTTCAAGGTGGGGGCCCAGCCCCCCATCCTGCTCCTCATTAGTGGGGGTTGGGGCCCTTATCAGGCCAAGATGTCACCCTTTGGTATCAAATGCCAAAGTATAAGCTGGGACCAGCCACAGCGTCCCTGATGACACCCGATAGGAGGGGTCCCTGGGTTCCCCAGCTCACAGCCATTTCCAGCCGCCCCCCAGCACCCGGTGCCCTCGGCCACCCACCAGGCCTTCTTCCAGCCAGGACCAGTGAGGAAGCTGGGGAGCCAGGGTCCCCTCCAGTCTGTCGTCTGAAACTGGACTGGGCTTGCCTGACAAACCTGAGGTCATTGTAGCCATCCTCCTGTGGATGGAGGAAGCAGGGAGGTCACTAAGGCCCGCAGGGGGTGTGGCAGAGGTCTCAGAGGGCCCCAGGACCTAGAACCTGAATTCAGTCTGCTTGCCAGGGTCAGGGCAGGAGATGTCTCTGACTTGTGCGTGTCCCCAGCACACAGGGCTCGGGCCTAGGTCTGTCTCTGCCTGAAATCCATGCCGAATTCCCTCACTGGTGGCCAGGTCCCCCACCCCACTCTGGACACAGTTGACCTGGTGGACTGGAGTCTGAGAAATGCAGGTACCAGGAGCCTCAGTGCCCCAAACCTGGGCTCGCCTGCCCACCCCCCACTCCCCTGACAGCGCATACTGGGCAAGGAGGGGAGAGGCCCCAGCTGGTCTCCTGCACCAGGGGCTCGGCACAGCCCTGTCCCAGGCCAGATGAGCAGCGGCCCCCTCGGACTCCCCCTTCCTGTCCCAGTGTCTCACCCCAAGCCCTTATGCCTCAGGCCCTCCCTGACCTGCCCCTTCCACCCCCAACTGGGGCTGGGTCCCAGAAACAGTCCTACTTGACCCCCCTGCAGGGAACACCCATCCTGCCCCAGTCTTGGAGGAAGGGGACACTGATCCCTGGGCCCTCCCTCAGCTGAAGGACACTGGCCAGTCCTGGAAAGGTAGGTCTGGGGGTTCTGGGGGACACAGGCCTGACTCCCAGGGCCATGGGTTGAGAGAGCAGGGTGGGGCTGGCCCAAACAGGCCACAGGGAAACCCACCATGCAGGCCAGCGCATGGCCACCCACATCACCCACCCTGCCCTACGATGGACAGCCACGATACCTGATCTGCCCCTCTCCTGGCTGGCTTATGGCTCTAGGAGGGCCCAAGGGCTGTTGGCTCGGCCATTCAGAGGAAGACCCAGGCCCTGCTCTGGAGAGCAAGGAGGGCTCGGCTTTGCCTTGGGAGTTACAGGGGAGGAGGGAATGGGCCTCTGCCCTGTTGAGGACAGAGGAGGAAGGGGCCTGGGAGGGTGCTGGGCAGGGTGGAGGGCTGGCTGAGGACAGACCTGCCCTGTGTCCTCAGAGCTCAGTGTGGCCAGCAGGCTGCGCCGGGTGATCATCTGCCTCCTCCAGGCCTGTGGGCTCCTTGGCAGCCTATACTTCTTCATCTGCTCCCTGGACACCCTCAGCTCTGCCTTCCAGCTGCTGGGCAGTGAGTGACCAGGTGGGCAGCCAGAGCGGGGCTGGGGGACAGCCACCCTTTGCAGCCTCAACAGCCCTCTTTCTGGGCATAGGCAAAGTGGCTGGAGACATCTTCAAGGACAATGTGGTGCTGTCCAACCCTGTGGCTGGACTAGTCATTGGCGTGCTGGTCACAGTCCTGGTCCAGAGCTCCAGCACGTCCTCCTCCATCGTGGTCAGCATGGTGGCCTCCCAGTGTGCGTGCACCCTGCCCTCCCGGGGGGTGGGGGGTGCAGTGGGCCAGAGGCTGACCTCGCCACCCCTCAGTGCTGACTGTCCAGGCGTCTGTGCCTGTCATCATGGGTGTCAACGTGGGCACGTCCATCACCAGCACCCTGGTCTCAATGGCCCAGTCAGGGGAACGAAATGAGTTTCGGAGGTGAGTCTGGGACAGGAGGGTGGGAGCCAGAGCTGCAGTGGCAACCGCAGCCACCGCCAAGGCCACCCCACCCACCAGCCCTGTGTCACCGCAGGGCCTTCAGTGGCTCTGCGGTGCACGGCATCTTCAACTGGCTCACGGTGCTGATCTTGCTGCCGCTGGAGAGCGTGGCGGCCGTGCTAGAGCAGCTCAGCGAGCTGGCCCTGGGCACCGCCCGCCTGCAGCCCCGGGTGCAGGCACCTGACATCCTCAAGGTGCTGACCCAGCCACTCACACACCTCATCGTGCAGGTGAGGATGCCTGAGCTCTGGAGAGGGGAGGTGGAGGCCCAGGCCCTGCCCTGGACAGAGGAGGGTCTGGGGCCTGCATCAGGATAGGAGAGTAGTAGGCAGAAGTGGGTGGGACGGGGCTGGACCCTATGGGCATCTGAGCCCCAGGTGAGTCCTGAGGGAGGGTTCAGCACACAGTCACGATACCTCTGTCCCTCAGCTGGACACCGGCGTGGTCGTGGGCAGTGCCACGGGCAAGGCCACCAACAGCAGCCTCATTAAGCGATGGTGCAGCGCCGGAGGGCAGACGGTGAGGGGCCCCGCGGGGCCCCGCCCCAACCCCTCATTTGACCCCGGACTTTGCCTGCTGAACTGCTCCGCCCCGCCCACTTTGACTCTTGAGCCCTCTGACTTCCGTCTACCCACCGACCCCCCGAGCTCGTCCTGAGTCCTCCCTGCCCCCAGACCCAGGGGAACAGCAGCGGATGTGGAGCCTTCGGCCCCTGCGCTGAGAGGAACAGCTCGGCCGCCGCGGACAGGCTGCGCTGTGAGCCCGGCCCCGCTCCGTCCCGCCCCGCCCCCGGCTCGGCCCCGCCCCCGCTAGGCCCCGCCCCCGGTTCGCCTCCGCCCCCGCCACCCCCACCCCGGCTCGGCCCCGCCCCCGGCTCGGCCCCGCCCCCGGCTCGGCCCCGCCCCCGCTCACTCCCGCCCCGGCTCCGCCCCGCCCCGCCCCGCCCCGCCCCCGGCCCCGCCTCACGCTGCCCCCCGCAGGCCGCCACCTGTTTGCCGGCATGGCGCTCACGGACGCGGCCGTGGGCTGCATCCTGCTGGCCGGCTCCCTGCTGGTGCTCTGCACCTGCCTGGTCCTCGTCGTCAAGCTGCTCAACTCCGTGCTGCGGGGCCGCGTCGCCCAGGCGGTGCGGACGGTCGTCAACGCTGGTGAGGGCGCGGGACGGGGCCTGGGGCGGGGTCTGGGGGCGCGGCGGGGAGGGATGACCCAGCCGCCCCCCGCCAGACTTCCCCTTCCCCTTCGGCTGGCTCAGTGGCTACCTGGCCATCCTTGTGGGCGCCGGCCTGACCTTCGTGCTGCAGAGCAGCAGCGTCTTTACAGCAGCCATCGTGCCGCTCATGGGTGAGTGCAGTGGGCAGTGGGCCTCTGGAGTTGGGGGCTGGGGCTGGGGCCCTGTGGTCACCCCCAGCTCCCCCAGGGGTCGGGGTGATCAGCCTGGACCGGGCGTACCCCCTCTTCCTGGGCTCCAACATTGGCACCACCACCACGGCCCTGCTGGCCGCCCTGGCCAGCCCAGCAGATATGATGCTCAGCGCCGTCCAGGTACTGTCCTCATCCCCCGCCCCCCCCGGGATCCTCCCCGCTCCCAGCTTGGGCCTGGGGATTTCTCTCAGGTCCAGTACCCTTGTGTCCAGCCAGCCCTGGGCCCCCAGGCTGCCTTCGGCCCAAGCTCTCCCTGGACCCCCTTCTCTGGCTCCAGCCACAGACCTGCAGCCCCACCTCCTCGGACCCCAAGGACCCTGCAGGCATCTCGCAGCCCCTGCCCTGCACTTCCTCCCTGCAGACCTAGTCATTTTCAGGTTTTCTCATCGTGGGGCCCTGGGCCACCCCCATGCCCTGTGCCCCTTTCTCTTCAGCAGCCCCTGTCTCCCCTGAGGGACCCCTGCTCCTCCACCCTCCACCCTATGCTCCTCACTGTGGCCCCTGGAGGCCTGCCCCAGCCCTGGGGGCTCCGAGCCCCTCTACTGCACCACCTCCAGGATGCCTCTACCCCCATCGCCTGCTCCCTTGTGTACCAACCACCTAAACCCTAATCCCCACTGGACAGTGCCCAGCTTCCCAGCCCCTATCCTGAAAAGGCCCTGCCCCCACCTGTGCCAGGTGCTTGACGATGACCTGGCTGTGATTCTTTCTCTTTCCCCATCCCGGATCCCCCAGCTCTGTGCCCCACACCCAGTCCCATTCAGTCATGCCTGTTCTCTAAAACTTCGGTCCCCAATCCCCTGGGCCATGGACCGGTACAGGTCTGTGGCCTGTTAGGAACCAGGCTGCACAGCAGGAGGTGAGCGGCAGGTGAGCAAGCGAAGCTTCATCTGTATTTCCAGCCGCTCCCCATCACCCCCTGAGCTCCATTCCCCGCTCCCCCCCGCACCAGTCCGTGGAGAAATTGTCTTCCATGAAACCAGTCCCTGGTTCCAAAAAGGTTGGGGACCACTGCTCTAACACACGCCCTCTGTGTTCTGCTGCCTGGGTGCTGGGGCAGGTTCGGCTCCTGAAACCCTAGATCACACTAGGCTGCTGCTCACAAGAAAAGATGAACCTGGCTCTCCCAGGCTCCCACCTGCATCGCTGTCTCTGCCCCGTCTCTCTCCACTCAGATCCTCCCGGTGCAGGGTCCTGCTCCACCCCCTCCTGGAAGCCCTCCACACTTCACCTGTGCACAGACCTCTTCAAGTCTGGCAGCCTCTGGAGGCGCTGTGTGTTCCCGCCATATGTGGTCTTGTGCCTCCTCCTTGCCAGAGCCCTGGCTGGGAAGGCAAAGCTCACCCTGGAGAGGAGAGCACACAAGGCTTAGGGAAAGCTAAGTCAGTCGAGAGGAGGGCATGATCTCAGCGTGGATCCACGACCCACAACCCATGATCCATGACTGGTCATTGCTTTATGGCAGCAGTGATGCAGTTACCTGCTGGGGTGCTGGGCTGTGCTCCTGCCCACCTCCAAAGTGTATGAGTGGGGGGCTGTGAGAGGACCATGTCCTTACCTGGCCAGAATCTGCCCTCCCAGACAGCACATCTCAGTAGGGTGCCAGACAAGCTTTGGACACGGGGCCATTTCTGCAGGGTGGGGGGAGGGCAGGGGTCCTGGGCGTGAGGTGACCCCTTTTGCCCTGCTCTCCGACAGGTTGCCCTCATCCACTTCTTCTTCAACCTAGCCGGTATACTGCTGTGGTACCTGGTGCCCGCCATGCGGCTGCCCATCCCACTGGCCAAGCACTTTGGGGACCTGACTGCCCGCTACCGCTGGGTAGCCATTGCCTACCTGCTGCTCAGCTTCCTGCTGCTGCCCCTGGCGGCCTTTGGGCTCTCCCTGGCAGGGGGCACAGTGCTGGCCTTAGTTGGGGGTTCCCTGGTGGGGCTAGTGCTCCTTGTCGTCCTTATCAACGTCCTGCAGCGGCACCGGCAGGCCTGGCTGCCCCACCGCCTGCGGTCCTGGGCCTGGCTGCCCCTCTGGCTCCACTCTCTGGAGCCCTGGGACCGCTTGGTGATGCGCTGCTGCCCCTGCGGGGCCTGCAGCCCCACAGAGGCCACTGACAAAGATACCCATTGCTATGAGAACCCTGAGGTCCTGGCTTCCCAGCAGCTGTGAGAGGTGGGCTCCACAGCGGACCACCCTATCCCTCACCGGTCAGCCTGCCCAGGTGCCCCTGGGGGGCGGTTCCTAGCAGCTGCGGACGTTTGCGTCACCTGCTTCCCCTTCTGTGCAAATAAATCCGGCTGTTACCCCGTGTGGCGGTGTCCACTGCCCGGCAGAGGATGCGGGGAGGGCCCAGCGCCTGGCCGTTGCGCCCTGGGGACGCTTGGGGCGGCCGGGGCAGAGTGGCGAAAGTGACCTGGAGCGCCGGCGGGAGGCGGCGTGTTTCCGGCCCCTCGGCGCGGAGGGCTGGAAGGAACCGCGGCTCTGGGGGCGGACGCTTCCCGCGGCCAGAGCGGAGTCCAGTCCCTGAGGCGCAGGCGCCCGAGCGAGCAGGGAGCCTCTGCCCGCCGGCGCCGAGTCCCGCCAGGTGCGCGGGGGCGCGAGGAGCGACCGGGACAGCGGAAAGGGCCGGCTGTCCCGAGGCGCCCCTCCCCATTCGCCCCTGCGTGTCTCCCGGCCTGGGCCGGGGTGCGGGAGCCGGGGCCAGGGTCCCCAGGGACGCGGGCCTGCCCCTTCCGGGCTCCAGCCGGGCCGGTGCTCAGCTCGCGGAGCCCGCGGAGAGCCAGGCCGGCCGCAGAGGCCGCGGAGGCCTGCAGGGGCGCCCCTGGGGAGCGGCCGGCGCCTGCGCCAAAGGCCCTGGGCCGGCGGGGTGCCCCCCGGGATGCGGTCGGGTTTCCGCACAGGAAGGCTCGACTGCAGGCGGCGGGTAACTGGACACCCGGGAAACTGCACCATCGCCACCCCCAGCCCAGGGCTGCTGGCACCCCAACCCGACCCTACGCACCACCAAAGAAAGAAGGCCTTGGGTCCTCCCGGGACCCAGCACTGGGCCAGCCACACGCAGACAGGTGGACAGAAGGGCTGACCCCTGCAGGGACGCTTCTGGTTTTTTCAGAGAGTCCGAGCTGTGTCCACTGGCGGTGTTCCATCCAGAACCGCTGTCCCGATGGGGGCACTTTTCTTCCCAGCCCCTGCCAGGCTTGCCTGGTCAAACCCCATGGAGCAGGGCTGCGGCTGGTCAGGAAGATGAGGCCTGGGGGAGCCCAGGGCCATCTCTGCCCTGGCCCTGTCCGTTCACTCCCTCTCAGGTTGCCTTACCCCCACATCCCCCAGGCCCTCCTTGCCCCCTTGGCCCGCACCCCACACCCCAGGCACTTAGGCCTCCTGGGCCTGAGTCTCATCCTGCCCCCGGAGGGAGCTGACTGCCTGCTGTAGGAGCCAACGGGGCCTTGGGGCTGGGCTCCAGCAAGAATAAGGCCCCCCACGGCTAGCTCATATATCCCAGCTTTGGTTCCCCCAACCCTGTGATTCCCAGTTGCTCCTGTGCACCTGACATCAGCCTCATGGTACCTTGATGTCATTCCAGGAGACAGGCCAGTCTAGTCCCCAGGGAGATTGAGGCGTGGGGGAAGCTGCCCTGCCTTTTGCGGGGAGGCAGTGGGGCCCTTGTGGCAGGGGAAAGTACCCCACACACCTCTCCTTCCAGGGCAGTTGAGGCCTCCCACAAAGGCTGACCACTGGGTCCTTTAAGGCCGCCAATTACTGTCTGCCTGCTGCCCCTGCCTGGTGGTAATGCACCCTCCCACTGGGACCATGGCCACCAGTAAACAGAGCCTTCCTTGTGGATTTGTCCAGCAGCTACAGGCTGGGGAAGGAGGGCAGGCACCCAGCTCTCCCATGGCTCCTCCTGCCCCATGTCCCTGCTCTCTGGCTCTCTCGGGGCTGCATTCTGCCTGGCCATGGACCCCAGGGCCCAGGGGTTGACCTTCCCACCCCATACTGTCCTGCCTCTTCACACTGGAGTGGGGGCATCCTTGGTTCAGGGTGGGGCTGCAGGGTCTTCTCCCACCAGCTTTGTGCAGCAGTAGGAGCTGCTGTCTTTATGGGTCTTAGGCCCAAGCACTTCAGGGAGTCTCCTGCTGTTTTGTTCTAGCCAGTGTCCACCTCACCAGGGCACCATGAGTGGCAAGGCAGATGGCTGGTGCCATGGTGAGCTCTGGGGCTCACACCTGGGCAAGCAACAAAACCTGGATTTTGTTGCCTGTAGATGGGGGGCCACACTGATCTCTCAGCCATGGAAGCCCTGATTAGAGGAAGCAGGAGCCTTTCCAGTGGAGGGAACTCAGGCCACACAGCCTGGGGGTAGAGTGGGGAGACTTTGACAATGTCTGAGAATGCCAGGGACCCAAACACCTCAAGGAGCAACCTGGACAGGGCCTTGCACAGCTAGTTGGGGAAAAAAATCTTGAGTTTGTCCCTCTTTTACCTGCTATGAGACTTAAATGGCTTCCTTGTCTACTGCTTGGGCAACTAAGCTACTCCATAGGGTGCTGAGCCAACTCAGGGAGTGTGCTGGACACTGAGAAGACCCTAGGATGCCTGGCAGTGATCCTGTGCACCCCATATGCCAATGCAAGACTTCTGCCCTTTTGAGGGATGAGGTCTGCTTGAGAGTAGTCAACAGAAGCCAGGCTTGTTTTAGCCGGGCTCGGTGGCTCACGCCTGTAATCATAGCACTTTAGGAGGCCAAGGCAAGAGGATTTCTTGGGGCCAGGAGTTCAAGACCAGCCTGGGCAACTTAGTAAGACCCCCCTCTCTACAAAAAAATAAGAAAATTTAGCCAGGCATGGTGGTGTGCCTGTAGTCCCAGCTACTCAGGAGGCTGAGGCAGGAAGATCTCTTGACCCCAGAAGTTGGAGGCTACACTGAGCTGTGATGATGCCACTGCATGCTAGACTGGGCAACAGAGCAAGACCCTGTTGTTAGGGTGGGAACTTGCAGCATGGGATGAGAAAGAATTCTTGACACAAAGATTAGGACAGGCTTAGAGAAAAGTTTATTTTACTTTCTAAGGGAGGAAAGGGCATGACACAAAAGAAGGAAAGAAAGAGGTGCTGGCCTCGAGGGTAAGGTGTTTGGGGTTTTTATTGGGATAAAGGGGAAAAAATAATGACTGCTGCAAAATGATAACAGGAGGCAGCTGTGAAGCCAGCTGTGTTTGTCTTTCCCTTTTTTCCCCCCCTCTTCTCTGTGACACTAGCTTTGTCAGTCTCCTTGGAATGTGATCTGGTGGATGTGGGAGTGAGCTCGCACCCCTGTTGTCTGCTTGGGAACTCTTCAAGTGCTGCCAAAACAAATTCTTAAAGACAAGGAGTTAAGCCCCAGCTGGTTAATCAAACAGGAGCAGTTGTGTGCTGTGATCTTTCTTTTCTTTTCTTTTTTAGATAGTTTATTAGCAATGCCATCCTTTCACCTGTCTCCAATTAAAAAAGAAGCCAGGTTTGTTTTCCTGGACCCATCTGTGGGTGAGGTCACTCTCCTGGTCAGGGTGGCAAATGTGACAACAGACCCCTCTCCCCAGATGAAAAGGCCAATCTCCATGCATCCCCAGGGTGCAGCTGGTCCTGGCAGATTTCCCCAAGACTAACAGTTTTGGTCACTGTGTAGCACAATACTGTGGTATCATGCAGTATGTAGTGAAGTGGGGGTGCCTCCCCTCTAGGAAGAAATAAGCAGGCACTGCCCCCAACACCCTCTGGTTGAGAGGCAGAGGGCTAAGAAATTCCCAGAAAGCCAGAATCTAGAGAGGCCCAGTGGCCACAGCAAAGGAGGCTGTTCCCAACAGAACTGATGGTGTAATTTATTGCTTTAAAAATGTTACCAAAATACACTTTGGAAGGGTGAGGAGGGGAGGGTCGCTTGAGGCAGGAGTTTGAGACCAGCTTGGGCAACATAGGGAGACCCTGTCTCTACAAGAAATAGAAAAATTAGGCAGGTGTGGTGGTGCATGCCTGTAGTCCCAGCCACTCCAGAGCCCAAGCAGGGAATATTGCTTGAGCCCAGGAGTTCTAGACTGCAGTGAGCTCTGTTTGACCTACTACACTGCAGCCTGGGAGACAGAGCAGGACCTCCTCTCTAAAAAAATAAAAATGCTACCAAAATATAATGTGTAAATGTATTGTTTTTAAAGCGATTGATTAAAGGTGCAACCACATGTCATTTAACAGTTTTTCTCTTATAAATTTTTTTCTCCCCAATGTAAATCATGTCGTACATTAACAGAAATAAAAGTATTTATCACCCCAGGTCCCCAGAGGTCGGGGGCCGATCCGTCGAGGGAGGTCTGGGCGCCGTCCCGTCTCCAAGCAGCTCTGCGCACTCCTGGGGCCCAGGCACCAAGGCGACCGGCGCACGGCCAGTGCCGTCTCCACAACACGCCGCGCCCCTCCTCGCCCCTCCCTGCACCCGACCCGCCCGAGGCGCAGCGGAAGCCACGCGCTCCCTCCGCCGGACCGCGAGAGCAGCGGGCGCGGGGACCCGGGAGCAGGAGCCCGCAGACTCCGCCCGCCCCGCTCCGCTGCTCTGGGGCAGTGTCTCCTACCCCGCGGACAGAGGCCGCCCCCACCCCGGCACCTGAGCCCCGGTTCCTCCCTCGGAGACCCCAGGCTCGCCCAGCGCCAGGGCCGGGCCGCCACCCTGTGACCCCGCGCGGCCCTCAGGGTGGGGGCGGGGCGCCCCTTCGCTCCGCGCGGGGAGGTCGGGTCGCGTCGCTCCGCCACAGCCGCCCGGAGAAGGCGCACAGCGGGGACCCAGGGTCGCCTCTGTACTCTCGAACCGTCCTCCCGGGCCCGGGGCCAGGACTGCGCCCGCCCTCTACCGCCAGGCCTACCCTCCCCAGCCGGAAGCCCGGCCCCGCCCGCGCGCGTCTCCCGCTGCACTGCGGCGGTTACCAGGACGCTGACCCCGCGCAGCCAATAGCGCCAACAAGACGGAGTGCTCCCGGAAGCCAGCCAATGAGAGGGCAAATCAATCATTTGAAACACCCAATGGACAGAGCACCGCATCGCGAGGGGGGGGATTGTGATAGGGAGATCGGAGGCCGAGGCTAACCAATAAGGAGCTGACGGCATTAGAAAGGCGGGCCGTAGGCGGCTTGATTGACGGGGATGAAGCCAATCAAACGAGGCTTCTTGCCAGCCTCGTTCTGGCACCCCAATCCGAGGCCGACGGAGGCGGGCGCGATGGGTATATAAGCATTGGCTGAACGTCGGTTGTAGCACTCTGCGCGCCTGCTCTTCCGCCTGTGTGTTTGCCTGCTGCCCGCGTCCCCGCCGCCGCCGCCATGAGGGAGATCGTGCACCTGCAGGCCGGGCAGTGCGGCAACCAGATCGGCGCCAAGGTGGGCGGCCGAGGGCGCCGAGGCTCGGCGCGGACTTGCCGGGAGGGGCGGGCGGCTGGGAAAGATGGCGGCAGCGGCCAGCCGGGCGGGCTGCGCCCCCGCATTGCGGCCCCGGGCCCCCTGCGCGGGGCTGGGGCCCGGCGGGGCGGACAGGGCCGAGACCCCCGGGGCCCTGGCGGCTGGGGGAGCGCGGGCGGGGGAGGGGAGCGGAGGGCTGGGCCGCCGCGCCCGTCCGGGGCGGGGCCGCCCCAGCTCACCGGCGGCCGTGACTCAGCCCCTGCCCGCCCGCGTCCCTTGCAGTTCTGGGAGGTGATCAGCGACGAGCATGGCATCGACCCCACCGGCACTTACCACGGGGACAGCGATTTGCAGCTGGAGCGCATCAACGTATACTACAACGAGGCCACCGGTGAGACCCCGGCCCTTTCCGTCCGCCCTTCTGCGACCCCATGTCCCCTCTCCTCGCTAATTCCTCCCCCCGTGTCCCCACAGGTGGCAAGTACGTCCCCCGCGCTGTGCTCGTGGATCTGGAGCCCGGCACCATGGACTCGGTGCGCTCGGGTCCCTTCGGTCAGATCTTCAGGCCGGACAACTTCGTCTTTGGTGAGCCGCAGGTGGGGGCTGGGCGGCGGCATGTCAGCCAGGGCGGCTCAAAGGTCGAGGGGCTGCCTCAAGGTCACCGCCGTGAGAACCGTGGGGCGGGACACACCTGGACACCCTCCTCCCCTCTGAGTCAATCCCCCTCCTAAAGCGGCTTTGAGAGGAAAGCCCAGCTGTCTGCCCACTGCGAGGAGCCGTGGATGTAATCTCCCGCAGGGAACGCCGAGCTGGAGGCAGTGACTGCTGCTCCGTCCTTGGGAGTTGGTGGGGCTGTCTGGGCAGGGTTTTGTTGTTGAGCTGTCTCAAGTTTGGCTGACAGGGCAGGCTGCTGTCTTGTCACTTTGGGGGTCTATTGGCTCTATCTAGAGTGAATTCTCACTCACACCATATCACTTGGCCCTTTTTTGCATGGGTCGTGGAGACTACATACCTGGCTAGCAAGTGACCAGCTGTCCTCTCTCACAGGTCAGAGTGGTGCTGGGAACAACTGGGCCAAGGGGCACTACACAGAAGGCGCGGAGCTGGTGGACTCGGTGCTGGATGTTGTGAGGAAGGAGGCTGAGAGCTGCGACTGCCTGCAGGGCTTCCAGCTGACCCACTCTCTGGGTGGGGGGACTGGGTCTGGGATGGGTACCCTCCTCATCAGCAAGATCCGGGAGGAGTACCCAGACAGGATCATGAACACGTTCAGCGTGGTGCCCTCACCCAAGGTGTCGGACACGGTGGTTGAGCCCTACAATGCCACCCTCTCAGTCCACCAGCTTGTAGAAAACACAGATGAAACCTATTGCATTGATAACGAAGCTCTCTATGACATCTGCTTCAGAACCTTAAAGCTAACCACGCCCACATACGGTGACCTGAACCACCTGGTGTCTGCCACCATGAGTGGGGTCACCACCTGCCTGCGCTTCCCTGGCCAGCTCAATGCTGACCTGCGGAAGCTGGCTGTTAACATGGTCCCCTTCCCCCGCCTGCACTTCTTCATGCCTGGCTTTGCCCCACTGACCAGCCGGGGCAGCCAGCAGTACCGGGCCCTGACGGTGCCTGAGCTCACCCAGCAGATGTTTGACGCCAAGAACATGATGGCTGCCTGCGACCCCCGCCACGGCCGCTACCTAACGGTGGCTGCCGTGTTCAGGGGCCGCATGTCCATGAAGGAGGTGGATGAACAAATGCTTAATGTCCAAAACAAGAACAGCAGCTATTTTGTTGAGTGGATCCCCAACAATGTGAAAACAGCTGTCTGTGACATCCCACCCCGGGGGTTAAAAATGTCCGCCACCTTCATCGGCAACAGCACGGCCATTCAGGAGCTGTTCAAGCGCATCTCGGAGCAGTTCACAGCCATGTTCCGGCGCAAGGCCTTTCTGCACTGGTACACAGGTGAGGGCATGGACGAGATGGAGTTCACTGAGGCTGAGAGCAACATGAACGACCTGGTGTCCGAGTACCAGCAGTACCAGGACGCCACGGCCGAGGAGGAGGGAGAGTTTGAGGAGGAGGCCGAGGAGGAGGTGGCATAGAGCCGTCTGTCACTGGGTAAAGTGCGGAAGCGGTGTGAGCTCTTTATTCACTTACAACTTGTTCTGATAGCCACGTCTCACTGTGTGTGCACTTGCTGTTCTTCCTGTCTTGACATCACATGCTGTACAGACACCACCATTAAAGCATTTTCATAGTGTGTGGTTTCGCCTCTCCAGTTCCTTCTGATAGGCCCTCCGTGTGCTGTTGCCGAACGTCATTGCGTAGTTGTTCTGCATGGCTGCGAGGGAGCAAGGCTGCAGCTGAGCCGAGCTCACCACATACCCAGGGACAAGCATGCGATTGGCTCCTACAGGAGTCAGCATGGGCTGTGAACACGGCAGGCTTCCAAGGAACATAGGGCTGTCCTGGGCCTTGGGGACATCTGCTTGTTGGGGAACCTGCTCCCTGGAGGCAGGCCTATCCCATCCCAGAGGCCAGCTGGCTGTGTCTGGGGTTTTAATAGGAGGGACCAATGAGCCCTTTCCAAATGGGGGAAGGGGTAAAAATGGGCAATCCTGCCCTAAGATGGGACCCTGGGGACTGGTGTGACAGCTGGCCCTGTACCAGCAATGAGGGGTGAGTAAGGGGGCCCCAGCCGCCCTATCCCCATGGTGGATTGGATGTGTCAGCATGACCTTGTCCTAACAAGTTTGGCGTAGGGGCATCTAGCAGGGCTTGTAGGTAGGCGGCAGGCCTACTGTGCACTCACATGGTACAAACCCCATGTAGAAAGGTATCAGGCCCTGGCTTCTGTAGATGGTGTTGGTGGGCCAGTGTGTCTTAGGCAGCCTCTCACCCAGGGCACAGACGGGATTTCTGAACAGGAACTGGGGAAACAGGCAGGTGCTGACAAGCACTGCCTCCCCTGGCTGGTAACCAGTGAGCAAAATACCCAAGTTGGGGCCTGACCTGCCCCAGCCGAGGGCTGAGTTGCTGGCGCTGTGACTGGGGAAGTGGCCGATGCTCTTGGGTCTGCTGTCTGCCCTAGCCCCCCCCTCAGTCCCAAGCACTGCAGAGCAGGGTGCTGAGACCTTTAGGGGACAGGCCCTTGAGCCAGGCAGAGCCCCCTCCCCAGGCCTCTGAGGCAGCCTGGCCTTCATGGCCCCTCCAGGGAAACGCCAAGTGGGTGGAGACAGCTCTGCTGGGAGCCAGGCACTTGGGAGCAGGCCCAGCATGGGGCTGTCCTACCTGGTTCTTGTCGAACTGGTCCATAGCTTGTGTGACCCCATCACGGTAATTCACCCCCATCACCCAGGTGAACTGGGGGACGAAGCCAGCATAACCTGGGAGTGGGCAGATGTCGGTCCTGCCCTGGGTCCCCCTGGCCTTCCCCTGGGCCTGCCCACCTCCCAGATGTGTCAGGAAAGCTGGTCAAGGCTCCTTTCCTTCCCTCAATGTTAGCAACTGCCTCTTGGGGCCAAGCAAATGAGTGGGCAGGAGTCAGGAAAAGTGGGCTCCAGGAAGTAGCTGGGAGGTGCGATAGGAAGGGGCCCTACTCTCCATGAACTTTGGGGAGGGGTGTCCCTGTCCAAACCAACCCAGTCCCCAGGCACCCACCTGAGATGGCTTTCCGTTGGATCAGGTTAGGGTGGTCCAGCTGAGGCAGCCGCTGGAACCTGCCTACATCTAGTGTCTGCTGCTGGTGGGCCTGGGGTGGGTACTCACTCCTCCTGTAGTGGTACAGCTGGATTGGGGGAGGGGCAAGTCACCGCAGCTCCCACCTGGGTCTGGGTAGGGGTGGGGCTCAGCGCAGGATGTCTCCCAGTTACCTGGTATTGCCCGGGGGCCTCATGGACAGGGGTGGTGCTCTTCCAGGCCTCTTCCCCGTACGCCAGCCGCAGGCCCGGGTGTCCCAAGTCCCTGGAGTGCCCCTTCCTGCCTGGTGGGCACGGTGGGTAGGGAGGGTAGGGCATGAAGCCTGCAGGCAGCCCAACTTGTCTGGATATGTTCTCTACCCCTGGTGGCTCCTGGGTGTCCACTTCCTGGGGTGGGAGCTGGCCCAGAATCTCAAAGTTCTTGTAGGGCTTCAGACCTGTACAGACAGGGCAGCCCGTGAGCAAGGGGAGCAGAAGGGTGGGCCCAGGGGGGGCGCAGGGCCGGGGCTGGCAGCTCACCGGTGTAGTGAGGGATGTAGGGCTCACTCAGGTCCCGGCAGGGAATCCAGGGGGGCTTGGACGTGCTGAAGTCCTCAATGAACTTAGGCTTGGACATGGGGGACAGCACGGAGCAGGGGCTCTTCTGCACGCTGGGATCTGTGAGCAGCTGTGCTGTGGTGCGCCCATAGGTGTTCCCCACCTGGTAGCGCAGCTGTGGGTAGAAGCCTGCATAGCTGTGGAGGGAGGAGGACGAGGAGGCAGGACGGGTTGGTGACGGCAGCCAGCAGCTAGGTGAGATCCAGCCCACCTGCCACTTACCAGCTGCTTGGCCTGTGGCAGGTCACCCGACCTTTGCTTACCTGTGAATGGGCTTGTAATAGCACCTGCCTTCTGTGGCTCTTGCAGCTTGAATGGCCAGGGAGGTGAGCTTCCCTGTCACACCATCAGACTGCCACCCTCCAACCCCTCTCCCGTCCCTCGTTCCAACAGCAGGGAGTGGGGAACCTGCTCTGTGGGAGCAAGTGCGGGGACAGGGGTGTGGAGTGGCCACACCTCGCAGTGGGGACAGCCCTTACACACCAGCTGGTCCCCCCAGGAAGGTGTTGGGTGGGGTTTGGAGGCCAGGATTTGGGAGGGCAGGCGGGAGGGCTGAGTGTCAAAGGGGAGCAGTCATTTAGCCACATGGGGACATGGTGTGGGTGTCACATCGTGGGTTCCACAGACCGTGGTTGTCAGTGGCTCAGTGCT